>CM034356.1:59599143-60198680 GCA_019925275.1 Mytilus edulis
AATTATCATGATATTGTATACACAATTATTCATTGTTTTAACATGTTTGTTGTTTTTTTTTTAGCTTTGTATGTGCTTTGTGTCGTTTTAATCACAGCCAATTTTAATTCACTTGTATAGCTTGTCCGCTTATGCTGTTGAACATGTTGAACAACTGTCAAAGTTTAGGGAGAGTTGGGAGCTCACAAACATCTTAGATACGCCATATTATATTATTCATGTATCGTTCCCAATTCAAGAGGCTGTAAAGATTAAGTGATTGACGTTTGTTTCTGTCAAACTTATTTGTTTTCCGTTAATTTGATTATACATACATCAGCCGTTAACTTTTTCTTTTGATTTTTCTCTAAATTTGTCATGTGGGGCATTTTATAGCTTTTATAGCTTGTTATGCGGATTGAAATTTACATTCATATATCATAAAAATTTACATGTACATTAAAATCCTTATCTCTTCATTTTTATTTTTTTGTTGTTTAATATTTCTTTGTTTCTTTTAATCCTACTACATCAAGTTTACTCCCTATAAAAACGAAATATACTGATAAATACAGCTTTTGACTACCTATATACTTTGTACTTGCCCGTCTGTAGATATCAAATTGCGAATTGGTGTATTTATCATGTTATCTTATTATACAATGTGTATACTTAACTGTCCCAAAAACTGTTCATTTCATTGTCATTGTATTCACATCTTTATACTAAAATGTATACAAAAAAGCAAAAACTGAAAATTTACCTAAATTTGTCATGTAATTTTTTAACATAAAGTAATGTTTGGAAAAGGGATGGCAACGTCGTGTTAATGAATAGAATTATGCATCAAAAACTATTAATAACTATTCAAACACCTAACCAATAGCAATTATATGGTATTTTTTTTTTATAAATTTTCTGTTTACACAAGTTTAATTTTTCGAAATACTAAGGACTTTCTTATCCATGCATAAATTACCTTAGCCGTATTTGGCACAACTATTGGAAGTTTGGGTCGTCAATGCTCTTCAACTTTTTACTTGTTTGGTTTTACAGCTAATAGCATTTTATCTCAGCGTCACTGGTGAGTCTAATGCAAATGAAACGAGCGTCTGTCATATTCAGTTTTAAGCCTGGACGCTTGGGGACATTTCGTTCCCGAGGCTATCACCAGCCTAGTAGTAAGCACCTTGGTGTTGATGTGGCGTGGTCATTTACATCAAAAATTTGATGGTCAGTTCTTAATCAGTTTAATGATCTTTCATCTTGATTAATGTGACTGTTTATACGATACATTAGTTGCACAGTAGAACTGCAATAACATTTACAAGTGTATCCAAATAATCTAAGACCATTAAGCAATGCCTAATCTAAATTAAGAACAGATTTTTATAGCTCGATCTTGTGAGAAACTTTATGTATTGGTCAGTTATATTGGAGTAGTAGGTTGAAGTAACATGGTGTTTTATAGAGCTGGAATTTAGTAACGTTTTGTATTGGAAGTTATAATTGTGAACCTTCAAATATATCATATATATACATGTACTTTTATACGATTAAACACAGCACACACACAACAAAGCCCCGTTATATCTGGTGGAGGTACCCGAGTTCACAATGTTTACTGGATTTATGATGAACGCGAAATTGGGGCGAATGTGCAAAGTCATGGCGTGTGCAGAAAGAAGAAACACTTTACGATTTCATTCAAGTGAGACTAGCGGAGCAGTTCTGAGCAAATTAGACGAGAGATTAAAATAGGATGATTTTGTTATGCCATAATGTAATGAAGTGACTTGCTGTAAATATTTGTGAAACTTTTGTGTCAGTCAATTTGTTTCCTTGAATTTATGGAAACGCATTATCCTCGTACTTTGAAGAACATTAGAAGAACGCTTGTGAGAATTTTGATGAATTGAAACCTGAGATGACTCTGAGATGTTACAAAAGACTAGCAATAACATGTATATCGAAACTTTTGTGTTAGTGACATGTACATGTATGTATGTACAATGTAAATACCAGAATGAACTGAGAATCTGTCGATCCGAAACTGGCAAAGAACCGTTAGAAATGACAGAAAATTACACTCCTGTTGAAAGATTCGAAGAAGTGGCTATGCACGTTCAAACCGAAGAAGTCATGTGGACGATAATTTAATTTTTGTAAATAACTTTAAGTTTTCATAAATGTTTTTATCCATTCAGAATGTTTTATGCCTAGGTTTAGTTTTTTATTGTATATTTTTTTGCATTTTATTTTGTATAACACAAGTTTGATTAAGCTAGTTTTTAATCTCTTGTTATTACGAAAGTGGGCGCGTTGAGTGTAGTCGAAAGTAACCGAGAAGGGTTGTTTATACTAGTAAGATGTACATGGGAGTGCCCATGAAGTTGAATGACAGTGTTCGTCTATGGTGTCACGGTCACATTGCAGCTAATTAGTGCTTATATTCTTAATTTGGTGCCCACTGATAATGATTAGTTGATTAATAGCTGACACTTTTAATTATTTTATCATTTCGTTTACACTTGGAATTACGGTCAAAATTCCAGAAAGACCTTACTATAATGTATTTGAATAGATATATAATTGTCAAACTTATGTGTATTATATTTTTTATGATTTTTGTTTAGTGCCTCTTTTGTAGTTATAAATATCAAGAGTTTGAAGTTGAAAGGATAATTGTTAATTTAGATTTTAAGAGTAATCTTTTTTGCAAGTTTTCCACAACTATTCACGACGTAAATTAATAAATTAATTGCTACAGCAATTGTCATTATTTTTTTTATCATCAGTTTAGATTTTTTTAAGTACCTTTAGTTAAAAAAAAGATTTGATGATCAGTTCTTAATCAGTTTAATGATCTTTCATCTTGATTAATGTGACAGTGTATACGATATATGAGTTGCACAGTAGAACAGCAATAACATTTACAAGTGTATCCAAATAATCTAAGACCATTAAGCAATGCCTAATCTAAATTAAGAACAGATGTTTATAGCCCGATCTTGTGAGAAACTTTATGTATTGGTCAGTTATATTGGAGTAGTAGCTTGAAATAACATGGTGTTTTATAGAGCTGAAATTTAGTAACGTTTTGTATTGGAAGTTATAATTGTGAACCTTCAAATATATTATATATGTCGTGTACATTTTATTATTTTGTACAGATTATTACTTTGTATGAGTCATTACTTGTATGACGCCACCATACAAGTTATTACCTGTACACATATAATTGTACCAGTAATTACTTGTACAATTTTTGTTGAGAAAAAGATAATAACTTATACAACACAATATATTTGACTTGTATAGTGCTTCTTCTTTGATCTATTAGGTGTATCTCTTAATTCAAGTATATGATATTACTTATGCAACTTTTTATAATGATTTATTTTTAAAAATATATGTAGAAGGGTTTTATTTAATTTTGCTTTTAACGACGGAATATTATGGTTTCCTTTACGTAAAGATAGTCTCCTTATTTTTTCTGCCACGATAAACAAACTATTTGAGGCACTCAGTAATACACAAATGGACAGATGATACCATGGAGACAATCAAAAGGAATAAGTCGAACAAAAAAAAAAACCAGACAGCATCATGATCAGAAAAGAAGAGAAGAATAACATTCTACAAAACAATACACGGAAAACAAAAGGCTCAGCAACAAAAACTAATGAAAACTGTAAAAAAAAAAATACGGGTGCTCCGTTGGAGTTTAACGAGCTGGTTATTTTCTAATAACATGTTTAGTGGCAATACTGATCATTTCATTAAAAGAAAACCTTGTTTAGGATTTTAATATGACGTGATTTTTTCGCTTTGTACACAACACCGTGATATAATTTCCCATATATCTACACTTAGCGCAGACTCCTAGATGTACATAATAATGGCTGATAATATATACCTTCCACGTACATCCATATGTCATGTATGTATCGTTACCTAAGCGCTGTGTTACAAATTAAAATTTAAAAAATCTACAGAACCTTTATTCTGATTATGAGGCTGAACAAAACGAATCCATGCATTAGAGATCATAAAAATGTACAAAATCAAACTTCATTGAACTTCCAATAATGTTTTGGCATATTCACGTTATTTCAAAACACGACGTTATACGAATGAAAACGTTAAAGCTGACGGATTTTCCATTGCGGTTAATTTCAAAACTCGAATGATATTGCATTAAAATAATTTTTTAAGTTAAGTATTCCTTTTTTTCTATTCTTATGCATTATTCACAAATTTACTGAATATAGCAAGTTTACATGGCGGCTCCTTTGTTACAAAATGTCAACAGTGAAATTGACGGTGGCTAATGAAGAAAAAAAAAGGAAAATTAAGAATGGCAAATGTTGGGTTTGGGAAATAAAAGAATCATTCACATTTGTTTCTAGCAGTTCTTTAAAAGAGGGACGAAAGATACCAGAGGGACAGTCAAACTCATAAATCGAAAAAAAAAATGACAACTCAATGGCTAAAAATGAAAAGGACAAAAGGACAAACAATGGTAAACATGACACAACATAGAAAACTTAAGAATAAACAACACGAACCCCACCAAGGGGTGATATCAGGTGTATAATTATGAAATGATTCATGCAAGCAAAAGATTAATTATTTTCGTTGTACATTGATTTAACAATGGGTCAAATAGAACAGCCACACACACGGCATACCCATCCTTGCATTAGTTTTTTAATGACAGTATTTAGGATCGAAATATTTCATGGAAGCCATAGGTTTGTCCACATATTGTTTTTACATTTTACAATTTACATACGGCCCATGATATGTGTAAATTTACGACAATTGATGGCTTCCATGAATTATTTCTTAAAAAGACAATTAAGTGTTTTGTACCTATTTCTAAACAGTTAAGTCGTTAAAACCTGTTTGTTTTTGCCAATTGAAATTAAGTCTTGAGAACTGTTTAATTGACACAATTATTTTATCATGTTTAACCAAAACCCAATTTTGCGCCTGTCCCAAGTCAGGAGCCTCTGGTCTTTGATAGTCTTGCATGACTTTTTATTTTAGTTTCTTGTGTATAATTCGGGGTTTAGTATGACGTCCATTATCACTGAACTAGTATACATATTTTTCAAGGGGCCAGCTGAAGAACGCCTCCGGTAGCGGGAGTTTCTCGCTACATTGAAGAACCTATTTGTGGCCTTCTGGCTGTTATCTGCTCTATGGTCGGGTTTGTTGTCGCTTTGACACATTCCCCATTTCTTTTTCCCAATGTTATTTGTTAGGGACGAGTGATATTGCCATGTTTTTAGAATAAGGGACAAGTTTTATTCTATAAGAATATGACTTGAAAAGAAAAGAATGGACAAATAAGATATTTTCTCTTTTCTCCTCCAAAGAATGAAAATGGCCATTCCTATATTTTATATGTAAGGATATTTTAGAAGGGTGACCAATCTTACATATTGTGAGGAATTTTGAAATTTGATACCCTTACATAAAAAAATAATGGTTCATTGTTTAACTATAGAAGCTATTGAGCAGATTCAATAATGATTCATTTCTTTTTCTTGGTAAGATGGCAAAATTGTGGATACATAGCGTATGTGAAATTCTGTTTTTCATACAAGCCATAGGTCAGTAATTCATTTTTTTATAGATGATAAGATAACATTGTTAAAAAATGGTACACTATGGTTATATTTAGAATCGATGAAATATTCACAAATAACGGTCGGCTTTCCTTTTAGTTTTGCACTTCACATTCATGAAAATCTGTGCTCAATCTTTTTTGAAAAAGACTTTAAAATTTGACAAAATATTTGTCATTGTTCAGGTAATGCCAATCGAAAATGTAATGTTCAGTTCTCTTCTGTTTAAGCAATTCATGTAAAAACGTCGTTAACATCTTTCTGAATATCTTACAATCACATTGTAGTTTACATATAAAATTCTGACTTTTTGTCATGTAAAAGAATTATGTTGATTTCAGGTAGACAAATGGGAAGGTTATTTCAAGTAATCCGTAAATTTATCAAAACATCTATTTATATTTTGTTTTACCATTTATGATAATTACTGTTGTACATGTTGTATACAGAGAGTTAAACACATACACAGAAAATTAGCATAACTTCTTTATTATCATTTAAAAAAAATATATGACTTGGACATGATTCAATGGTTAAACTGCATAGACAAAACATTTATACTTATATTTAATTCAAAAATCTAAACGCAAGGTTAATTACTAAATTATGATCTTGTGGTAATATAGTTACTGGAACCGTGGGCCCATGTCTGATTCCTTAATTCAAGACCACATTGTCGATCTGTAACTACGAACATTAATTTGTGTGTGCGATTTTTATAACATGTATACATATACCCCTATGACTGAAACAAGTAACATTTTGGTAAGTATTTTTATTGAATGTTCTGATATGAACTGTTTTGTTCCTTGCATTAACTCAGAATTGACCAATAGTTGAAACTGAAAAATATCAAGTTGGAAATTAAAAGAAAAAAATGTTCCTACTAATCTTTCTTATTCACCTTTAGTTTTTAGTTTGAATTATTTTATTAAATTGTAGAAAGTTTAACCATTATTCTATGAGAAAATTCGGAACTAGGATATAAAAACGTTACCTATTCAAAAGACGAAACTATAAGTTTAAAAGCGTTAACATATGGTGAATCTTCATGCCAGGATACCAACAACAGCGACATATATCATTCAACTATAAATGCCTACGTCATGTACTTCCAAACACATTGTCTTGGACAAAATAGCTGTAAACTGCAAGTCGACAAATTGTTAAAAAAAAATTGCCAAAGACCATCTTAGACGTTTAAAGGTTAACTTTAAGTGTTTTTGTAAGTATTAAATTTGATAACTGGTTATTATAGTAGAAGCGCCATCCAGACGTAATACCTATATTTTAGTTATAATAGTAATGAATAGTGAGGTGAGTACATGAATTAAAAAAAAAATACATATGAATTTACTTTTACCAAAGTATATTATACTCATATTTCTTTTATTTTTCTTTGTTCACTTTAATAGGAAATAAATGTTACATGCATGTTGGATACACGCGTCAAAAAGACAGCAGCTTAACGACGATATCTATCAATAATGGACTTTGACGACGCCAATAAGTTTTATACGGACCTGCTCAGATTATATTAACATATGACGAAGTCTGAGTTTCAAGAATCTCTAATATGTCTATATATATAACGTTTTGCAACGCTTTGACTGAGTGAAAGTCCTTCATTTATATAGGAACTATGTAAATAGTGTATTATGGAAATTATCTTCAATGTTCTTTATGTGTGTTTTGCATTATATTTTGCAAGATTGTTAATATTGACTGTCAGTAGATTTTTCAGATTTTTGTTGCTAGAATTTTAATATTGACCACATAGCGTCCATATACCATCTCTGAAGCATGGGATCGTAATAACTAATGACATACGAAGAA
The DNA here is from genome assembly GCA_019925275.1 of Mytilus edulis. Classification (NCBI taxonomy): domain Eukaryota; kingdom Metazoa; phylum Mollusca; class Bivalvia; order Mytilida; family Mytilidae; genus Mytilus; species Mytilus edulis. The sequence continues at coordinate 59,606,598 of CM034356.1, forward strand.
GGCTACACCATATGTCATATATCCTTGTATCGACCTAATCCAAATGCTAGTATTGTTATATTACGGATCCTACGGATCGGAAATAGTCCAGAGAGGTCATCAAAGCCTTCAAAACAGTTAGAATCTATATCCTGGCAAATACAGAAACAGCTAGTGCTTAGCACTTTTATAAAATTATTTCAATTGTTCGTTTAAACTTAGACACTAACCGTGAGGAAGATGTAAAAGTTTATATCTAAACTTGACTTTTCACATTTACTATGGAATTTTCGTCAACATTGTCAGATGGTAATTCTGAGTTTATCTCTATCTGTAATATTCAAGATAATTACAATAATCTGCAAAACTTTCTTAAAAATTACTAGTTCAGGGGCAGCAACCCAACAACGGTTTGTCCAAATCGTCTGAAAATTTCAAGTCAGATAGATCTTAACCTATTGAATAGTTTTACTTTGTAAAATTTACTCTGAATGCTTTAGTTTAAGAGAAACAAAGCAAAAACTGCATTCACCCCCTATGTTCTAAATTTATCCATGGTGGTTATGTTGTTTGATAGGCGGGATCGTCGGACACATTTTTGAAACTGGATACCCCAATGATAATTGAAAAAAAACTTCTGTTCTTCATGTAAGTTCCGTTTAATTTTAGATTTCAAATAGAAACAACAAATAATTCTAGTATCTACCTTCACAGCTGTATTTGATACCAAAATTAGGGTACTATCCTTTTACAAACAATGTTTAATTGCTTTTCGACCACATTCTTTAAATTTCTTTTTTTACGATTAACATCGACTTGATCCGCACTTTAATCCGGCTTACATATATGGTTAAAATACTTACTCAAGGGGTTGTGAGATGAAGTTAACACTACCAAATTCCATGTAATTTTGGGGTCTTTGGTACCTATGCGATAAGGGTTTTGCTTATTGTTGAAGGCTGTACGTTGAACTATAGCTGCTAACTTATAATCTGGTTTAATGTCTTGCTAAGAGTGTCTCATTGACAAGTCTACCATACTCGTTTATATAAATGATTAAAAAATAAGAAAATTTTGGATATTTCGATACATCCAACATAAGTGAAGGTGCGATATTTATCATATAATGGCGTATACTTCTGGGGGAGTGCACACAAGAATATAATGAAATCAGAGCAAGGAAGATAAGGGGCCTTTAAATGTTTATCTGAAAAAGGGGTAGGGCAGCGCATATATATAGATTCTACCACTGCATCGAGTGTGGTACATTATGTATCCACTCATGACGGTTAAATTTTCAAACTTAAAACGCAAGGCTGGCCGAACGTTTAAAATATCTAAATTTTACTGTCGAGAGTGGATAAATATTGTATTACACGAGATTTGCTGGTGGAATATGTTTTTTTTTTTTATTTTTAAACAATATACAGGCAAACTTATTTATTCTTTTCAAATGATCAGCAAAAGATGGTTCATTCTATGTGGCGGCATCAGGCATGGTCGCCTTTGTTCATGTCGTCACACTAGGAAATTCAAAGGAAATCAAGAAAATTCGATTGCTTTTCTCGCACTAGCAAGAAAATCAGTCCTGTTGAGCAGATGAACGATAATTTATAAATATCCAGGATAATACTTATTTAACATTTTTCCATGCCTTTGTCTAATTCTGTATTTCATTCCTTTGCCGCTTAATGACGTGTGCATGGTCATTATATATTAAAAGACTGGAAAAATTCGTATAAACCAAATCTTGCTCTCTCTCCGAGACAAAATATTTATCCAGTCTCAATTAATCAAAGTTCCTATTTGTTGTACATGCAATGCAACGAATAAAAAAATTTATATTCTGATTATGGTAAACGTTCCTATCATCCTTATTTTTTTATCTGGTTGTTTGAATTGGTTTATCACCCCCACCAATACGTTATGTAAATTTTATTGAATCTTCTGAAAAAATTGGTAATAATTCGTACATTTTTTTTAGGACCAGCGGATACTCTTGTCACAGAGAACACAACAGAAAACACAACACAAGGTTAGTATATATATATATGTATCATACTGAAATGTGTTTAAATAAGGGATGTCAACCAGTTCTTGATTACTTGAGTATCGCTTGGTATCGCTTGGTAGTACCGAGTATCGAACAGCAAAATGATACTCAACTAATCAGTTTCCTGTAAGAATATAATGATAATGCTTTCTAAAGTTAAATATTTTTTTTGTGTTATTGAAAGCGCCTATTAGGAATAAATACAAAGTCGCATTGTTCTTACATTATGCTGTTACACTACTGGAGTGTTGAACATCCGTAGATAATTTTAACACCGCAACATTATGGATTTGCTTTCAATAGCTACAATATATGACTAAAGTACAGAAGTTTTATTTTGTATTTTAATGTTTTTATATTACTTCCTGACCAGCACTAATAATATTATCATTAGCATAATTTTGTTCTCCTTAATTGCCATATAAATAAAGTATATTGCACGCCCTCATTTGAAATCAAATATGTAACAGGGCACAAGAAATGTCTGTTTTAATCAAAATTCATTGATTTATTTTTAAAATAGAAGTGGTGGATTTTCACTTTTAAAATACTACAACAATATTTGTACGACTTTTTTCCCAGAAGAGCTATAGAAAAAGCAGTACATTAACGGGTGTTACATGGACACTTTTTGGATGATACACGGACATTTTTAGTTGTTACACGGACACTTTTTATGGATATAATCACTCTTGCATGATCAGTGAGTTCATAGATTTAAACTTTTTGTTTCACCGACATTTTTCCTGTTTTTATCTTTTTTAAATACTTATGTTAGCATCATTATATAAACATGATAAATACAAAGTCGCATTGTTCTTACATTATGTTGTTACACTACTGGAGTGTTGGACATCCGTAGATAATTTTAACACCCCAACATTATATATTTGCTTTCCGGAGTCAAAAACTTGTAATGCATTGGTTGTCGTTTGTTGCTGTTGCACATTTTTGTTTTATATTTTAATTTTATATTCAATAACAATATTTGTACGACTTTTTCCCCAGCAGAGCTATAGAAAAAACAGTACATTAACGGGTGTTACACGGACACTTTTGGATGATACACGGACATTTTTAGTTATTAAACGGATACCTTTTATGAATAGAATCACTATTGCATGATCAGTGAGTTCATGGATTAAAACTTTTTTGTTTCACCGACATATTTCCTGTTTTTATCTTTTTTAAATACTTATGTTAGCATCATTAAAAAAAATCAAACAATTCCAAAAAACAACTATTCATATCAGTACATAATGATATTGACCGTTTTTTTCCCCCAACAAAATGTTTTCATCCCCAATTTTATGAGAAAAAATAATGTGGTCAAGCAGATGACAAAATAATGTTTTCGATTGCTGATTTTCAGAATACAATATATTATAGTGCAAAATTCGAAAAAAAAAACCATTTGGGTGACAGCGTTGAAAAACTAAACAATTGTATTACTCAGAAAAGAACATATTTTTTAAGCTAAATGGTCGGTCAATAAATGTATTTTTTTTATTATATGGACATGTATAGTATTCTGGACAATACTGAAACTAAAGAAATGCTGATACCGACGTTAATATTTCAATAAAGAAAGGAAATGTATATAAAAAAATCAAATCTTATCAAACAATCAACTCACCAATGCACGATTGATCCTATAAATGAAATGTGTCCATGTAATACATGTTCAAATAAGGCAGCAAATTTTGATTAAAATCATTCGACTAATGTCATCGATTTTGGACGTCAAGCTGCGATTGGATCATATAGCAACACGTGTTTAATTCTGTTCACTCTGTCAGAGACATATAAAAACCTATAAACATGACATTTAAAAAGGGACACTAGCTACGAGATATATAAAAAAACGTATAGACTATTTGCTACATCATCAAAAAAATGCAAATAGTGAAATATTAATTTGCTTTTAGCAGCCAGAGTGGTTCAAATATGTCAAAATAAGATGAAAAACATTAATTATGAATTAATCACTTGCAAGTGAATAATTCGACCTCATTGAATCCGATTTCATGTGATCTTCAATTTAAACGCTTAGCTTGAGATGGATAACACGTGAATTGTATGTGTAAAGTTATTTAAAGGAAAAGAATGTCAACATTGAAAGTGAAACGCAGGTTAATCATTTGCTTAACTGATTCGTTTCACAAAAAAATCATTCTTATCAGGTATAAACAATGATTTACATTTATTGTTCATCTAAAATTAAATAGACCTAGAAGAATCCAACAGCACGAGTTTGTTTAATCTACTGACATCTTTATTTATGTTTACATCGCTTATATGGTCACCGGATGACTTTAGAGGTCAACTCGATGGTTATTAAGATGGCATCTGGACTAAAAAACACACAACATAAAGCTACGTATTTTCATGCCAGTGCCCTGTTTATTGTTTATTTTAGACCTTTATTAGTTTGGATAAATGTTTCACATTGTTATAAGCCAAATATGAGAATTTCATTAAAATCGGTGAATAAGAATTTGACAGCTAGTGCCCCTTTCAAACCAAAATGTTTGCCTAGTAACAAGACAAAATCTATTTTTTCATAACATTCCATAGAAAATTCAATCTTTTGATACAAATATATTGTTATTGAATTTATATAAGTTGAATTCGTATGTATTGAATTCATATATATGTGGCAGCAGATGTACGATTATTACGATTTCCGAGAAGGAAATAGGAAGTGGGGCTGGAATAGACATCCCGCGTTCATTCGATAAAAAAAAAACGATCAAGCTTGTTTATTTTGAATCCCTCAAATGCGTACAACATTCAGCTTTTATTTTATTTATTAGTTCTTTTGTTTAAAATCATTAGATTCTTGATTTTTTTCTTAGAAAAATTGTATCGTCTGAATGAAATTGAAAAACAATTGTTTTTTAACTGATATTTACATTTACTGGTGTGTGGCCATTTAAATTTCTAAAATGTTTAGTTTTGATACCTCTTCTAAATGCAAAATGTACTACTTCTTTCTTAAAACGCCGTACAAGTCAGATACAAAACAAAGGTAACAACAAAAAAACAGGCCGGAAATCGCCTCGGACCTTGACCTGACTACTCATACAGAAAAACTATCTGGCAATGGTTGTTACCGGACTGCTTGTTTCTTTGCTTCCTTTGCATTGTATCTAATACATGTACATACTGTAACCCATATATACACCTGGAAAAAAGTATTGCAACACCAAATTGAAATTGAAATTAAAAAAACACTCTTTATTTTTTTGTGATATAATTTGGTAAAATAGAACTAGTTAAACATTATTTAAGTATCACATGAGTTTAATCAATAGATATCGACTCGATAAGATTTTATCTGTACATGCAGCTACTGTACCCGTAAACAGCAAAACAGATGTTTTCATCCTCATTGTTTTCAACACTTAAAATAACCAAGTTTAAACTCATTTGTCTATTTCCAAATTATTATAACATTTGTATAATTTGAGCTGCGTCAAAAAACATATAATCTTTATTCAAGCGCACATATACAACCTCCATGTATAAGACTTTGTTTGTTTTTAGAACATTTAGATACGAACTGAAAGATTGATGTTTGTCTGTTTTGTAGGCAGTCGGAAACCCGGTTGAAATAAAACAAAAGAATCGAAGCTCTTTGTTAGAAAAGGCGATAAACGCTTACTGTAATGTTTACTATAGTGACAATATTTTTAAAAGTTAAAAGAAACAAACAAAATTACAATTTTCTTCTAAATTACGAAGTGTTTTATTTCAAAAACACCATTTGCATAAGTTTTCAATTTATCTAGTACATAGTTAAGCAGAAAAATTAGATATCGAGTCGACGACATAGGTATCTTTCAAGTTGGATGTAGAAAATGCATAAAAGAATGACGAAAGATACCAAAGGGACAGTCAAACTCATAAATCTAAAAAAAAAACTGATAACGCCATGGCTAAAAATGAAAAAGACAAACAAACAACAGCACACACGACAAAACAAAGAAAATTAAAGAATAAACAACACGAACCCCACCAAAAAAACTAGGAGTGATTTCAGGTGCTCCGGAAGGGTAAGCAGATCCTACTCCACATGCGGCACCCGTCGTGTTGCTTATGTGATAACAAATCCGGTAAATAGTCTAATTCGGTAGGTCACATTCATGAAAGGGAAGGGGATTGTAGTTACGACGTAAGGAACATATCCGATATCATTTGTGAAACGGTTATTCCATAACGGTCAACCAACTCGTGATGGCGTCCGTAAAATTTACGAAGGGATGATTTCAACTTCACCATTTGGAACTCTTGGTTTAATAGCTTCCTTGTGAGCAGCAACCCTCTATCAAGAAAATCATGATAGGAAATGCAAGCACTAGTGCGGTGACTGAAGTGTAAAAAGTCGTCTATATCGCGAGTTTAATCTCCCCAAATAACACACGGCTAAAATGGTCTTAACTTAAAGACAAATATGTCTTCTTTAGTTTTTGCCCTGTCGTCAGAATTTCGTACGGTCACATTTTTCTCAAATGTCGTTTTAATGACTAGTAGTATATTGGAGAGTTTCATCCCCCTTTTTTCAAAATGAAAAATTGTGTATGTTTGCTTACATAAAATTGAATTAGTTTTTTTCTGAAGCATTTTTTATATGTCAAAATATTCTATTCAGTATTTTATTTTCTTCTAATCTATAAAATTTGCTAAGTTTGGACTGTTTGAATTTGAGGTAATTTTAATTGCAAATTCAGACACAAACTTAAGTTTCTTCTTCATAGTAGTAATACAAATTATCCCATAATATTTTAAGCATATAGTATTTCATAAAACTAATAACTGATAAACCTAAATATGAAAAAAACTTAAGAAATCAATTGTAAAAGAATGGAGTAATTCAACACGGAACTTAATCACTTGCCTTCCGTCACATTTTGTGTATTAGTCAATAATTTGCTCTCTCAACTGAAATTTGAAATTACTACCTTTTCCGCTATTATATACAAATATTTCAATGAAAGTGCACTGATATATGGCATATACTTTGTTTGTATATATTTCTACTCTATGTTTTCTTGTTATAAAACATCAAATATACTTTGTCAGAAAAGTCTTATTGTAAAATCAAAACAATTGACGGATAGTTTCAGTAAATATTCCGTGTTAGTCAAGTCCGTTGCAACTTGCTCCTTTAAGTCCAAAGAAAAGAAAAAAAGTCGTTAAATTTTATACAGTGCTTAATATGCTAAAAAAATTAATCGGCTGAAAATTGTTCCCCTGTTTAGAGCGAGGAAGCTTCTAAGCTGATATTTAATTATGACATACAATTATCGAACTGTTGTACCTCAGTTTCGGGTGTTTGTACGCGTTCTAGAACGTAGTCGTTTTAAAAGAGATAAAAAAGAAATACTCAAGTTTGAATCAGATGAGCGTATCAAGAATGTTTTATTCGCGCCAGATAAAGTTAAAGTTGAAATAGTTTCTCATCCATCTTTCAACTTCAAACATGCACTCTGTCATTTTGGTTACATTACAAATTATTTGCTAAAAACGAAAAAAAAAATACAAACCCATGGAAGCAGATCACGATACTTCTTTTAATACTTTTAGTTTGGCTATTGACGATTTAATGGTGAAAAACACATTCCTCATGCCACCGTTACTTAATAAATATAGATCTTTTCTTCCTGCTGATTCTAATTTAAAATATTCTACTTGTAAAACGCAGTCTAAACTCATTGATTTCTATAGAAACTCAGTTGTCAACAACTTCAACAAGTTCAAGGCAAATCGTACATAATACTTAGTAGCAAAATAAATATTTGAGATGCCATATCAGCTGCTAGTCAATTGAAAACTGACCTCACCATCTCAATGTCAACTGTAATAGACACAAATAACGGACAGATATTTCTTTTCGCTGAAAGTAAACTTAGAAAAGACAAAGAAACTCTACAGAAAAATACCCAACTTCGGATGGATTGTCTCTTCCTTACTCATCAATTCAGTCAATGCCTTCGTATCTATTGCAATTCATTGTATGGTCACTCGATGAAACTGCATACAGCCAAGTCTTTTTTCAATAAATGGCGCCAGAGAAATTGCGTAAATGCTAAGCAATTGGTGAGTCCTGAGCACCTGAGATCACCCTTAGTGTTTTGGTGGGGTTCGTGTTGTTTATTCTTTAGTTTACTATGTTGTGTCGTGTGTGCTGTTGTTTGTTTGTCTTTTTTCATTTTTAGCCATGGCGTTATCAGTTTGTTTTAGATTTATGAGTTTGACTGTCCCTTTGGTATCTTTCGTCACTCTTTTAATATTTCTACACATTTTACTCATGGACACATGAAAGGTTCTGCTCAAAGCAAAACAAGTTATTTTGAGGACACAGATTTTTCTCTACAAGTACAGACAAGGTATTGTAGGAAGTCCAAAGACATTTGTTCCTAAACAAATACCAGCTTCAGCTTGGTTCAGCAATTTTCGTGTCTGCCCTTCCATTATGTGACTCATGAAAAAATTCCCAAAATGGGTAACAATTGTATCGAAAAGAGAAAATCGAGTGCACCTTTAAATGTTAAGGCGTGTTTAAGTTGAATATTTTGTCTTGATATCGTACAAAGCAAAGAATATTTCATATATTGTCTTGCTTCAGATTCTATCATTTTATATATCAAGACTACAGGTTGACTTTATAACATAAAATAAATCACAGTACTAGAAGATGAAATATATGGGTCAAGTGAAATACCTATCTAACGAATCATACAACCAGAGTAGGTGTGTTCGAATAGCTATTATTTACTGAAAATTATCATTTTTATAATTTGAGCTGCGTCAAAAAACATATTATCTTTATTCAAGCGAATGTATAAAATCTCCATGTATAAGACTTTGTTTGGTTTTAGAATATTTAGATACGAACTAAAAGATTAATGATTGTCTGTGCTGTAGGGTTCTTATAACAACTTAATTTTCATATATGAAGAGGGTTTTTTTTTTTTTTTACAAAATTCGTACGACAAAAATTAATCTTGAAGAAAGTAGAATTGTTTATTATTAACTGTTTTATGGCATATACACTCATTTTTAGAATCCTTCTTTCCTATCATAAAAAGGATGGAATTAGGCAATGTATTCACCTTTTTATCTAAGCAACTCAAATTACCGAAATATATTTGTTCTGGTTTTTTTTATGATCATTGCCGACAGAATTTATACATGAAAAAAGTTTGTTTATCCAGATTACAGCAAACACTTAATTTCCCTGTTTAGTTTTTCTTCGGTTGTGTTTTGTAATTTCTATTCAATTAACTGTTGTTACTTTACTGAAACTGCCTCAATCCTGGGTTTATGACATGTTTGCTCTAATAGGTTCAAAAGGTCATACTTTGTTAGTCGATTGAAAATAGATTAAACTCATCAAATTGCAATAACCCGTGTTGTAGAAATCGAAGTAGGTCTAACTGATTTAACCAGCAAGCAACCCCATAGATCTTCCAAGAATACTTCTACCCTTCACTTAAAGCCCAAATCAGTGTCTTTTTGTATAATTGACATGGAGACTTGCGAAAGTTTAAATTACGCATCGTAATTTATGTTTATTCTTAAGTTATTTTTGATCATTTTATAAACCATTAAAGTACACACTCATATAGATGTTTGCCTTTTAATTTCAGCTTTCGAAATTTCATTAATGGCCATGGATTGTTTTGTGTTCTCTCTTAAGAAAATAAAAGTCTTTTGTTGATCTCTTCCTGGTTATTGTAGAATGATGAAAGTAACCATTGAACTATATAATCAATTGTTTCCTTGGGAAAAAGTGTTATTCGGGTCATTTATTCTTCCTGGTCATTAAGTTCACTAAAATGTTCAGACACTCGTCTTAAAATGTGTCGTAGTTTAATATTTCATATACGGATAATGTGTTTTATCAAAATATTTACAAATGCAGGTAGGTCTACCATCTTCTGGATTTAACATTTATATATTACTGTATAAAATTGTATACAGATGTTAGACATAAAATTGAGAAAGGAAATGGGAAATGTGTCAAAGTGATAACAACCCGACCATAGAGCAGACAACAGCCGAAGGCCACTAATGGGTCTTCAATGAAGCAAGCGAGAAACTCCCGCACACGTATTTATTGTTGTTTTCATAATTTTTTATGGATAAGTTTTCTTTCATTTTAAGGGCTCTACTTCAATTTCCTATTAAGGAAATGCCTGTATCAAGTCCGGAATATGACAATTGTTTTTCTTTGGTTTAGAAGAGGGACGAAAGATACCAGAGGGACAGTCAAACTCATAGATAGAAAATAAACTGACAACGCCATGGCTAAAAATAAAAAGACAAACAGACACATAATAGTACAGAAGACACAAAATAGAAAACTAAAGACTAATCAACACGAACCCCACAAAAAACTGGGAGTGATTTCAGGTGCTCCGGAAGGGTAAGCAAGTCCTGTTCCACATATGGCACGGTTAAGGTTCATCATAAACTTTTGGCTAAAATTGCCGTATTTACACAACAAATTTTACTCTGCGTACAGACAAACCTATGCACCTGGAGTTTGAAAGGTTGGCAGGAAATAGATAAATGAATTTTAAATGCATGTTATGTTTCAGAAAATTATAAACTTAACTAGATTTTGCTATTCAGATTTTTTTTCGTTCCTGCAGAAGGTGCTAAAATAAACTAAGTTATGTAAGAGGTATGAGAATCTCCCCTCATATAATACATGTTGTGAGTAGTATTGATTTAAATGGACAATAGATGAAAAATAGACATATGCAAACAATTATGTGTTTTAAACTATGTAACTGAGTGGACCGTATCAAATGAAACTCGGGTATTTGTTATTTTGCTTTCCTCTGCAGACTGGAAAAAACTGGACATCAAAATCCAGGTAAGTTTTTAATTTTCTGAAATGTATACTAAATATAATTTTTATATCTCTAGCTCCTGCCAAACTTAAACGTTTCACAGATATATCAGTTTGTTTGTACTCATAGTGAATTTTGAGTAGTAAACACCGCCATATTTTTCAACTTATGATGAACATTTAACAAGTAAGCGGGATTCCATCCCTCATCCTAACCTGGGACTGTGGTCGAACTATACAAATCATTTGAGAAAGTATAAAATTGGAAAGCTGACCTCATCTCTTTTGTCGTAAAGTTTTGTTTTCAAACGACCCTTATTGTCAATTTTCTGACAACTTTGAAAAAGAAAACGTATTAAAAGGCCGATGGTAAATAAAAATTGTGTGAATAGCCAAAGGCTAAAAAAATCATACACATTGTTTCCTTTGAACATATTGATCCCGACGCACATTTATTTACCTAATTAATACCAGATTTATTCTGTCAACTGTTTCAGCAGTCAATAAAACATCGAATGGAGGTAATTTTTTCTTTCCTCAGTTTTTATATTATTTATTTTGTTGAATTCGTCTTATCTTTACTCTTTTGCACTTACATGTAATATAAGTGTTATTGTTCCATTTTTTAAGATCCAAACAGTAATTTATGCAGCAGAATACAAGGTTTTACGTTTAAACTTCCGTGATTGTAAACTAGATAAATATGAGCATAAACCCAATAGAATACCAACATCAATTTGAAATATTAAAAACAGTATTGCCTTCAATCAAATTTAAGCAATGAAAGAAACGCAAAGATGTAAGGTTGAATTCCCCACGTATCTGGTAGTTAAACAGTTGACCTTGAATTAAATTTTCAATTGAAAAAAGTTCATGAAACATTTTGGTCGGTAAATGTCGACATAGTTTGTTCCGTGAGAATTGATAAACGATTCCTGGAAAAGCTATAAATCAAATTTCCATTTAAATAAATATAACTGAAATTTATTAAGCAATATTCATCGTATTAAACAACATACCAATACACGTAGGGCCGAATAAGAGTTCAGACTCATATGGGTTTGACCATTCGCATATGGACCATAAACTGATATAATTCGGAACATATACATAATGTACACATGTTCTATGTTTATTCTCCCATGATACGGTTATATGCGTATTATTTATTCACTTATGTCCACAATTTTTATGATTGATTGTGTCTTTCTCATATCAAACTTATTACAATGTATGCGGAAAAATACAGCAGAATTAACTTGGTTGCTTTAAAATGAATATTAAATTTAATTTATATTTTTAGGTGCGGAGTGCACGTTTCCATCAGACTTGAGGGGTTTGTGGATTAGTGCAGACAAGGAATATTAACCTTCACACCAAACACATTGTCTGGTTATAACATACAACTGTCTGCTGTTATAAGTTCGGTTACCTTTGATTGTAATAATCTATCAAATAATCAGTATTATCTAAGGTATGCTGCCGTTTATCACAAATCATACCACGTTTGGTTCCATCTAAACGAAAAGTTAAAATCCCAAAGTTTATAATTGAGTAGCTGAATAACGGACACCACCATACATCAAATAAAAGAACAACACGATACTCTAATATTTCCTGTGCAATACCCAGACAAGAAAATGCAAATCAGAATGCATATCATCAAATACTTGAATTTTTCAGGTTCTACAGAAGGGTATCAACTTCCCTAAAGACATGTCCTTTCTTTATTAGGAAATATCAAGTTGTATTCTGCAATGAGTCATGAACATTGACCGATAGCCAGGCGTTGTGTGTAGACGACAGACACATGATATCAATAGTCATTTGTGAAGTGATACTAAAATTTTAATCGGTAATATTTAGTATAATAGGGAGTAACGTCTTTTAAAAATACAAAACAAAAGATGAATACTTTGTTTGGTGTATTATGTTTTGATTGAAATAAAAAAAAGGATATCCGTTTATGAAATGTCAATCTTAAAACATAAGGCTCATAGCAAGATAAGTAGGTCTTAGATAATAGACATGTGTAGAGAAGTTGTGGAATTCTGAGATTATTGCAATCTTCAATGTTGATATACCATGATTACTAGTAAATACATAATATATATATTTTTTTCTCGACAAAAATATTCGAAATATGCCAAAAGACAAAGTCAACTATATGTCATAGGAACAAATAAGACAAGCCGATATATAAATATTATTGAAATTCATATGCATCAACTATAGAATTAAGGACGTGAGTGTAAATTCTTAGTGTTTCATTAAATTTAGAATATTTGCCCGTTTTAAAATTGCTCACTTTATTTTATAAAGGTTTGCGAAAGGAGAGTGAACTTCTGGTATTTGTTAGTCTTTTAATTTCTTGTGTATAATTCGGAGTTAAGTATGACGTCCAATATCACTGAACTAGTATGCATATTTGTTTAGGGGTCATCTGAAGGACGCTTCCGGTTGCGAGAGTTTCTCGCTGCATTGAAGACCCATTGGTGTCTTTCGGCTGTTGTCTAATCTATGCTCGGGCTATTGTCTCTTTTACACATTCCCATTTCCATTCTCAACTTTATAGTGTAGGTAAATCTAATTTAGTAATGAATGCTCAATATTTTTCAGAGGTAATTTTCTGTTTAGTGTGTTTGATTCTAGTTATAGGCCACACATTTGTCTGGAGTTTTACAAAGTCACCTCTGAAAAGTTTTACTATTATATAGGAACAGGTAAGTGGAATCGTGTCTATATTAAAGTGTTGTGGGATTGAACGAATTATGCTCCTGTTTTTTTCTTAAAAATGTCTACACGAGTACTCACTTTTGGGACTGTTTGTTTTCGACCTATACATGTTATGGATTAAATGTTCCATTTGTATTTTTGCCTCTCTTTGTCAGCACAATTCAATGTCCTTCTTGTGAGTTTTTATTTCTAGGGTTAACAACCGACCGTTGGCTACAAAAGAGTCAAAACAGATTTGAACAGAACACACCTGCCACCATCAAGGTTCAAACTCAATATCCCAGTGTTTAAATGTTAGCAATAGATTACATTAACTATGTAGACCTTCGGCCATCACGACCATGAATGATATAGTTACCAAGTCATAAATTTGATTGAGACAATAGAACAACAGTGAACATATATTTTAAGTGAGATTAGGAAAATTCACGCATGTATCCATGCTATATATATTTGTAAAAAAAAAACGCCAGATGTGTGTCCAATGACATAATACCAATGTTTTGTTTTTTTATTCCAGATATAGAAACAACGATCAATGACAGAATTTACGTAGATAATGATGTAAAAAATGTAACGCACGACGATGTGTGTAATAGACATAAACCCTTTGAAGTAGGAACATATGTAATGTTAATTAAGGACGGTATGTTTTAAATAAAATACCATTTGGTTGTATTGTATTGATATTGAACAAAATACGTTACACATTGGCGTTTAGACAAAATTGACAAAGTCCGTATACGTTAGGTAGTTAGCAGTAGAAACGCTAAACAATCGTTAGACGCGCATTGCATAAGTTTGATGTGCATGTTCGTCAAAATGCAAAGGTGTGCGCTTGGTGAACGCTATAACTCCAGGAAATTTGTATGAAGCATTAAACATTTCATTTAGCTCTAACGTTTGTCAAGCGTATACCTGTTCGCTACACGCACGTTAATAAACGCTGCAAGTGCGTTTGAAACACTACAGATAAGTTTGAGACAAGTTTAAGGCACGTTGTATACGCCTCAAGATTTTTCGAGTTTATTTGGACGTACGCGGGGCTTGTTTATAACAGACACCTGGCGTTGTATCAGTTCTCCTCGAACGTATAAAACGCACCGTTAGCGATTCTTTAACGTGTTTTGACATTCAACAAAACTTGCTTTGGGTTTTATATTTCCATATATGTCCATGAATTTACAAGATCATGTTTATCCAGATGTCGTACACGATACAACAATTTAGCACTCCACAGTTACCAAATGAAATTTAAATTGAACAACAAAATGTTTAATCATCTTCTCTCCCTAGCTTTCTAGTACATTAACCCAACTGTTTGTGTCACACATGTGCACATTTATGTAATCAATATAGTCCATAGATTTTCAAAATTTAAAATGGGAAAAATAATTCCTGGTTTGTGTATGTCCATGGCAACATTCTGCATTTATTCACCATAAAATATTGCAAAAAAGGGGCATGAAAATGTCACATATTCACCCAAAATTTGGTTTAGCTAGTTCAATGCCCTTGAGTGATACCGTTTCTTAAACTGAAATCATATATCTACCAAATGGTCAAATAAAAGTTAGATGTATTTCACCTAAATTTTTTCGTACAATTTAATCACAAATTTCGTGCGACAAAAAGTTGTAAAGAAACATTAAAATAATTGCCGGATCGATGTCTTGTAAGAATTTAAGAATATGAACTATCATATAGAAAACAGCGCATAATACATAACAACCCAATCTTAATATTCCCATAAACGTTGTATATATTATATTGTATATGAAGGCTATATCAATCCTTAGCTATCCATGCCATCAATCAATTTTATTGTACACTAGCTCTAATATTTGAAAAATCGACAGGGCCAAAATGCGAAACTACACAACTATCTGCGGAGTGCATCCCAAACAGCCCATAATTGCATGTCCCAGAAACGCCTAAAGCAAATATAATTGTCCCGGGTACGACAGGGACACGTATCAAACACGTTCAAGTGACGTTTTTCCTTCGCATGGTCCATTTCATCTATGTTAGACAAACGCCAGACATACGCCAACATATGTTGCTTGAACGCCCAATAAACGCTTATATACGCGTCTTGTGCGCCCTTATCGCACTCAAAACTTGTTAAGCACAAGATACTGATGTGATTGACAAGCTGAATGCGTCCAAAATTAATAGCGTATTGGCTGCGTACATAGTTTGGACCACGCCCGGCGTACGTCGGTGCTATACGCAGATGTGTGACGCCGGTATTACGAGTTTCGGGGTATTCCTTTCGTGATACTACGTATATGATGGCTTGTTTTACAAATACAACCATTAATGAAATTTTAAATATTCAGACAAAGACAAACAAAACGATTTACTAAAACAAATATTCACAATCTAAAACGTACATGTACTGTCACATGTTTTGCATCAATGAAAACAGTACTGGCGACAATATGTATGTTGTCTTAGTTTAAACTATTTAATTATAAATTTCAGCACTAGTATTTTCATTTACCCTCATACATCCTAAAATAAAATAAAAGACATCTAAAACTAATTCAATTACGAAAACGCAACGTGTAACAATTTTATTTTGTTTAAACAGGTGCATCGGATACTAGTCTATCAGTTATATGTCCTAGCGATATTTCAGGAAACTTTCAAAATGTAAGATTTAGTGCGTCTGATGGAACTCATAGCTGCTCTGGAAAATTAGAAGCAATTACTGACAGAATGAATTATACATACAACTCATGTGATACCCACATAACATTTTCAGGTGCGTTCATTTCATATTACTAATGCATGTATTGACAAAACGTTTACAATTATCTTGTAAATGGAACGATCGAAGTTTTAAAAATGGAAATTGCATCACATAGTTTAAGTAGAAAACGGGGCAAAGTTTGTTTTTATGTTAAATATTGTTTAACACTATGATTCTTGAATATAAATAAAACTAGAAAAATTGGAAAAAATTATTTAAAAAAATAGAATCTTTACCGAACTGCATTTCACAATTTTGCAATCGTGGTCATCAAACGTTAAATATTTACACTTAGCATGTTTATTAAACAGTTAAAAAAACTTACGGACACTTATATTTTTTTTTTATTTTTATCTTAGTGTATGGAATCTGGCATTGTTTATACACCATACATTCTGACAGCACGACTTTCCTTACCACACTGAATATTGATGCATCCCCTGTAAGTGGTCAAATATACACAATGTTTTGCTATGTAAGTTTTTATGTTAGGATCTATAATGTTAAGAAACATTGTCATCATTACCAACGTCTAAAATTCATTAAACATGTTTCTTATCGCAATTGAAAATTCATAAACATCATTGTCAACCGACTCATTTTTCCCGCAATGAAATACAGGTTTATCATCCTACAACTATCACATTCAATAAGATATTTGTTTTCAACCTTTTTTCCTATAAAACCAAATGTGACGTACTATTATTTGTGGTATCAGACTTATACGTTAAGATTGTCTACTGTATGTGTCAAGGAAATTACGCATGTTTGAGGTAGTTAAGCTGCATGTACAATGTATAGCTAAGGTAATTTATTTCTGAAATGGAAAAGCCTTAGTATTTCAAAAATTCAAAGTTGGCTGGTGATTCTCGTTGGGAATAACATCTCCACAAGCAGTGGCATCGACCCGGTTGTTGAAATAACCTCATCATAGATACAAGGAATGAAATGTTTTAAATGAAAATCTGAATTCCGTCTTCTTTGTTTTCATGGAAGACTGCAAAACTAAGCAAGAAACTCCCTTCCTCACTTATATCTAGCCCTAATTCGTATATCAGTCATCTTTGTCTGATGATAAAAATATGTCCATCATAAAAGGGTTATTTTCAAAGCAAACGTCTATAGTAGCGTTAAATTTTATAGAGTGTAATGACTGTATTAATTAACGGTGTGATGATCGTAAGCTACATGTGTTCTCATGCGTTTAAATTCAATTTTAACGACAGAGGTAGAGACAAGAAAAAGGATTACAATCTGACCTAGTTGATAAAACTTAGATTGATCTATCGTTCTTCTGACCAAAAATTCCCTACCCTGATAAGCTATACTTTTGTTGTGAGTTGACGCTTGTTGTTGTCAAATGTATATCATATTCTATTTAAACATCGGTAAGTGACTAATTAGTTAGTTCCATATCTCTAAAAAAAAATTGCTCCAGTTTATATACAGCTAACTTGGGCCGCATTTCTTTCTAACCCAAATTTTGAAAACTTTGTGTCGCGTTTGTTGTTGTTTTCTAAACGCTACAAAAGTAGAAACAAATACATCGTTTAATATAAAGTCTTTGTTGACCCTGTTTGAACTTTCAATAATGCACACACGTGTTGTTGGTAAACAGACTTTTTTCAAACGTAGAAACAAATACTTCGTTTAATCAGGTTGAAGTTAGAAAAAAAAGTAGCGTTTGTACAAACAAACGACAAACGACAAACTGCAGACGCATTATTAGCGTTTGCATAGTTTGTCAAAGTTTATATGTAAACTTTGCAAACGTATGTTAGAAACTAATGATCAAAATATGTGCGCGCTTAGTCGTTTGCATCGTTTGTGTTAGAAAGAAATGCACCCTAAGTAAACAACGCTACAAGGATAAATATGGTTAGACTTGTTACAATTGCACACTCACTTTCAACATTCTTAAGGGTGTAATTTTAACGATATTTCAGAAACGTGTTCACACAAAGACTTACCTGTTAACAAAAGTAACTTGTAAAATTTTTTGATTGAGACTAAAAGTTAACATGATTTTGTCACAGGAGCACGGAAAATATCTGTTATTCATTATTTACTGTCTCTTCTTTCAAATGATTTTAAGGCTTATCGCAGTGAAGACAAAACCTTGAAGGCAACCATATATCCTGGATCATGTCGATCAAACCAAACTGCTACATATGTTAGTTCACCTGGTGTTCTCGTGCAAATGGAAATTCCTGACGTTTCAGGTAGATAAAGAGTATGTGGATAGCTATATATAGATATATGCGGGTTTTTTTTTATCCCTCATAGCAATAACATTATAATTATTTACCTATATAATAAGGGTTTCCAAATATTTAAATCGGTCTACATATTTTCCTAATGAACAGTTTCTGAGACTTAATAGTTGATTTTAAATCATTGTTTAAAGGTTGAATGTATAATTGTATATGAATTGTACAGTTCTTGTAATCGCAACTTTCTCTAAGAACTGGGCAAGTATCAACTGCTTTCTATATTGGAACAGTTACCTGTTATTAGTCATGTTAGTGTTTGTATAACTGCGTTTACTAAGTTTTTTGTATAAAAGCTAAATCCGTTTTATATGTTTAGGTAGTAAACATTCAACAAGATTAATGTTCTGTTATATTGAATGTTTATATTCTCCCCATCCTTTTACAGAGGGCTTGAACACTGAATTTGATTGTAATTGATGCCGACTAAATGTTACATTAACCTGCCATCTTATGTATATTTAGATATATATATATATAGAAAACAAGAACAAAAATTCCGAACTCCGAGGAAAATCCTAAACCGAAAGTCCTTGAGCATAATGCATGTTTAACATCTATAGTTTCCCTGGTCTGCATACTAGTATACAATTGCTGTTTGGAATCGAACAAAAACAAACATCGATAGTAGAGTGGGGCCATCATTTTGCAGATCATGAATTCACGTCTCTTTTGAGTGTATGTCTAACTATATAAGTAAACTTTCAAATATTTCTATTTTTTTATGTCATTTGTTTCCTCATGATTTAATGAACCCGAAACTGTGCAGTACTGGCTTATCTTGATGAGCAATAATATTCTTCATCGAATTTCTATATTTGTTAAATAAAACAACAGAAAAACCAGTAGTACATTTGTATGTACGATATTGTGTACTGTTTCTTTCACCAGAACATTCATGTGTCGTCTAAATAAAAGAAATTATCTCCAATTTGCATAATAAATTTTAAATTCGTGTATAGGTAAGATTCGGCGTCAAAATTTAAAAACACTACCTTGTAGGATATAAGTTAAAATAAAGCGAAATATCTACACCACCGGTGTCATCAGGTAAATAATATCATGCATATAGTTGATTAGGTACAACGAAAGCCAAACACCAGTAAAGAATGCAATACAATAAAAAAAAATCCAGCAACTGAACAAGAGTACATTCAATGTATAAACAAGAACAGGTGTAAACAGAACGATGAAACTAAAACAATTTACCATAGACTTAAACAGAAATCCACCGATCAAGTCAATCTCTCTACAGGGGTCTAACAGAATCTTGAAGGCAATGAATATTTCAAGCGACGTACAAAAAGTAATAAAAAACCATTGAAATAGGCATCTTTCTTTGTTTTCATTTCTTTTTATATAAGCATCTTTCCTACATTCATTATCATCTTATTTGAAAAAATATAGGTGGACACACGATATTTACAGGAGTTGCTATAGGAATATCTGTAGCCGTTATTGTATTGGTATGCATCATTGCAGTTACTGTGTTTATACGGAGAAGGTATGATCAAAATATTTAACAATTTGATATGTAGCTTTTTTTCATTTTATACATTCCCTTTATCAGTTCCAATTGAAGTTTTTAGAAAACATAATATAATTTGAAAAATAAGTGAAATAAAAAAAAATCGAGGAAAAATAAAAACGGGAAGTCCATAATCAAATCATAAAACACGAACTAATAACTTACAACTGACATATTCCCGACTTTGTACAAACATCATCTTATGCAAAATATGATTGATTAAGCCTGGTTTTATAGCCAGGTAAAAAAGTAAACAAATTGTGTATGATCTTAAAACACCCCTTGAATAAAGGGTTGATTTCAATTTAACTTTTATGAGCAACTACCATTTTCAATTACAAACACGTTTTGCAGTGTCTCAATATTGACGACGTTCAGTCTAATCCTCCTGATTGCGCCTGTGCTAGTTTCAAATTCATATTATTCCGGCTGGCTTTGTTATTACCCGAAACCTCAACATTATTAATAACACTTCCCTGTGAAATGTGTTGTCCGAAATATCGTGAGCTTAAATCGATCAATTGGAACTACAACTTCAAAATACTGCTGGATTCAGTCGATGATTATGCCCCGCAATGAGATAAACGGAAGATACTCTTTCCGAATGGATTAAGCCAAAACAGAATTGTTTTTGTGTGTAAATCTCATTACATAAACTGCTTGATAAATGAATTAAGTATTGACAATTCACTTGGAAACTCAATATATACCCTCACGACACATACGTAGAGGAAATCATTAAAAAAACACATGCTCTAAATTTAAAGCCTCTTCTTACATTTTTATGATCCCTCTTAAAAAGAGCGTTATCTTGATTTTTTCTAACAAGCGAACCAATAATGCCAGATTCTTCAAAATTTATAAAAAAAAAAACAACTTTAACTTAGATAAAATAGTCTGACAAATGTTCTCTTTTTACAGATACATAAGTAAAACAACAGTTGATAACGCTCTAGATCAACACGATATAGCACCCTCGCAGTATCCCATAGATGACACCATATTGTACAGCCAGGTTTCGAAAGGTATACAACATAACGCATCTGAAGATACTCAATCACCGTATTCCCTATCCGAGAAAGGAGTATATGATCACACCAATGAAAGGAGACATGTTGTTACAAATACGGACGTATATAGCCATGCAGTTGATACAGTGTATGATTCTTCCGAACAACACACGAGACAAGATCAGAGAGAAGAAATCTATGATCATGTTTTCGGTCAGAAAATGGAAGATTGATACAACTAAACTACAAAACATAACTGGATTTATAATAGTTTCAGGATTGTAAGAATCTCAAAAAAGTATTGTACAGAAAAATCAATCCCGTAAACTAGCCTGTGATAAGCCCACCTGATTTCCTTTCAATTGACGTGTACATATGACATTCATATAATTGCAGTTTGTTGTCAAAATAAATATAACGGTCAGGAATGAGATTGCGTTTGCCAATTGCATTATTTGTATTTGATGGTTTATTCATGGATTTTTTTTTAATTGCAAACGAAACTCACAAATCTAATTTTTAGTGTTTTATGTTGAAAATATTATGTACAAGGTGCATGCTATGAATAACATTCGAAAATATAAAAATGTATTTAGGCTTGTTAATAGCCTGGCGTTGATCATAAATGTTCATCTGTTTTTATATATGCGTCAATTAATTTCAGACATTGTCTTTGGTCAAAATAAAATTGTCATCGTTTTATACAGTATTATAATGATTATGATCATCAATATTTTCATGTTTTCATTTGTTATCAATTTTATTAACATACTTGATTCAACTGAAATGCAAAATACTTGCAAAATCACTTATATTTTAATTGCAATTATACAGGTATTTAATTAAAGCGACATCAGTTAACAAATATTCAAATCTTGTAAATCTATTAAGAAGAGACAAACCAAACCATAACTGACGAAATCGCATTACATCAACTCCAATAAAAAAACGAGCCCAGATGCGTCAACAGCTGGAGTAACACTAATTGTTTCCTGCTCTGTCTGCATTACCCGTCATGGTGTGATTCATGTTATCCTTTCGAAACACTTGGTTGGTTTGCAATTAAATGAAACTGAACTTGTCTATTGATCGTTATTCTTACCTATTCACCTATTCCGAAAAGAACCAAAATAAATCACAGACACAACCGCATAACGGAAAGTTTCAAGATCAAATTAGAAATGGATCAATTTGCAAGTAGATAAATAATATAGTCTAGGATTACAAATAATTTCTGTAATTTTTTTACATAATCCCATATACTCATTATTATTTGTTTGTTACCATTTTTCGTGGGTAGAGTTGAATAACGGATTCAAATAGTCAACGAATAACATATTGTAATAGGCTTTGTATACAGAGATTGGCAAAACCACGAGGTCAATTATTCTTGAAAGTGCAAGTTTCAGCAATCCACGAAAATCTATACTCACGAAAATAAAATTAATCTTAAGTAGCAGAAAGAGAACTACCATTTTCAATGACATATATTCACTTGAACATGACAGTTCAATCTAGTTTTTCTCACAGTACTCGTTATCATAAAGATAAAGTTAATGTTAACAGGTTTGAATAGGAAAAGAAGGTTTTAAGATATACTTGTACAGTTTTTGGATTGTTTAAAAGGTCAGTACCGAAATGTATAAACATGGCATTCGTTCAGTGAGATTGAAAATAAATCATTGTGAACCAACGTTGTACATTAGATGGCATACGTCTAAAACATAAACAAAGCGTTAAACGACGAAACGGAAAACGAAAACCTTGGTGACAAAAAAAACCTGAATTGCTTAGCAAAATAAACGTGGGAGAATTTATGTCCACCAGAAAAGTATGCAGTGACCGGTCCTCATATGGCACTCGTCGAGGTTTCTTTTTGAAAATATTCTTCCGATAATTGGTGGCTTTTTTGGTCATTGGGCACAATCGAGAAGACAATTATCCGTATTCGTATGTAACACATATATTCCGTGACGGTAAACCAAACAAAGATCAGTCCGTGACGGTAAACTGAACAAAGATCAGTCCGTGAAAACCAGAACTGTTTAATAATGGACAAAAATTAATAATTTAAATCAACTTTATCTATAATTGAATCTGATAACAAACTTTTTTGTTTCATACTCACGAGTTCATTTCCCGTACACATACATGTGTGGTTAATTTAATCTTCCTGGTTGACACTCTATCTTCTTGTTGTCAAGATGGTTCAAATACGGATATACTTTGTGTATGAAATTTTGCTTTTAGCCGAAGCCATAGGTGAGCTATACTGTTAATCGATCTAATACCATACTTATCAGGATAATATGAAATTGGTTTTATTGTGTCAATTTAATTATTTAGCATATACTTATATGTATACATTCAGATTTGTACAACGTTTCTTATGAAAGTAATTGTCTAACTATCTATAGTCTAAACATACTACATGCTAAAGTGTGATTTTCTTTAAATTCTAACGTGTTTCGTCATATAAATAATATTCGATATGGATTAATATTATTTTCCTCTTGCAAACATGCATTCGAATAAAATTAACGGTACCAATTTTCTTGCACCAGATGCGCATTTCGACAATACATGTCTCTTCAGTGATGCTCGTGGCCAAAATATTTGAAATCTAAAGCTTATATAAAAGATGAAGAGCTATAATCCAAAAAGGTCCAAAAAGTACAGCCAAATCCGTGAAAGGAATCAGAGCTTTGCATGAGGGAGATACATTCCTTAGTTTATAATAATTTCTAATATTTTGTAACAGCAAATTTTAATAACACAAAAAATCCGTATTTTCATGCCAGTACCGAAGTACTGGCTACTGGGCTGGTGATACCCTCGGGACTAATAGTCCACCAGCAGAGGCATCGACCCAGTGGTAGTAATAAAATTAAAGGTACCAATTTTCTTGCACCAGATGCGCATTTCGAAAAGCTGAATAAACTTAGGTCCTGCTTTACAGTTGCATTGTATTGTAATTTCCTTTTAATTCAATCGTTGATAAGTTTTGTTTTATATCTAAGTGTATATTGCAATAGGCTTACATTTTGATAAATTAGAAAACGAATACACATGTACAAGATACATGTAATTTAAAAAAAAAAAAAAAAAAATGATACGATGTATTGGATATGCAATCATCTTGTTTCCATAACACAAAATCAACAGCAGCACAGCGAAAATGCACACAAAAAGCAAAGGAATAGCAGTGGTGTTGCTGTTCCTAATTATTTAAACTCTCACCTCACTGCAAGTTAATGACTCTTATCACCGCGATGTAGACGTAATTCTTAGCAAAAGGAATCGAATAGACTTTGTAAGATGTAGCACCTCAGACACGGTAAGAAACGACCAAATTTGGCAAGTAGTACATCATAACATATTGAAATCAAAATAATTCCTACTAGAGTTAAAGAATATAATTTAGCATTGAAGGTAACAAATGATCAATTATGGTATCAAATAACATATACAATTACTTGGTTAATCAAAAGAACAAAATATTAGTAAACAAATAAGGAACAGTCACAACTGAAACAGCAATGTTTTATCACCGTTGCTCCAAAGAGTAAGAAATCCTTGTTAAACAGGAGTTTGATTTACAAAAGCAATGAGATTGAAATTTCAAAATTTGTTATTAGAAATCCGCTATGCTGGCTTTATAATTTACACTAGAAACATAAAGTTTTAAAATTCGTTAAATATCTGTATCGAGTTGCATTTGCAGCATTTTTCTTCTGCCCTGAATGGAATTCTTACACATCCGAAACCGATCATATTTCTGGAAACTTATATATAGAATATAGACAAACGATGAGAAAAAAAATAAAAAGATATTTAGAAATTTCGAGGGCAGTACGCGTACCATGTTCAAGCACTAAAAACCAACATACATAAAAACTGCTATTTAAGATGTGTAAACGACATAATTCATTAAGGTAGAATAATGCCTGTTTCTGGCCTCCTATTTTCTATTTTTCCAAATGAAGGGGGGAGGGGGGATAAAGGGACAAAAAACACCAAAAGGAGGAAAATTACGATTTTGGCCATTGTTTCTCAAAAAATTAATTGCGTGTGACTACGTGACCCAGAAAAAATTATGGCGTTTAAGACAGCAAACACAGTATATAATATAGTAAAATATTCCTGGGTCACTTTGGCGCAGGCACTAGAAACATAAAAAAATCGTTGTACGAACCACATGCAAAGTGAATAATAATTACATTTTGAATAATAACAGAAAGTTTACCCCTCACCTCCCCAATTTCTGAAATTAATGGTTTTGATGATCATCCAATCAAACTTTACACCTGAGGGAATATTTTAACGTGATAAGTAGCTTTCCAAAACAAAATTAAAAAAAATAGAAAAAAAGGGGGGGAATCGGGCCTTACCGTACCAACAAGTATGCAGTGACTTTCAACCGACACAATATTTAGAAGAAACACAAACGCACGCTATAGATTGATAGCCAACAAAAAACACAAATTCGTCGTAGATGTTCATGAACTGAAATAGAATTTCTTTACATATAAATAAAGTACTTATAACAGTTTGCATATACGTATACTAATATGGTTTTATAATTTTTATTTGTAGAAGAGTCAAAGATTACTTTTTGTGAAAACTCTGACCAAAAATATCAAATCTTAACCTGTCCTGAAAACAACACAATGAGTTTGAAATCGATAATATATGGTGATCCTCCATGTCAGAATGCCAACAACAATCGTATATGTCATTCAATTATAGATAATTACTTTAATGACCATTGTCTTGGACAAAATAATTGTACTCTTCCAGTCCAAATTTTGTCAAATAATAGTTGCCAACCTCCACCAAGACGTTTAAAAGTCAAATTTAAATGTGACAGTAAGTATTCCTATTTTACACATTCATTAAATGGATGTATTTATATTACTATTATAGTTCTTTTAATTATAACTCTGTGTAAAAGAACATGTGTAGTGTATCTCAACGAGACATCAACTAAACCAATACCTAAACAAATGAAGGACATCTTATCACACGGTATCAACAATATCGAATTAAAAAAACTTATATATTCTACGCTATGTCTGAAGAAACATAGAAACTTTCCTTATATCTCTTAAAAGTGTTTCTCCTGCTTTTCAACATTTGTTCAACATGTTCAATGGTAAATAAGTGTTTTTCAAAAAAATATTTAATAAGACATTTATTAAGCAATAGGTCAATTAAACTAAATCAATGGTCACCGAACATGAACAACTTACTATGCATCAATACAACTTGAATAAAGTTTCTTAAATGTTTGTACGTAGTTGGTATGGGAAAAAAATTAAAAATTAAAAATAAAATGTCTTAGTTGAGGACACAATCTGAATCTGGCATTGTATTCAGCATGTTCATGCAACTATTAAAATGTACCCAGTTTTATTTATTCATTATTCATTATTAATTGTGATGAACATTGTCATTGTTTTCTAAAATATCGTTTACTTCTCATTCAGGTGAAAATAGATTTAATATTGACCATCAACTGATGATTATTATAATTATTCTGCGTAAAACAAAGCATTTTTTCTAATTAATAGTGCCTATCAGATATATAATGTTTATAGAGTGCACTAAAAAAAAACACATTGTATATGTCTCCATTTTGATAGTTGTATAGCAGTAAACTTCGATCTTCCAGTTTTGAGACAGTTTGGGAAAATGAGCGATTTATTGCATTTGTTTTAATAAATTCGAAATATATTGTTTTTTGTTATTATCTGCTCATAGATATCTTTATATACTAGTTATTTGTATTTGTATTGATCTATACTGCCACGTACAAATGTGATGAAAAGGACTTAATGTCTAAATGTTTATCATAATATCAATACCTGTTACAAAATATGCTATTATTTAAACATTGATTGCTTGTTTTCATCTTTAGTAAGGTGGTGGCCAGATAAACATTTTGGCTACGTAGACACCTGTGCGAATTCGTTATTAAAAGTCAGTTGTTCTAATGGATCCATACGTATTGAAAATGTCACGTCCTATAGTGATACAGGAGGATGCAATGAAACGAAGAATGACTGTGTCAAAGATCGTCTTGAAGACTTGTGTGATGTCAAAACCTTCTGCTCGAAAGATACAAATACAGACTCGTGTCTTTTTCATAAACGATTCGCCATTATTGACTATGTTTGTAAAAGTGAGTAATATGTGTAATTGCCTTGAAAACGACCAAAACACTTCTATTGTGATCTAGAAAAATAATTAAGGTTAAAAGTATTATGCAGTCAAAGATTGATGATAAAAAAACAACAAATCATGCATTTGTACTGAAGCTTACCAAAATAAATACAAACATTGCATTATTGTAATTTAAAAAAATACATAATCTATACCAGTATTTTAAGTTTTAGTGATGCAGCATTGCTGTCTTATCAAAACATTTGATGCACATTACGGTGTTTGCATCTTAATAAATTTGCACTTGTTCGCATACATTAAATGTATTGCCTATGAATTTGCTGATAGCGCTTCATTTATATTTTGATTTTCTATGATGAAAAGTTAATTTAATTGTTTTTTCTGTTTTAACGAATTTATGTTTAGTACTAATTGTAATTTACCATTCCTTGTCGTAGTAACATTGATAAAGGTAGCATTCCTTGTAATAACATTGACAAAGGTACCATTCCTTGTTTTAATTACATTGGTAAAGGTACCATTCCTTGTTGAATTAACATTGATAAATATTCCATTCCTTGTTGTAATACCATTGATAAAGGTACCATTCTTTGTTGAAATAACATTGATAAAGGTACCATTTCTTGTTGAATTAACATTGACAAAGGTACCATTCCTTGTTGAAATAACATTGACAAAGGTACCATTCCCCGTAGAATTAACATTGATAAAGGTACCTTTCCTTGTTGAAATAACATTGATAAAGGTACCATTATTTGTTGAATTAAGATTGATAAATTTACCTTTACTTGTTGAAATAACATTGATAAAGGTACCATTCCTTTTTGAAATAACATTGACAAAGATACCATTCCTTGTTGTAATAACATTGATAAAGGTACCATTTCATGTTGTAATAACATTGATAAAGGTACCATTCCTTTTTGAAATAACATTGATAAAGGTACCATTCCTTGTGGTAATAACATTGATAAAGGTTCCATTCCTTGTGGTAATAACATTGATAAAGGTACCATTCTTTTTGAAATAACATTGATAAAGGTACCATTCCTTGTTTTAATAACATTGCTAAAGGTACCATTTCTTCCATTCCTTGTTGTAATAACATTGATAAAGGTACCATTCCTTCTTGTAATAACATTGATAAAGGTACCATTCCTTGGTGTAATAACATTGATAAAGGTGCCATTCCTTGTTGACATATAACATTGACAAAGTTACCATTCCTTGTTGAAATAACATTGACAAAGGTACCATTCTCGTTTAATTTACATTGATAAAGGTACCTTTCCTTGTTGAAATAACATTGATAAAGGTGCCATTCTTTGTTGAATTAACATTGATAAAGGTACTTTGCCTTGTTGAAATAACATTGATAAAGTTACCATTCCTTGTTGAAATAACATTGACAAAGGTACCATTCCTTGTTGTAATAACATTGATAAAGGTACCCATTTCTTTGTTGAAATAACATTGATAAAGGTACCATTCCTTGTGGTAACAACATTGATAAAGGTACCATTCCTTGTTGAAATAACATTGATAAAGGTACCATTCCTTGTTGTCATAACATTGATAAAGGTACCGTTCTTTATAGAAATAACATTGATAAAGGTACCATTCCTTGTTATAATAACATTGATGAAGGTACCATTTCTTCCATTACTTGTTGTAATAACATTGATACAGGTACCATTCCTTGTTGTTATAACATTGATAAAGGTACCATTCCTTGGTGAAATAACATTGATAAAGGTGCCATTCCTTGTTGAAATAACAGTGATAAAGGTACCATTCTATGTTGAATTAACATTTATAAAGGTACCATTCCTTGTTGAAATAACATTGATAAAGGTACCATTCCTTGTTATAATAACATACATGTTGAAATAACATTTATAAAGGTACCCATATCATTGTTGAAATAACATTGATAAAGATACCATTACTGGTTGTAATAACATTGATAAAGGTACCATTCCTTGTTGTTATAACATTGATAAAGGTACCATTCCTAGTTAAATATACATTGATAAAGGTACCATTACTTGTTGAAATAACATTGATAAACGTACCATTCTTTGTTACAATAACATGCATGTTGAAATAACATTGATAAAGGTACCAATATCTTTGTTGAAATGACATTGATAAAGGTACAATTCCTTGTTGTAATTACATTTATAACGGTACCATTCCTTGTGGTAATAATATTGATAAAGGTACCATTCCTTGTTGAAATAACATTGATAAAGGTACCATTCCTTGTTGTAATAACATTGATAAAGGTACAATTCCTGGTTGTAATAACATTGATAAAGGTACCATTCTTTGTTGAAATAACATTGATAAAGGTACCATTCATTGTTGAAATAACATTGATAAAGGTACCATTCCTTGTTGTAATAACATTGATAAAGGTACCATTCCTTGTTGAAATAACATTGATAAAGGTACCATTCCTTGTTGTAATAACATTGATAAAGGTACCATCCCTTGCTGTAATAACATTGATAAAGGTATCATTCATTGTTGTTATAACATTGATAAAGGTAACATTACTTGTTGTAATAACATTGATAAAGGTACGATTCCTTGTTGAAATAACATTTATAAAGGTACCATTCCTTGTTGAAATAACATTGATAAAGGTATCCATTTCTTTGTAGGTCCATCAGATCCTGAGGTTACAGAAAGCATTCTAGTGACATCAACAGGTCATAGTATATTCTAATTTCGTATTCAATCTTGTTTAAGCTTTAATTCGAAAATACAAAATACGGATAACGCTCATTTGAAATTCAGAAATTCCAAAATGTCGGACCAAACCATTTTAACAACAATTACAACACAGTTATTTTAACCTAGTACAATTACATTATAACGAGAAAGTAAAGGAGGGCGAAATATACCAGAAGGACATCCAAACTCATAAAAAAAGACACGTCCTCCAAGCGTAACAAATATGTTGTCAATCAAGAAATCAAGCATCTTGATAATGCCAGTTTAAGTTAAATTTTGTTTGAATCAGAATGCTTTTTTAGGAAGTAGGATTTATTCCCCTCTAAGACAAGATACTTGTATCTACAGTTGGACAATCTTTTTATGAAACAAAGCAATACCAACTCTTTCAATTTGTCTTTTAGTTTGAAATGGGGAATACTTGTGTAAAGTGAAGAAAATGCAAATTGTCTATACTATTGAAAGATGAAAGAGTCTTAGATTGTATGGACTCTAAAAGATCTTTGGAATTTTCAAGTTTCCACATCTGATTAACGTCACCTCTAGAAAAGGCAGTTCCATAATAACTTTATAGTTCGAATTTGATTGCTGATAACATTTATTTTAATAATTTAGAAATTAGTGTTCGTGGTACACTTCGGAGGCCCAGTAATATACCGTTGTTTGTTAAGACACTGCATAATATTGGTAGGTATTTAATACCGTAATGAAAGATCCAGTTCTTCGTCTTTGGTTTCAATTCCCATGTTGGAAAACGTTTCAGCCATATTTCTTAGAACAAAACAATTCCGATTTGCCTTCCACCTCCTCTAGTTTATCTTGTGTTTTTCGTTTTGTTTCTCTATCTCTCTCACATGTTTTGGCGTTCTTCTTTCATTCTATAAATAGCAAATAATCCTAGTTTTATTCTTTCTTTTTCAGATAATGCACTTGATATGACTACTAGCTCGATTTCAAATACTGTCAAAGAAGGTAAGATGCTAGTCATTTTTTTTTATTTATGAAAATGTTAAATATATGTTATATAAAATGGAAAAACAGTTTGAAGTGAATTTGAATCCATACTAAACGCACAAGAAATTTTAATTGCCTTTCACGATACAAGCTACAGCTGTGGTTATGCTGGATGATCAAAATTGATTAAAACTAACATGCGCTCGTCTCGGAAAAAAAAATCCATATACCTTAATATAAATAAAATACTTAACTTGTGATTTACAAAAATGTCAGACGATGGCGAAATTCCGTTATATTCCGATTTCTTGGATGTCATCCCCACTAAAACTTGTTATGTCGTAAATCTAAATTGATTTATCTTCATAATAGTGTATACCGCGGCTACTTTTGTTGTCGGATAAATCCGTAGCAATCCTATCCAAGTATACCAATGATAATTATTTCGTCTATCGACGATGGATTGAAAACACAAAACTCGCAGTAAAAGATACATTATAAAACTTGTTCAGAAAAACTGTTAGTTTTTGTCTGAATAGACCTTATCACCCATGGCCAGTTAGTAAAATTGTATAAAATACCGTGAAAAAATCTAACAAGTGTTATTTGTGGTATGTCTAATAAGTTACGAGTTTCCTTTCTCAGACACAAATTTTCCCATGACGTCAATGTCATTCAGACTCTCTCTCGATTTTACGTATGAAATGAAACAAGATCAGATAACTCCTTGAATCATTTAGACTTTCCCCTTAAATTGACCAATCGGAAACCGAGATATATAAAGAAACGAGACGTTTATTTCCAATTCATCGTAGGTGGACGAAATAATTACGATTGACATACTTGTGTAGGATTGCTACGGATGATTACGACAACAAAAGTAGGCGTGTTTTACACCATTGTGACGATAAATCAATTTTGATTTTCGGCATAACAATTTGTAGTTGTGTTGACAGCCGAGAAATCGGCACATAACGGAATTTCGCCATCAGCTGACATATTTCTAAATCATAAGTTAAGTACCTTGTGTTATATAAAGGTATATATAGCAAAAGAATTTCTGAGACGAATGCCTGTGTTAAAACTGACCAAATGCCTACGAAAGTAAAATATATCAGTTCTTATATGATTTACGTTCGTTATAGCTAACAGATTAATAAAAGTTTCTGTGTGTCAAAATGAATGAACTCCCTAGACATGTATTTAATTGAGATATGTCTTATTTGCACACATACCACATCTTCTGATGCCTATGTATTTTAACTTTTTTTTTAAATTGATATTTAATTCAATCATTATAAATCGTAAAATTAATCTTTGAACAATATAAAAGACAAAGTAATACTGTTTTTTTTTTCTTTTTTTCCAGGAGTTGCAGTTGGAGTACCGATGGGTATTACCGGTATGATCTGCATTATCTTTGCAGTCGTTTTTATCAGACGAAGGTATGAAACAAACAGGTTCCTAATAATAGTGGACGGTCAACCAATAATACATTTTTCAACTCATTTAAAAGGTTTCTGTCTTTTAGGTTCTCAAATGACGAATAGTCAAGCCAAGCCTAACAAAATGTTCAGTGATCAAAGTCGATAAAAGATTGACGAAAGATACCACAGGGACTGTCAAACTCATAGATTAAAAATAAACTGATAACGCCATTGCTAAAAATAAAAAGACACATCATAGTACACAAGACACAATATAGAAAACTATATATTAAGCAACACGATCCCCACCAAAGACTGGGGTGATCTCAGGTTCTCCGGAAGGGTAAGATGATCCTGCTCTACGTGTGGCACCTGTCGTGTTGCTGATGTCAAATAACTGTCAAAGGCGACAATCTGTTATGGTTCTTAAACTTCATATTGAAAAAAAAAACAACAATGTCTCTGTTTCAAAGCGAAAGGACAACTTTCGAGTTCTGTCCACCCCTAAGTTTGTACCAACATTACGATATCCAGGGGCATGTGGTACAATTTGTGCTAGTTCAAATAATTATGAAGTCCTTAAAGGCTATTTTATTGTTCAGCTTTGACGCCTTATCAGTACTGCGACGTCATAACGACGAATGCATTTTTCAGTTGGCGTTTTAGAGAGAATGTACTGCTTTCTTAAAATAAATGTTTGTGTCCAATTTCACCGAATTCGGGGCAAAACTGTATTTTATACTCTCCTAATTGAAATCAGTGTGAATAAAATGCAGTTAATTATAGCCCACCTCGGGTTCGGTCTTTCAACGCTGAACCATTGACATGGCAGTGTGATGACATGTACTTTTACATTGGAAGGTGCAGGTGGAAATTGAAGAAGATGAGGGTTTACGTCAATGAGGTAAACCCCTATAACAAGTTACATGTATAATGACCCAAATAAGCTAAAGCAATTACCCCCTCCTTGTTGACATTTGCACAAATAGACTTATTTTTTAACATGTTTAATAAGTTACTTCGTTGATTGTTTCATTATTATTGTTATGGATGATGTAATCATTTTTAAGGGGGTAACTAGTGAAAAGATTTAGCAAAAGTTAAACAACGTGTGCATTAAAATAGTTAACTGTACGCACATAGATTAATTAATTACAACACTATAGAAACAATATTTTAAAAACATTTCTATAATGCATCTGTACACCCTAAGCTGAATGGGAAAAATAAATTTACTGAAAACAATAACATTTGTTTTGGAACTAATATATCATATTTTGAGAGAGGAACTGTATTGACAATGTTAATTATGTCAGAACGTTTCATGTTTTATCCTTGTAAGGCATATTTAAAATCAGTTTAATGTTTGATCGAATTGGTGAATATTTTAGTATTTTAAAGTGTTTTTTCAGCTAATTTTTCAGAACCACATAATATTATTTTCCTGTAATCCTCTTTCACACATTTACGTAATAATACAAGTATTTCAAGTACTTGTATTACTAACATCCATTATAACATAAATAATATAGCACAGACACACTTAGGCAAAGTTTACATTAGATTGACTGAGCTATAACTTTTGGGTATGCTATGGTCATCTAGATCTGTAACTGTTTTTGGTTCGTATTAATCATTGGCTTTCAATCGTTCATCGTTGAGTGTGTCTGATAAAAATCATTCCAAAAAAGCCTATTTAATACTTGAAGTCCGTACTTTGACCTATTATAACTTACTTTTACAAGTTGTTGACTTTGATGAAGAATTGACTCATTGGAAATAATACCACATCTTCTTACATCTATAAATATAAAAAAAAAGGATTACCAACATAGATGCAATTATCTTCTCTAAAGGAGTCATTTATTGTACTTTGCAAAATCCTTCTGATTTAAATTTTTTTTTTAAATGAAACTGACAACAGTAAGATGTTAATATCAATTTTTTTTTTCAATATAGCTAGGAATTTGAACAATAATTCCATATCAGAAATCTATTAAATTTAGCATTGAAACGAAACATTAACAATAAACAATCATCAATACCGTAATTACATGTACAGTACGGGTAGAGACTTATTTTTATGGATGTCTTAATCCGTCTAGTCGGATATGAATAATCCGACATTTTTATGGTAGGTAGTATGGTCATTAATCAACAGATCCAGGTGTGAATGGTAACATATTTGTCCTTTCATCTTAATCCGTGCTACTATTACGGTTTACTGATTTCAGAATCAGTCTAACTGTAATTTTAACCTGCCAGTCACTTTATTGATTATATTAGTTTTACACATCGTATTTGACATAAAATATTTTTACTGGTGAAGTACTGGAGAAAACTTTGTTTAAATAAAAATAGCCTACTTTTTTTAATTATGATTTTTATATTATGACTGCTATTTATTTTCTTCAATCCTCAAAATTATTTTTATTTCATGATCCTTGTTTGTTGTTTTTTTCTCGTATCTTTTGCATAAATTTTTTAAACATATTTTTATTCAATTTCTGGAAGGTTATTTTTGTTTTATTGATTTATTTTCCATGTAAATCCATTGATAAGCAGAATGCTGTCTCAAGTGCATACGTTTTACATTGTAGTTTGGCGCGGTCACATGCAAAATATTTCTATATTAATCACACTACATTTGTATTTAATATTCAGTCTGTGTTGGATCAGTTCCGAGATAAAAATAATTACAGTGAGCAATACTTGTATACAAGTAGCTTGATGATTCTTTATAGTTGTGGATTTACTTTTTACTGTAAACAAATATTGTCCGAAAGTTAGAGATGTACAACTAAAATAGAACGCAAATAATAACACTAGAAGAAGATATTGATTCTTCCCGGGCATAAGTTTATTTTTATATTTCCGTGTTTGTCCATTATGCTAAATTTGGGGGTGGGGGGGGGGGGGGGGGGGTAGGAGGGGTTCGGATCTCAAAATCCCGGGCTTAAAAACATGTAAGTTCGGGATTTCGGGATCTGGGAATTCTTTTTTTGAATTTCGGGGTGTCGGGATTTAAATTTATTTAAATTCGGGACCTTGGGACTTCGTTAATTGCATACATGTTATATTAATTTACGCACAATCCATGTTAACTTGGAAACTTTTATGTCATATTTTTGACAGCAATCTAAAACAAATATTTGCCGTGAAAAGACAATTCCATGATATACATATTAGTGATCAACAGCGTGTGCACGTGGTTGAACTTTAACTTGACTTCACTCACAATATTGAATGCTAATAAAAGATATTTAAGATCGATTTTGTCCACTGCACGAGATTTTTATATGGCGGGAAATATCGTAACAGTAAACACAGATGACCTTATTGAACGACCGTGGGATAATCCATTCATGCTTAAATTTGATGTGGAATGATTGACAGTATTGTGCGTTAGTTCTGAGGCTCTTGATCGAGATCCATTAACAATTGATTTACCAGAATAGAAATTTAATCGATTTACATACATGTAGAATCAAAGGAGGCTTTAGTCTTCTTTAACTATTTTACGTATTATATTTATATTATATTATCAGTCATTTCCCGGATTCCAATTTAATTAATTTATTTGAGACCTCCTTTTAAAGTTCGGAAATAATACTATATAATCTATTTTAAAAAAATCTTACTGACTGCACGAGCTTTAGAATTACTAGAAGTACGACGAAAAAGTAAAGACAGCTGATCATGACTCGTGTAAAACTTTGATTTTCGTGTATCGATGGACAAAATTCGCAAACTATATTTATAATAAAAACACCGGCGATTTTCTTAAAAATTTCAAACATGAAAATATAAAAGGAAATATCTTTGTCAAAAAAAAACAATTGTTTCAAAGAGATTAACAGGAAATATGTCAAAATAGAAAGCACGAGTGATCTGTCTGACCAAAATGTTTTACTTGCGAGAAATGATTGACAGGTGTGAATAGACGTACAGGCTCCGACGGGGGAAGTTGTATCAAAATTATTCACAATGCCTGTACATATTTCATAAATACGATATGTTGGCCTTATACTTAAAATTGTGTTTCTAAAAATAACATAAAGGAACAGGACGTTAAAAGGGGGAAATATTATAAACATCAACGAAAACTCGTAAAATTTACGCGATTGATGTCTCAACAATTTGATTTAAAAAACGATTGAAAACAGTCCTGGTTGTTATAATTTTGAATTAGATGAAATATTTACGTTTTACAAATACAAATACAAAATAGTTTATTGGCACAAAACTATTACAATAATTGGCAACACAATATATTGTTTAAAATCGTCTTTATTTCATTTTCAAATTATAAAAAAAAATTAAATCCCATATTCATGATATTAAATTTTAATTTTTATTATAATTCTTTCTCTTTGAATACAAAACAATATTTTACATTTATCTATCCTCCATAAATACCAATATATCTGTACAGGTAACATTTAATTCTAATCAAGCTGGTACAGATTGATTTACGACCTTCCACTTGGATATTGCACAGGTTAATATCACAACAGGTGTTTATTACACTGGGACAACTGTCCGACCAGTCTGACATCTAGACGGATTAAGACATCCATAAAAATAAGTCTCTACCCGTACTGTACCAACACGTATATATTTATATGTTTCGAGCTGTTTAATATCATTATAACAATAAACTAGCCTTTTTGTGAGTTTGTTTTTACTATTTAAATCAAATAACGAGAGTTGATATCAAGCAAAATCCCATCATTACAAGTTTTTAAACAAGTCAAGATCTATCTGCCCCGTCATTATCAGACAAATCACACAACCCGTTGTTGGGTTGTTGGCCCTAAATTTGTCATTCAGTTTTTGGTAACTCTAGATCTTCTTAATATCATAATAGATAGAGATAAACTGTAAACAGCAAAACTATTCTGCAAATTTAGATCTACAAATAAGTCAACTTGACCAAAATTGTCAATTGACCCTCATCATCTTCTAGGCCAAATGAAATCAAACTTAGCCATCAATACTATTAGAGTCTCTTGATTGAAAAAAACATCCGATGACCCTGCCCTACAACCAACATGGTCTCCATTAGTAAAGCTAGAACATAGGGGTTTATAGATATAGGAAGATGTGGTATGAGTGCCAATGAGACAACTCTCCATCCAAATATTGATAGCTACATGTATCACCAAGGTTGCCACTGTTCTTCACACACTAAATAGAATTTTGTTTTACTTATATCAAATGATAACTGAGTCTTAAAAAACATAAACCACAGTAAGCTTATCCATTAACAGGCTATCATATCTCTGTGATTTTAATGCTTGTTTTTGTTCCTTATGTGTGTACAATTTATGAATAGTGGTTTGTTTAACATATTGTTGTATGGTCTGTCATCGTTGGCATGTCCTGTTATCTTCTTTGTGTTTATTATTACATGAATAAAGGTTAAACAAAATAAAGTTAATTTTTAGATCAAAGATTTTGGTTTAAACGTTTGTTAAAATAAGATGTGATAATTTTGGACATATTTTATGGACCCCTCATAGGCAAAATTCAAACATTCTTATTTCGATGAGTTTATTTGTACTGAGACAATTGGACAACACAATTTGCATAATGATATATATACAGTATATATATTACTAGAGGTTTAAAAGTACTTTATAAACCAACATATTCAATGATAATAATGTTAACATTTTGCATTTGCTTTGCGTGAATATTGATTACAATTTGTACAAGTTTTGAAGAAAAGTATGTAGAAGAAATTAATACTATGCCCTTCAAAATAACACACATAAATTTGAAGTATCGTAATATTTTCCCCTCAAGATGTATTAAACAAGCTGAAATATACTCACTGCATGTCAGTAGAAACACAACAACTATGTGTATTTTGCATTGAATAAAAAATCAGTGTCAGATCTTCTAACAAAATTTGTCTGTATACGTAATTTTACACAGATCAAAATTGAGAGAAAACCTGACCGTTCCTCGTAACTTTTATAATAGTTGTCACTTTTTTGGAAATATATGACATTTTGATTTCATCCATAATGGTTCAGTATTAATGCCCCGTTTCGTTATACATGGCTGTGATTCCGTAATATCCAGTTGTCGAAAATTTCTGTTTTATATAAAACATGTGCATTTCTATACAAATTGATTAATAAATATAAATAAAAAATTATGTGATGCTCTGTTATAAAAACAATCTCATTTTTATGATCATACTTACAAGTTCCAACTGGAATTATGATTCCTGTTCTAGCATGAATCTCTTTCAGTTTTTCCAAAGATTCATTTCTGTCTGCCTTTACCCCATACCATCCTCCATATATTTTATTGTCTTTATTTGTGAGACGAAATTATATCATGTATCCCAAATAGTTAAGATTTACAGCCTGCTTTTTTTTATTCAAAAATCTGTGTAAATGTTCACCACACACTTGAAACTTCTGTGTAATATCACTTTGCAGTAGACCAGACTCAGTAAGAAAAATGGACTGCAATTCTGTTGACAAAGTAGTCAGGAGGGTATTTTAACTTGAGCGTTCACATATCTGTGAGCTTTTAAAGCTACAAAGGGACGTAGTTATTAACTCTCCATAACGTTTAACACCCTGTTGAATACTGATCACTGTTGTATGCAAAGTTTTTCCATTTGACGTGTATACTTCCTGTATATCAGAAGAGTTCTGTCAGGGGAGATAATTCAATATTCTCAATAATGAATAATGAACATTTTCTTGATACTTTTTTAAAGGCTTACTTGAATATCCCATTCTATTTACAAGTTTTTTTGATTATTTATATTGTATAGATTATATTAATGTCACATAATACTTTGAAACCAATGTGGAAAGGAATGAAAACATCCACAAATTTTAAGGACCTATGGAACAACTAAATTCTTAATAAAGTAGAAAACTTTGATAAATCTGCATTTTGGTCGATTAAATCTTTTGAAAAAAATAAAATAAGCTTGAGGAAAACATGATATTAAGCAGTCTACAAACAAATTTTTAACAAGATTTAAATAACCTTTATTTTTATCTGAAAAGTCATGTTTCCATGGCAACAACAGGGTGACACATTATAATTATGGAGTGACAAATATCTTTTTTTTTAAAATTGAGACATAAAATGTATTTGGGTCAAATTTGGTGAAATTCTGTATCATATGATGATATTATAAGCAACTTGTCAAAATCAATGTATATATCGAACCATTAGTCCAAAGCTTCCACAAAAAATACGTCACCTATTCATGTTGATGTAACTGTGTCCTAATACTATTACAATGTCATTATACAAATGACATTGTTTTGACTACAAGCGTACGCCAATCTTTCTCATGAAGGACAGTTGATTGGATAAAAGTGATGGCTTGCCACGCCTGTATTTAACAGCGATCCTATGAACTTAGCCTGAAGTCCTGACATAATATAATACTTCGTCTATTTGTTTGGGAAGTAGTATACGCATCCTCTTTTTGTAGTCAATCAACTTAAAGAAATATACAACATCTGCAGGTTTTGTGATTTTAAAAGAATTGCAAATATTTAAACATATCTCATACAGGAAAAGTTTCCTTTTGTCCTCAACATTGCTTTCTGTAGAGAATGGGGGAGTGGTAGGAAGAGTGTCATCCCGATTTTTCGGAGGTGTATACCAAAATCCTGAAAAAAATAAAGCTTATTATATCGAATCCAGAAAAATAATCAATATTCCCGATGCCAAAAAAGTGTAAATCCCAAACTTACACAAAAGTGTAGCTCAAATCGACGTCATACAATATCTGTTCGAGAGTTCAGTTTATTTAACTTGTCAGAATTACTTCACCCCTAGTCCTATAATATAAGTATGTTCTTCTCGTTTGCATTCAACGTAAAATTGTATCCAATAAAACTTAGATGGTATAGCAACTGTAAGTCATTGTACTACCTTCATCAATAAGCAAAACCCATACCGCAATAAGCAAGCCACAAAAAGCCGAGACATACCTAAATGTGAAGCATTCTGAAACGAGAAAACATAAGCCTGAACATACAAAAGCAATCGAGTAACAAATAAGATACACAGTAACATTTACAACTATTTAATTACAATCTTCTGATTTTGGACAGGCACATCAATAATGCGAGTCAAACACATTTGTGTGCGTTGTTATTTACACCAAAAACTTTCTTTATCAAAAGAATGTGTTCGAAAGTACTAATCTTGATCAATTCACCATGAAAAATATGGTTTATAAGTAATGTCTTTCATATTTAAACTAATACATATGGTTAGCATACACATTTTTAGATATCTCAGGTTGTAATTTAAAAATATAATACAGGGGAAAATATTTTTTCGCACCGAAGAATTTCCGACAAAAACGGTATTTTTTTTATGTATCACTTTTTTTTTATAAAATACATCATGAGTTTTTAGTAAAATATTTCATTTAAGACTGGTGTTTGAAATGCCTTGCATCTTTTACAAAAAAGAATATTTCTCAGTTGATTAGTATTTGAAACATTGGTACTAAATATCTCATGCTGAAACTTATTTCCATATCCACCAATTGTTTTTCACATTTTTTAAAGAGGATGTCTTTTTTTAAATTAATTTTTTTTCTAAATGTTTTTCAAAATGCATTGCTTGTTTTGAAATTGAATGGAATAACTAGTTTATTTGGATTTTTTATTAAAAATTATTCCTAAATTAATAGATTTTGTTTTAATCCATGTAGAGTTTCTAAAATTGACGTTCAAAATACGGTTGTAAATCAATTTAAGAAGGAAGGACAAACGTTCGTTGGTGTCCAACGTACAATGTATATTAATAAGCAGTGATGCTCAAACACATAGAATGACACTGTCATGGCTGAACTTGATTTTATCAAATTTTCCTCTATACCCGTATGGTTATTTATTTTTCTGATCTGGATACATTTAGCATATGAAAACAACTGCACAGCATTGATTCTGAATAATAACAACAATCATTGAAAAGTTCCTATTTATAATTTTTCTCATTTAGGCCATATGATATTAGTTTCTTGGTTCATTGGCCTTACCTCATTAAATCTTCATGGTTCAAATAAAAAAAAATTGATACCGCACAAGTGTTAAAGAATGAATAAATATAGTATTACATATTCATCCGTCAAATTAAAAGATATAAAGGTTGGGATAACATACGATGCTTTCCTCCTTATCGCTTTTTATTAGCAATATAAACCGAAATGTTCATTAACTGTAAAACTTAACACTCTAGGGATGAGATTGATTGAAAGATTAAAAAAAAAATTGTCAAAATACCGCACTTCGTGATAAAATGTAAATATATTATGACTTCTCTAGCCTTTTCACAGGTATCCATTTAGAATTCATTAAATAGCCCATTATAGAAATTGGCTTCTTATCAAATTTGTCTCATTGTAGGTCAGTACACAGTAATTTGGTCATAGAAAATGCAGAAGATCGTACCAGAACAGGAGCAACCAGTAGAATTCAGGAAACTGGTTTATATGAATGTACAAATGTTACAGACGGATCATCTGACCACACTTACGACCCCTTGAATCTGAAGAACTAAATTGCCGATTAGTAACAGTAACTCGCAGACTTAAAATAAAGAAATTTTAGCAGGAATCGGAGGGTAGAGCACAATTCCAGAGAATTGTTGCTATGAAAGTACACAACATGATAAGTGTTACCACTGCAAAATGATATCATGATAATGAAGTGGTTTTGTGCATGAAGAACGTATAACAAAAAGTTTACCTTTTTGATTTACAAGTAAAAACGTAAATAATTGGGATTAAACAGACTTTTAAACTTACTATTTTTCAAAAAAATGCCCTTATCATTTAGGTACAAGTATCGATATTTGATATACAGATGCAGTTAAACAAGCTGTAAATACGTGAATAATTTCCATAAAATTTAAATTGTATTCTTATTACGTATACTCTATTACTTGATTTTTCTCTACATTAAACCATTAGTTCGATCCAAACATTCAGCAAGTGTGCTTATATATATGTTTCAATGTTTGCTTCATGGTCATTTTGATGAAGCTTTATCACCATGGCATTGCTTTGGAAATAGCATAGCTCAATTGTGTTAAGTGTTCAAATAGTTTCTACTTTGACAAAACTGTCAGTTATTTTGGTGTTTTAATAGTACTAGATTTTGTTGGGGTCGAAAGTCTTTTCTTTAAGAAATAGCTACAATCAATTATGTGCATAGAACTACTACGATGTTTAAAGAACTTATAATGGGCATACCTCTGAGAACTAGTAACTAGCACATCAATCAATACTATTAACATTTAAGTCTGATATAGAGGTTCATTTTTTGTCTATATTCATTCCGAAATACTGAAAATAAATTTATAATGTAATTTGCTTTCTTTTCAAACTTTCAGAACGCAATTATCATGATATTGTATACACATTATTTTTTGTTTTAACATATTTGTTGTTTGTGTTAGCTTTTTATGTGCTTTGTGTCGTTCTGATCACTTCAGCTGATTTCAATTCAATTGTATAGCTTGTCCACTTAATATGCTGTTTAACAACTGTCCAAGGTTAGGGAGAGTTGGGAGCCCACAAACATGTTAGACACGCCATATTATTTATTTATCTGTCCCAATTCAAGAGGCTATATAGATTAAGTGATTGACATTTGTTTCTGTCAATCTTATATGTTCTCCGTTAATTTGATTATACATACATCAGCCGTTAACGTTTTCTTTTGATTTTTCTCTAAATTTGTCATGTGGGGCATTTTATAGCTTTTATAGCTTGTTATGCGGATTGAAATTTACATTCATATATCATAAAAATTTACATGTCTTAGTCCGTATACGTTAGGTGCACGCTAGAGAAAGTCTAAGCAATCGTTTGACGCGCGATGCATAAGTTTGTAGTACGTCGAAATACATAGGTATACGCTTGGTGAACTCCAGGAATTTTTTATTCAGCATACAAGTTTGTATCTAGCTGTAGCGTTTGTATGAAAAGGGCAGACAGAAACAAATGTCAATCACTTAATCTATATAGCCTCTTGAATTGGGACAGATAAATAAATAATATGGCGTGTCTAACAGAAATCAGCTGAAGTGATCAGAACGACACAAAGCACATAAAAAGGTGCCTTTTATAGTTTGTATATCTTGTTATGCGATTTGAAATTTACATGCAGATAACATAAAAATTTAAATGTATATTTAAATCCTTATCTTTTCATCTATATTTAGTTTGATTGTTTATGTTTCTTTGTTCCTTTGAATCCTACTACATCAAGTTAACCAAATATATTGATAAATACAGCTTTGGAATAACTATAAACATTGTACTTGCCCTTTTCATACAAACGCTACAGCTAGATACAAACTTGTATGCTGCATAAAAAATTCCTGGAGTTCACCAAGCGTATACCTATGTATTTCGACGTACTACAAACTTATGCATCGCGCGTCAAACGATTGCTTAGACTTTCTCTAGCGTGCACCTAACGTATACGGACTAAGACAATGTTCTGTGTATGTCTGGTGCACATCTCTTTACGATAATGTGTGAATTCGGCATTATTTAGACGAAACGCGCTTATTAAATTATAAGCCTGATAACTATTATTCTGCTCCCTTTTTTGAATATTATGATAGCATCCATTTTTCATTTTTGTATATTTTGTATATTTTCTTTCTTTTGGGTACCTCTAGCTAACAAAAAGAAAAACAACGATATTTGTAAACACATTCAGTTGTAGCATTATAAATAAGAGTTATACCACTTTGTCAGATAAATATTAATCTAGATTATTAAAACTGACGACAAATGGAAAATGTAATGATTTTCGTCGACTCTATACGCTTCAACCTA
Source organism: Mytilus edulis (assembly GCA_019925275.1). Lineage (NCBI taxonomy): Eukaryota > Metazoa > Mollusca > Bivalvia > Mytilida > Mytilidae > Mytilus > Mytilus edulis. The sequence goes on from CM034356.1 coordinate 59,650,967, forward strand.
TAATTTCAAAGCTCAAAAGTCATTAAAAACAGGATACAATAATTATACTGAAAAATATTTTATTGTAAGCACCATATGAAAACTCTCAAAATGTTCATCAGACATACGTGGATAGGTAGAAAAGTCCGAAACAATTTTATATTGGATTGCCTACACTATGCGTAAATATGTAAACCGAACATTATTGATGAATAACACTACATTTGTATATCTTTGTCATATGAATGGTACGTTACAGTGTGTAATAGATATCATCATGTTTGTGTCATATGTACATGATGTATTTATCAAAATATATTCGCATGTTTTTCTTGCCTATTTTGTAATACTCGTAATTTTGATTTTTTTTCTTCTTTAATTGCAATCTGTTGATTATGTTTCCCTCTGTCTTACTCATTGTCTACATTCGTTACTGTTGTACTACTTATAAAGTTATTAATAACATCTTCTAACATTTTATAAACCATTTTGTTCAAGGAATATTATGGTTTCCTTTAAAACAGGATAGTTTTATTATTTTTTTTCTGCAACGATAACCAAACTATGTAAGGCACTAGGTAATACAAAAATAGACAGATAATACCACGGAGACAATTAAAAGGAATAAATCGAATAAAAAACAGAAAACATCATGATCAGAAAAAAAGAGGTGAATAATAACATTCTACAAAACAATACACGGGAAATAATAGACTAAGCAGCAAAACCCATGACAAATCAAACAAATAAAATGCGGGTGATCCGGAGAAGTTTACTAAGCTGATTATGTTCTACTACCATGTTTAGTAGCATACTGATCATTTCATTACAAAAATCCTTATTTAAGAGTAGACAGTTGAGTGTTTAATACCTATTTCAAAAGAGTAACGGCATAAAGGCCAGTTTGTACATATGTTGGCCAATTGAATGTAAGTCTCCAGAACTGTTTGGAATTATCACATAATAATTATTAGTGTATCGTCTTTTGTTAAGGGCGAGTGATATTGCCATGTTTTTATAATAAGGGACTCTTTTTTTATTCTATAAGGTTGGGACATGAAAAAAAAGTTAGCAAAAATCTGATGTTTTAACAGCGGTATACTACGGTTACCTTTATATGCTATAATACCTCCCCAAAGAATGAAAATGACCACTCCTATATTTTTTTTGTAAGAATATTTCAAAAGGATAGCCTGTCTTTAAAATTTTGAGGAATTTTGAAATTAGACACCCTTACACAAAGGAAATATTGGTTCATAATTTACCCAAAGGGGCTATTGAACAGGATAGTAAAAACAGATTTCCAACGATAAGAAAGTTTGATATAAGAAGATGTGATATGGGTGCTAATGATATAACTTTCCACTCAAGTCAAATTTTTAAAGTAAACCATTATAGGTTAGAGTACAGCCTTCAACGCGGAGTATTGCCTCGCTTCGATCAGCCAGCTTTAAAAGGCTTCAAAACCTGACTAGTGTAAAAACATTCACACAGGAACACGAACGGGCTTATCTTTATAAAAACGATAAACATTTACGAACCACATCAACAAACGACAACAACTGAACATACTAAGGTTCCTGACTTTGAACAGGTGCAAACAAATGCAGCGGGTTTAAACTTGATTTATTCAAATCGACTTTCATACAAGTAAGAGGTGCACCTATAGCTACATGTAAAAAATAGTAAGGAAATGCCTTTACCAAGTCAGGAATATGACAGTTGTTATCTGTTCGTTTGATGAAGTTGCCATTTGAATACTGACTTTTCCTCGGCGTTCGGTATTTTTGCTTCTTTAATTCATAATAGGCGCCTTCCTTCATTCTTACTTGAAACAATAGTATAGACATACAAATGTACGTTTTACAAAATTAATAGTTGTATTTTTAAAAAGCTTTCCAAATAAATATCAGGCAATCCTATGATAGGGGAGGCACAACATAATTTTTTCCCACTGAATTTTTGGTTCCAATGGAATGTTTTGTTATGCAATGGATATATATATATGTATATGTCAAAGATGTTTTTGAATCGACAGTGGATGGCTCAGAAAATGATTTAAAAGTTCATTAACAACGCACTAAAAGTTTCTACAAAATGAAGAGTTATCTCCCTTTTTCAATGAATTTTCAGTGTTTTCTATGTATTATTTTTTATCTTCATTTGTTGCAGTTAATAAAAAAACAAAATTTAACTTTGAGAAAGAATGAATTTGTGATATGAAATAGATGAAAACATTTTGAAAACAATATATGTCATCTGCCATCCACTGCCTGTTTTTCAATAGACACCCTCTTAATAATTCGAGAAGTGAAAATTTATCGGCACTTATCAAGTGGGGTATATATGGACAATGGTGAGATGCTATATGACACTAATTGAGTAATCATTAAATGACAAATTAAAATGCATTACAAATTTGTCAACAAATCAAATTAAGACGAAAGTACCATTTGCGAGTACTCGCAGTAACTGAACGTTAATAAAAAGCCAACAACAATCAATGAAAAAACATGCACCAGAGACTAAAATAAACTAAAACACATCCTAGTTATTTAGTCTTAACTGCATGGACAGTCAAAAAACACATGACTTGTGCAATGCAAAAATAAAAGTATCTGCAGGCAGAAGGAAAGCTAGGAGTTTACCTTCCAATAATAATGAATAATGATATGCATAGATTGAGAAATCTCTATTATATTGAAAATTAAGGTTGGCGTGTATTTAAACATCCCAAAACAAACATTTGTTGATGACAAAATTGATATTAGTGCCAATGTAAACTATTGTCTGTTCTATGGTCGCGTTGTTGTCTCTTTGACAAATTCCCCATTTCCATTCTCAATTTTATATTCAAAGATCTAATAACCACATTGATGAGATGACCTTTACTAATAAGTTTATTTACTGGTTCGTTGAGTTTACACGGATCATATATTCATTTCCGCACTTATAATACAATATAACCGTAAAGTTTTGGATGTTAAATACAGGTTTTTATTAAGTTGTCTACAGGGTCAGGCGAAATTTTAATCAAATCTTTGAATCTATGAATCTATTGTTTTTAGTACAAATTTTTGAACTAATGAGTGGTAATAAAATCTGACTTAATAATTTACCAGTGATGCATCGATTACGTTGGTTAAAATATATGACAAAACTACACACATTGGTATAAGGACCGAGTTTGGATATATAAACAACGTATGATGGAGCCAAAAGAAAATTCCCGTCTAAAGAAGGAAAATTAACAATGGGGAATAAAAAATCGTCTCTTTTTTTGTTATATAACTTATAATATTGGGTTTCTCTTTAGAAATTGAAATGTCTTAATCTACGTATACAAAAGTACAGTTGTTTATGTTAGATATATTTATCATGTTTATAGTACGTTTCTTTTCTGAAATTTTGGTACAATATTTAAAGAACTTTTGATTATTTAACGAAACGTTTCAATATCATTAAGATAACGGTAGATATTATTGAATGTATCAAATAAATGTAACAATGACGTGGCTTTACTGAGTTTTGTCATTAACTGAAACATATATCAATACAGGAGCGGACCAGTAAGTGCTCAAAGGAATACCTAATAACTAACGATACACTTTATCACCGATACGTTTATTTTATAGATTATGCTTTTCAAGGAAAATCTTTAAAGCTTCAATCATAGCTTTCAAGTAAGTGTATCTAGCGTTCATTCCCTTTTCGCTATAGAGAAGGGCTTTAAACGAGTTATGGCAAATACAAATCAAAAGCAATTTTTCAAAAGACAATTTAATCAAATATGGAAAATTGCCCTTGATAAGATTGTGTGTAGGTGTAGTGTACAATGTAAAACAATAACAACTGTCAACAGCACACATGTGTTTACCTAAAATCTCTATGGAATTTTTTAGAACCCCAAAAAAAGTAATCCCATTATTTTCATAAGTATTATTACAAAAGTTAATTATAAGTTCTCCGATAGTAGTATTTGAGGTAGCAACAAGGATTTGTATAATTGGATTTGCTATACAAACCCTTGGGAGCACTGACATATAAGTAGTAGAACACTTAAAATGTAGCTTACTAGATGCTAAGTTGAAACGAAATTTAATTGGTAGTTTGTATAATTAAGGTAACTAAATATTCGGTCCATAGTTAGTTGGAACGTCCAAATGTTCGGAAGAGGTTTCAAGCTGGATAGAAGCAGTGATATGCCGGTTAACAATTTTACTCGAATGTGGTGCGTACGGACCTGAATGTAGACAAATTGATAATTTCGTGTTTAAGAACTTCAGTGTAGTATATGCGTAACACCACCACTACATCATTGGCTGATGAGTCTGCCGGTACGAACACAAATCGCTTTGCAAGTATTTATAGAATTTGTTTCTAGAAATTGGTATATCATGGCGCTATTTATTAATTACAGAATTTTTTCAAAATGAAATTTACGAAAATCGAAAGTATTCATATTTTTATTCAAATTAGGGTCTAGATTTTTTTTACTTCGGGTTTTTCACGTTTACGACAATTTGTACAGTAGGCAGTCCGAGCGTCATTAATGACTAGGCTTTCGATCTTTTATAGATGAAGGACGATATTTAGCTCCTTTCTCAAGTTAAGTTTTGACTTTACGGTCTTCGACAATGTAAACTCCAGAAAAGACATGACCATAGGGAACATATCTAAAAATAGATGTTCAACGGAATCAAGTGCAAGATGCATTATTTTCTTTGTTGACGTCTGATGTAACTGACATCTAATTGAAAATCAAACTTCTTGGTTTTTTTATATAAGAATACGAAATAATAGGTGGTACTGTATTATAAAATTCTGGAGGTGTTTATCTATGGATAATGGAGTCATTTGAAATACTAGATAAGTTAATAAAATCAATACCTCTACCTATATATTTTTATTAAAGAAAATGCCGTTTATGATTTTCAGGTTTATTAATACTAGTGAACAACCTGTGATTACCAAAGTCTGTTATAATACGGGTCAATTCATTTAACGGGCTGAAATTAAAATCGTGGTTTTTGTCAATTATGTTCGTTTAATTCAGTTGAAGACGAAATAACTGTCCAATATTCAAACAACAAAGACCAAAAGTTGTGTTAGCTTCCTTTTTTATAGATATATTTTAATTTCAAAAATCTAGATACTGAACACGGAATATAGTTGGGTTATTTTATTTTAAATGTAACAACACTCTGGCTGTGCGCTAATTAAACTGTTTTACAATAATGAAACAACTGTTTTAGTTAGCTTCATATTATTATTAGCACTATCAGTATTTTCTTTACTTGTATAAAACTCTGAAGATTTGATAAAACTGCAACCGAGACCGCTCGCCAACAGAGACATAATTGCGTAAAAGGTATAGCAATCAAATATCTCGGTACTGCCTTCGACAATGAGCAAAACAAATAAGGACAATGATGTGTATATACGATCTTTGTGATCTTTATGTGCAATCTTAGTTTAGTTAAGTTTATTAAAGTATTCGTAATAAAAAATAGTGTATCTTCGTATAAGATATTTTATAAAAAGAAAATGTTTGGAGAAAAAACAATGACACAAACAATAACAACTACTAGTATAGGTCACTGTACGACCTTCAACAATGAGCAAAACCCAAACATCATAGTCAGCTCTAAAAGGCCCTGAAATGAGAAATATAAAAACTATTTGAACAAAAATGTCATCATGAATCAATAACAAATAATAGAAGAAACACATGCATTTCCTTTCTGTGATCTTTTTGTTTTGATTATTACAAAAAATGTATCCCTTACAAGTGACTTCATTTCAATAGTATACGTTGTTCATTAAAATTTTCTAAAGTTACAATTTGTTTGAATTGTAAAATAAATGTACACTCTTTTACACTAGTAATTTTGGGGCCCTTTATAGCTTGTTGTTCGGTGTGAGCTAAGGCTCCGTGTTGAAGACCGTACTTTAACCTATAATGGTTTACTTTTTAAATTGTTATTTGTATGGAGAGTTGTCTCATTGGCACTCACACCACATCTTCCTATATCTATCTACTCACATAGTAACACGTAATAAACTAAATCTATTAAAATAATTGATGACAAATCATTTATGTTTCATAGTCAAGAGTTTATTTCCCGTACACATACATGTCTACTTAAATCTTCCTGGTTGACACTCTATCTATATACCTATTGTCAAGATGGTTAAAATACGGATATACTTTGTATGTGAAATTTTATGTTTAGCAAAAGCCATAGGTTAGTCATATTGTTAATCAAACTTATACCATAATTATCATGATAATATGAAACGGGATATTTTTGTGTCAATTTAATCATTGTCAAATGTAGCATATACTTATACATTAAGATTTATACAACGTTCTAATAAAAATTATTTCCTTTCTAACTATCTACAGTCTATATATAGTACATGATACAGTGTGATTTACTTTAAATTTTAAAGTGTTTTGTTCATACAAATAATAATCGATGCGTATTAATATTATTTTCGTCTTACAAGCATGCATTCTTAAATCTAATTAAACTTTGGTACTGTTTTAAAACGACCTTTCCTATCACGTTTGTTAGATAGTTATGTTACAAACGGCAATGACGCTTAGATTTTTGTGAAATTTTTAATTGATTGGTAAGTTTAATTCCATTTTAAGAAAATAGGCGAACGGTTATGAACACAAAAAACAGTTGCATTGTAATCATTGTATGATAATTTCCTTTTCATTCAATCGTTGCTGTGGTTGTTGTTTTTTTGTTGTTGTTTTTTTTTTACATTTCCGTGCAAGAGGTCCGAGACCACAATTGTCGTCCCTTGATTTTCGTTGTCCACTAATATAGTTCCTAGTGTTGATAGTGGGTTAGTTACCAATATTTTTATACCCCTTCCAAATTCATTTCTCCATGTTTTATGCCTCAAATTGAAAGTAGGGGGGGGAGTTAAATTACACAATTAAGGAACAGTCTAAACTGAAACAGCAATGGGTTTTTTCGCCGTTGCCCCAAAGAGTAAGAAATCCTTGTTAAACAATTAGTTTAGTTTACAATAACAATACAATTATATTTTAATATCTGGTTACATTTGCAGCATTTCATTCCTGCCTTTGTTTAATGAATTGTCTACACTTCCCCTATTTTTTAAATTCTTTTTCAATGCTACATTCATGAATTTTGAATTATATTTACGTTTCATCGACGTTTTGATTCATGTGCCTTATCCAGCAAAAGTTTGCGACATATACGTTTCAAATATTCGTTTGATAAGAACATTAAGCGGACATAAATCATTCATTTTGGTCATGCATGGGATATCACTTTTTAACGGAAATATTCCTTGTCCGAAATCGATCTTATTTCAAAAAACTTTAAAAAAAAAAAAGAAAAAAAAGACAAACATTATAAAAATAATAAAATGATAAATAAAAAATTCAAGGGTATTACACGTATCGCATCAAATCATTGAAAAACTGTGCTATTAAAGATATAAAAATATAAGAATTCATATAATATGAATTATTGACTGGCAGAAGACTCTACCGACACAATATTTCAAAGAAACACAAACGCACGCTACCCAACGATAGAAAAAAAATACAAATTCGATGTAGATAAACTGAAATATCAATTGTTAAACATAACAGTTTGTATTTACGGATACTTATACGGTTTTATGATTTTTATTTGTAGAACCGCCAAGGGTAACTTTATGTGAAAACTCTGAACAAGAATATAAGATAATAACCTGTCCTGAAAACAACACAATTAGTTGGAAATCGATCACATATGGTGAATCTCCATGCAAGGATGCAAACAACAATCGCATATGTCATTCCAATATAGATAATTATTTCAACGATCATTGTCTTGGAAAAAATAATTGTACACTTCCAGTGGGAATTTTGTCAAATAACAGTTGCCAACCTCCACCAAGACGCTTAAAAGTCAAATTTAAATGTGAAAGTAAGTATTACACAATTTTAAATGTTCAGTTCATGAATGTTTTTATATAATCTATATAACAACTATTATGCATAAATGAAGGTGTGAGGTTTATGTCAACGAAACAACTGTTACAACTTAAACAAAACCACAACAAATGAAAGTCATCTAATCACCAATAATAATGAATTAATTTCTAAAAACAACAACAATATATTCTACGCTTTGTCTCAAGAAACATTGAGACTTTCTAACATCTCTTAATTTTGTTTTTCAACATTTGTGAATCAAACAGATTATCTGTTAAGCAATAATTATGAATAAACCAAATCAAAGGTAAATGTATAAATTACTGTATATTAATGCAATTAAAGGAAAGCTTCTTATAGGCTCATATGTAACTGGTATGAAAACATTACAAAATAACAAAAATACTGTAGATGGGGAACTGCAATATTGTTAATTTTGGCATTGTGGTCATGCAAATTTTGAAATGTAACCACATGAACCAGTTTAAATCAATCGTTATCAATTGTGCTAACATTTACATTGTTTTCTAATACATCTTTCAGTTTTCTTTCAGTTTAGGCTAAAAGTAAAATGGACCATCAACATATACTCATTCACATATTATTATTCGTTGTTAATTAAGAAAATAAAGAAACTGATGTTGTCAACCAAATATATTTATATTTATATAGTAAACTTCAAAAAATATATAGCTAATTATTATAATATATAAATATAATAGGCAATACGGACATGGATTAGAAAAGTTATTTATTTCAAAGTTCTATTTCATAAATTTCCCTTTGTATAGTAACATGAAATTGTTTTTTTTTTTAATTAATGATCTGTGTAAAATTTCCCAATTTGTCACGAGAAGTAGGTTTAAAAAAAACACGGTTACCCTAACTATGCTTACATTATATAATATTGGTGACAAAAAGAATCATGATGGTAAAATCTACATTTTGGAAAAGTACATTCAATGAGGAAACATATAGTGATGATCCACTTCAACATATTAACATATTAATATCACTTATAAAATACAACCATTATCATTGTTATGTATTGAATCGTTGAGTGCTTTTTTTGTGTCTTTAGTAAAATTGTGGTGGGATAGACATTTTGGTTACACAGATACATGTGCAAATTCGTTAGCGGAAGTCAAGTGTTCTTCCGGTAAAATACGAATTAAAGACGTAATATCCTACAGTAATGCAGAAGGATGTGATGAATTGACAAAAGACTGTGCCAAAGATCGTCTTGAACAGTTATGTGATGACAGACGCGTCTGCACACAAGAAACAACTACAGACTCCTGGCTTTTTCATAAAAGATACGCCAATATTTACTATTATTGTAAAAGTAAGCAAAATGTTATATTGTATTGAATACGCGCCATGAAACACTCAAAACACTACCATTATAATCTCGAAGTTTTAAACTTACTATGCAGCAATATGTTGATGATCTAAAAACAAATGTATTTTTTCAATGAACCTAACTTAAATAAAAGTATACCATTATAGTCTGTCTTATAGTTTTTATGTTTCAATATTGCTGTCTTGTTTATCTAACAATATTTTTAATAAACATACCGATATTTAAAAATGAATGAAATACTACTTGTTCACATAAATGAAATATCTTGCCGGTGAATTGGTAGATAACGTTTCATCATTATTTTGATTTTTTATAACTAGTATGTGTAGTTTAGTAAATTCCTTTGTCTTGTTTAACGAATTTATGTTTATTAGTATCATTTGTATTTTCCCATTCCTTGTTGAAATAACATTGTTAAAGTTACCTATTTCTTTGTAGGTCCATCCGATCCTGAGGTTACAGAAAGCATACTAGGCACATCATCAGGTCATATTACGTTTCAATTTCGTATTCAATCTGTTTAAGCATGAAATCGAAAACAACTACATACGGATAACATTGATAAGCTTTCAGAAATTCAGAAATTTCGGGCTAAACCATTTTTAAGATTTAACAACAGTTACATCACAATTATCTTAAACCTAGTAAAATTAAATTCTAAAGAGAAGGTAAAAGAGGGCAAAAGATACCGGAGGGACATTCAAACTTATAGATAAAGAATAAACTGACAACGCCATAGCTAAAAAAGAAAAAAAAAGAAAAAAAAAACAGAACATAGGACACAACATAGAAAACTAAAGACTAAGCAACAACAAAAACCACAAAAACTGGGTGTGATCTCAGATGCTCCTGAAGGATAAGCAGACCCTACTCCACATGTGACATCCGTCGTGTTGCTTGTGTTATTACAAACCCGGTAAATAGTCTAATTCGGTAGGTCGCATTCGTGGAAAGTGAACGGGATTGTAGTTCCGACATAAGGACCATATCCGATATCATCTGTGAAACGGATATTCCGTAACGATTAATCTACTCAAGATGTGGTCCGTAAAACTAACTAAGGGATTATTTTTTCAACTTCACCATTTGGAACTCTTGGTTTAAAGGCTTCCTTGTGAGCAGCGATCCTCTATCGACGGAACAATGAACAAATTTTTGAATTATTTAGTGACAGAACATCATCTATATGGCGGAAAGTAAAGTGAAAAGATATTGCGAACTTCTTTTCTTTCTTATTAAGAAGTTTTAGTATGAAGTAAGCCTCACAAAAATGAAGAAACAAGTCGGCAAGAAGAGGAGCACAGTTGGTTCCCATGGGAATGCCGATTTTTTTTTAAACACGTCCTTTAAACGTTACAAATATGTTGTCAATTAAGAAATCAAGCATCTTGATAATGTCAGTTTTAGAAGAAAAAAACAATGTTTGAATCAGAGTGATTTTTTTACAAAGTAGGATTTATCCCCCTTTAAGACAAGATACTTGTATCTACTTTGGACATTCTTTTTTATGAAACAAAACAATACCAACTCTTTCAATTTGTCTTTTAGTTTTGAATTGGGAATACTTATGTAAAGTGTAGATACGTCATAATATTTAATACTTTTGCAAGACGAAAGAGTCCTAGATTGTATGTAATGTAAAATATCTTTGGATTTTTTTTAGTATCCACATCTGATTCATGTCACATCTAAAATAGGCAGTTTCACAATAACTTTGAAGCCGGTCTTTGATTGCCGATAAGATTTATTTTAATAATTTAGAATAAAAGTTTCGTGGAGCACTTGGACGGCCCAGCAATATACCGTTGTTTGTAAGGACAATTATGTAGTATAGGTTTCCAATACAGTGATGGAAGATCCAGTTCTTCGTCTTTGGTTGAAATTCCCATGTTAAAACTTTTCAGCCATTTTTCTTAGAACAAACTTTCCTGATCTGCCTTCCTCCTCTTCTAGTTTTTCTTGTGTTTTCAGTATTGTTTCTTTTGATCCCTTACTTTTTTAACGTTCTTCTATCATTTTATGAAGAGCAAATAACCATCGTTTTCCATTTTTGTTGTTTTCTTATTCAGATCATAAACTTGATATGACTACTATCTCGACTTCAAATACTATCACTGAAGGTAAGTTGCTAGTCATCTTTGTTTGTTTAATAAAAACATTAAGAATATTTTATATGAATGGAAGAAATTTAGTATATCTTCCTAATAGCAGTATATATGTTACAGTAAGTAGGTGAAATTAGGAATTACAAGTAATTACTAAAATTTAGAAATTACATGTTATTCCTGATGCACTTAGTAAATACAAGTTATTTCTAAAACAGCCCAGTTATTACCAGTTGTTACTAATTTTTAAATGATTTTTACACCTATTTACTAACTGTTGAAACACTGTTGTAATATGGTCAGGTGATCAAAAGTTATGCTAATACCTACAAGAAGATCAGTGAATACTCTTAGAAAGTGATCAACCTAAAATGTTATTTTTTGTTATTGGTGCATTAGCTACAAGATATAAAACAAATTAGATATGATTTTTGTGTTAAGTCATTAATGAAAATGATAGAGTGAAATTATAATTAACTCTTAGCAGGCAATCTCACTGGTTCTATTTTGTTTAATAAGCCGCGAAACAGGGTTGATGAGTTGTGCACTTGCAAATTAACAATTAGACCTCTTTGAATGTAAATTAATGTTAACTTGGAAAAAACTAAGTTCAGCTATAAGTAATATACGATAAAAGTATTATTTTACAAACTTTACTAGATCTTATGATCATAAACAAGCTTCTGTCCAAGTTTGGTAGAAATCCAGTCACCGTATAAAGTTAAAGTTAATTGGCATGAACACTATAAACAAGTCCATTTATAAATAAAATATAGATTTCATTTTTACATAATTTATGTAAACTATTATATGTCAATGTATGGCCTTCAACACTTAGCTTTGGATCACACCGACCAGCAAGCTATAAAGGCCCCCAAAACATATACTAGAGTCAAACTATTCAAATGGGAAAACAGTATATAAAAACGAGAAATTAGAAAAAAAAACTAATGAACCATTTAGTAAAAGGAATTTAACTTTTGTCATTGGGCAAGTTGAAAAGCAAATATAAACAAGAGGCTCTCAAGATCCTGAACCGCTCACCTGATTTTTTTTAACCCAATTCATTCATCAATCATGATTTATATTTTTGAGTTATAATGTATATCAGTGTTTGCTTTAAACTGCTTCTTATACTTTTGTTTTGGTCATATATGCCACAAAATATATATTTAAGTTATGTAGAATATCATCAGATATAAACAAAATTTGAACTTGATCTGCAATTTGTCAAGATAAAACGTTATACCAATTCTGAAAGCAATATTTACAAGCATGAGGGAAAAGTGTGGAGTTAATTTTCAAAGTTCAAGGACCACAACTTTGCACAAAATCACCAGACTGAAACAAAATTTGAACTTCATCTGTAACTTGTAAGGATAAAACTATATACTAATTTTCAAATCAATATCCTCAAGTATGATAAAAAATAGCTAAAAACTTGTTATTTGAGTTAATTTTCTAAGTATAGTCCATTGATGCTAATTGAATGCCTAACATTGATTCAATTCTGATTATTCAGTATCATATGTTTAAAATAATTATTGTTAGACTATTTGGTCCTGTTTATCTGTTTAGCACCCCCCCCCCCCCCCACCCCCCTTGTTGTAGTTAATAAGTCTTTAACCCTTGTCAGTTTTGCTTTAACTGCTTTTAAAAAAAAAATATAAACAAATTAAAACTGATGAACCTATAACGCGTTTTTAGCATCAGAGAAGATTCAAATTACTGGATATAATTATCTATTAGTATACCTGGTGAAAAGGAGTTTTATTAAGTCTTGAAGAATGAGACAACTCTCCACAAAAGACCATATGACACAAAATTAACAACTATAGGTCACCGTTCAACCTTCAACAATGAACAAAGCCAATACCCCATAGTTAGCTATAAAAGGCCCCGTAATGACAAGGTAAAATAAATCAAACGAGAAAACTAATGGCCTAATTTATATGTACAAAAAATGAACGAAAAACAAATATGTTGCACATAAACATACAGCAACCATTGAATTACAGGCTCCTGACTTTGTACAGGCACATAAATACAGAATGTAGTGGGGTTAAACATGTTAGCAGGATCCAAACCGTCCTCTTACCTGGGACAGTGGTACAACAATAAAACATAAGAATGTATGCCTGGTGGAGATTTTAATTTAACAAAATTATGAGATTTTAAGAATTATCAACGGCAAGATCATTTAATCAAATTTGGCATAATCGAATATCTATCATCAAAGAGAGCTGGCGAAGTTGCCCACACACTTCCCACAAATGTATGTCTTCATGTTGGATTGATATTAATGTCTTGCATGCTGATTTTTAGGGAGTTTCAAAACTTATTAAACCACCATTTTCCTGTTTCGATTCACAAACTCTAAAGAGTATGCACTTTTGATGTGCCTTATATTCCGTAATTCTTAAGAAATCCCTAAAAATCCCTACCCGTTTACTTTCTTATATGGTATCTTGCAATACGTCTTTAATTTTAAAACAAAAAAATGAAGTCCGTAAATAGCTGTAAAAATGACAAAAAAAATCAGTAAATACCAGTAATCACTGAATCAACTAGTAAATACATGTAATAACTAAATTGGTCAGTGATTATAGGTATTTACTGAAATGTTTAGTACTTACGTGTAATTCCTAATTTCACCTATTTACTGTAACATATATACACCAATAAAAAGAACTTAACAGAAACAAATAACAAAAATCGAATCAATCATAATTATGTGTACCACAATACATATATTATAGTCATAAATGTACGTTAAATGTGAGACACACAAGGGGGTAATTGATGTAGACATGGGTTTGCAAGCCGGTAGAATGGTAGATATTTTTTTTCAACAGCGAAAAAAGGATGAACTATTTTATGATCACTCATTCATCGCTTTAACAACTTTTTATTTGCAGTTACCCGCATTACTGATAACACTATGCGAAATAATTTGACAAATCAAGGCAAAACAAATAGTGAAAGATTTCACAACTTATTTCGAAGACAATATTAGGGAACATATTGTTTACTGGAAGAATTTGGAAGTCTTTGATACCGTTCATTTGTATTTTTACGTTAACTTAGGGAATGAAAATTTGTCTTAGATATTTTAACCTAAACATTATTATTTTGTTTTCTCTAAGGTGACCAGCGGGCTGTACTGGATCTTGATGACAATCACCGGGTAGTAATTTACCAACATTCGCTCAACCGAAAGCTGTACCTGTGTAGTTTGGGATGGGATGACAATGATGCTAAAGTTCTCTGTAAATCTCTTAACAAAACATTGATAGGAAACGCTAAGTTTGTTGAGAAATTGTCGGAAATACCAACTCATCCTTATTCAATGCATTGTGATGGACATGAATCTAGTTTGTTAGCATGCAATTTTACAGAAGATGAAAACGGTTGCAATAAGACTACCGTAGCCGGTGCCGTGTGCAGTCAAGGTACAAAAATGTGTATTAACTGACTAAGTATGGGGAATTAAATTACTCGCAACCAGTGCCAATATTGAATTTAAGGTGGTATTTTTTTCTAAATTAAAAGTTAACCAGTTTTATTTACTTTACAGTCAATAAATATATATAGTAACGTTGGAAAATTGATTAACTGTTACACCTATAGTAAAAAGCTACAAAGCATAGTAAGCGAGATGACAGGTATCGCTAGTACAGCATGATCTGCTCATATCCTTCCTAAATTACAAAGAGTGTTCCTAATTAATTGTGGGTTTCGTCTTGCTTAGTCTGTCTTGTAGTGTATTGAATTATTTGTAACAATTTTCTACTCTATAGCGTTTCAGAATTATCTTCAATCACTCGATCGTATTGTTGTAATTATATATTCTAACTATAATCGCACATTTAACCGTTTTATGTAGACTATTATAACTATTTGTATATAATTGTTTTCCATAGGTACCGGCATACCCAAGGAAGGTGTTACGAATCCTTCTTCAAATAAATTGAGCTCAGTAAAATCAGGATTTCCAACCTTAGGTATGCGTTATATTACATTTATTTAATGAATTGTGTTTTCTATCGAATACTGTTCTACTTTGAGATAAACCTCAAGTCCGAGTAAGTGTTAATAATTTAATTTTGGATGTAACGCGTCTTCTGATTGGCTGACATTATTTTGTTATAAGCCCATAGACATAATTTAGTCATGTGACCTTGACGTCATCAACGTTTTTTCATGGTTTTCTACGGTTTAAAATGGAATTTAGAATTAAATTATAAGAAATGAATGTAATATTTTTTCTGTCTATTCTAAATAACATAAAAAAATGTGGTGCACACTGTTAAATAACCCGCTACTCGCGTTATACATTGTGCACCAAATTTTTTATGCTATTTCTTCATAGACAGAAAAAATATCACAGTTATTCCTTAAATAAATTGGTTAAATATTGTGAATCTGAATCAATGTTTGATTTTGCATTCAATTTTACAATTTAGTTTTGTAAATTTTGAAGAACAGATCGAAATGAGTTTAAATTCTTACTAATTTCACGAGTAACATCACACACTCCAGAATCCACAAGGTGATGCTTGACGATGAAAATTGATAATAACTTACCAAAACCCTACGAAAGTAATAGCTATCAATTCGTTTATGATTTATATACTTACGTTCATGAATAAAATATCACTCAAAGATGAATAAAAGTGTCTTTGTTGAAATCAATTTAACCCAATTGACATGTATATTCATGTTTTAATTGATTTTAACTCAATAATAACAAGAAGTCTTGAAATAAAAAATATACATGTAAGCATATAAAAGAGCATTATATTTTTTTTTCATATTTAACTAGGAGTTGCTGTAGGAGTACCGGTTGGTATAATTTGCATGATCTGCATTATTGTTGCCGTCGTGCTCATCAGACGAAGGTATGACACAGATATGTTAGAAATTAGTATTGGTAAAAAACACATTTAAAATATACTTGACGTTCATTTGGCACTACATATAAAAGGGTCGTTTAATATCAAGTATGATATTTCGAACAAAGTATTATACCATAAACCAATAAGTTTTGAAGTATTCTATTAAAAGTATCGCATCATTTTTGTTTTCCCCAATTGTATAGTGTCGGTACGGAGACAAAAAGTCCTTTTACCTTTTAAATCTACCAAATAGGTTTTGTTGTAACCATGCTCACTTTTGGAAAGTACCATAGCTATAAGGGTGAAGGTTACATGGTACCTATTACAACGTTTAAACCCGCTGCATTTATTTGCACCTGTTATATGTCAGGAGTCTGATGTTCAGTAGTTGTCGTTTGTTGGTGTGGTTTATTAGTGTTTCTTGTTTCTCGTTTTTTATTTAGATTAGACCGTTGGTTTACGAAGGTATGAACCTAATAATAGTGGACAGTCAACCAATAATATGTTTTTCAACTCATTTAAAAAGGTTTCTGTCTTTTAGGTTCTCAAATGACAAATAGTCAAGCCAACTCAAACAAAATTTTCAGTGAACAAAGTCGATAAAAGGTGGACGAAAGATACCAGAGGGACAGTCAAACTCCTAGATTGAAAATCTGATAACGCCATGGCTAAAAATATAAAGACACATAATAATACACAAGACATAATATACAAAAAACTAAATATCAAGCAACACAATCCCAACCAAAAACTGGGGGTGATCTCAGGTGCTTCGGAAGGGTAAGATTATCCTGATCTGCATTTGGCACCCGTCGTGTTGCTTATGTCAAATAACTGTCAAAGGCGACAATCTGTTTAATTCTGAGACTTCATATTGAAAAAAAACCAACAATGTCTGTGTTTCAAAGCGAAAAGACAACTTTCGAGTTCTTTCCGCCATTAAATTTGTACCAACATTACGAGATCTAGAGGCATGTGGTACAATTGGTACTAGTTCAAATAATTATGATGTCTTTAAAGGCTTTTTTATTGTTTTGCTTTGACGCCTTATCAGTACTGCGACGTCATAACGCCGAATGCATTTTTCAATTGGCCTTTTAGAGAGAATGTACTGCTTTGGAGCAAAAACATGCAAAGCGCATACCGCATAGTCAGCTATAAAAGGCCCCGAAATGACAATGTAAAACAATTCAAAGAAGAAAACTAACGGCCTTATTTATATAAAAAAATGAACGAAAAACAAATATGTTACACATAAACAAACAACAACCACATAATATCAGGCGCATGACTTGGGACAGGCACATATATATGACTTGTATAGCCTTTTCACAGGTATCCATCTAAAATTCTTGGACTAGCCTGTTAATGAAACTGGCTTCTTATCAAATTTGTTTCGTTGTAGGTCAGTACAAAGGGATTTGGTCATAGAAAATGCAGAAGATCGTACAAGAACAGGACAAACGATTAGAATTCAGGAAACTGGTTTATATGAATGTACAAATGTTACAGACAGATCATCTGACCATACTTACGACCCCCTTGAATCTG
The DNA here is from genome assembly GCA_019925275.1 of Mytilus edulis. Taxonomy (NCBI): domain Eukaryota; kingdom Metazoa; phylum Mollusca; class Bivalvia; order Mytilida; family Mytilidae; genus Mytilus; species Mytilus edulis. Next base: position 59,668,835 of record CM034356.1, read on the forward strand.
AAGAATTAAATTGTCAGTTTATAGACCCTAACTCCCACAATGAAAATGAAGACTCTTTAGCAAGAATCGGGGAAAAGAGCACAATTCCAGAGAATTATTGCTATGAAAGTACGCATGTTGTTTCGAGACACTCTGACCATACTTACGACCCTATTTAATCAGCAGAATACTACAACATGACAAATGTATCTGTTACCTCTGCAAAATGGTATCATGATAATGAACAGGTTTGTGCATGAACCAATTATAACAAAAAAGGTACCTATTTGATTTACATGTATCAGAGTAAATATGTGATATTTGGGATTGAACAGACTTTTAAACTTATGATTTTTCGAAAATATGCCCTCATCATTTAGTTACAATGTTACAAGTATCGATATTTGATATCCTGGTTATTTTAATGAAACTTTATCACCATGGAATTGCTTTGAAAATAGCATATATCAATTGTGTTGAGTGTTCAAATAGTTTCAACTTTGACAATACTGCCAGTTATTTTGGTGTTTTAATAGTACTGATTTATTTGGAGTCGGTATTCTTTTCTTTAAGAAATAACTGTAATTAATTATGTGCATTGACCATTTATGCCAACTACTACGATATTTAAAGAATGACATATAATTGGTATACATTTGAGAACTAGTAACTAGCACAGTCAATCCATACTGTTAACATTTAAGTCTGATAGAGAATTTCATTTTTTGTCTATTTTCATTCCGAAATACTGAAAAAAAATTATAGTTTAATTTGTTTTCTTTTCAGACTTTTAGCACACAATTATCATTATATTGTATACACAATCATTGTTTTAACATGTTTTTTGTTATTGTTAGCTTTGTGTCGTTCTAATCACTTCAGCTGATTTCAATTCACTTATGCTGTTGAACAACTGTCAAAGTTTAGGGAGAGTTGGGAGCTCACAAACATGTTAGACACACCTTATTATTTACGTATCTGTCCCAATTCAAGAGACTGCATAGATTAAGTGATTGACGATTGTTTCTATCAATCTTATTTGTTTTCTGTTAATTTTAATAATACATACATCAGCCGTTAACGTTTTTTTTTTTTTTTGCTTTACATTTGTCATGTGGGTGCCTTTTTTAGCTTGTATAGCTTGTTATGCGGTTTGAAATTTACATGCATATAACATAAAAATTTACATGTACATTTAAATCCTTATCTCTTCATCTTTATTTATGTTTCTTTGTTCCTTTTAATCCCACTTAATCAAGTTAACCACCAATTAAAACGAAATATGTTGATTAAAACAGCTTTGGACTAACTACATACATTGTAATTGCCCTTGTCATGTCCGTCTGTCGATATATATAAGTTGCGCATTGGTGTATTTATTATGTTATCTTATTATACAAAGCATATACTTAACTTTCCCAATAACTGTTCATTTCATTGTCATGGTATACATATCTTTAAACTAAAATGTATACAAAAAAGCAAAAACTGACAATTTACCTAAATTTGTCATGTTATTTTTAAACGTAAAGTGATATTTGCTCATCTTTCGGCTTGACGATTGATCAACCAACATTATAATATTTTAATGTTTGGAAAAGGGATGACAACATGGATGAATATTGAATAGAATTCTGCATCAAAAACCATTAATAAATATTCGAACACCTAACCAATATTAATTATATGGTATTTTTTTTAAATAAATAATTTCCTTTTTACAAAAGTCAGATGTTTTCGAAATACTAAGGATTTTCTTATCCCATGCATAAAAGACCATGGCCGTGTTTGGCCCAACATTTTGGACGTTTGGGTTGTCAACGCTCCTCAACGTTTTACTTATTTGGTTTCACAACTACTAGGTTTTTTATGTAAGCGTCACTTGTGAGTCTTATGCAAATGAAACGCGCGTCTGGCGTATTTAAGCCTGGTAACTTTAATAACTATTCACACCATTCGGTCTATGCCACTGCTTGTGGACGTTTTGTTCCCGAGTCTATCACCAGCCTAGAAGTCAGCACTTCGGTGTTGAGAAGAATATCAATTGTATGGTCATTTTTATAAACTCATTATTTACAAAAGTATGATTTTTTCGAAATACTTAGGATTTTCTTCTCCCAGGCATAGATTACCTATGCCGAAATTTGCACAACCTTTTGGGAGTTTGGGTTCTCAATGCTCTGCAACTTTTTACTTGTTTTACTACTATTATGACCTGAGCGTCACTGGTCAGTCTTATACCGGCGTCCCACATCAGGCGTATAGCACCGGAGTAAGCCGGAGGTGGTCAAAATTCATGAACGCTGCCAATACGCTAATAATTTTGTCAACTTGTCAATTATATCTATACCGTGTTCACAACAAGCGTTACCCTTTGTTTTAGGTACGAGAAGCATACATAAGCGTATGTTTTTGTATGTCTGGCGTTTGTATAACGCAGATAAAATACACACAACGAAGGAAATAAAGACAACAGTAGTATACCGCTGTTCAAACTCATAAAACCATGGACAAAAAAACAAAATCGGGGAAACAAACTAAAACTGAGGGAAACGCATTAAATATAAGAGGAGAACAACGACACAACACTAAAAACGTCCCTTGATCGCATTGGAGTCGGGTCTCGGTCGTAACTGTGACGATTATTCGTGCTTTCGGCGTGTTTGTATTACTTCTGGATACACTTGGTCTTGTAAATTCATAGACATATGCCACTATAACTGTCAGAAACAATTTCGTTGAATGTCAGAATATGTTTTTGATACGCTACGGGTGCGTTATATACGTTCAAAGAGCGCTGAAACTACACCCGGCGTATGTCACAAACACGCCCTGCAAACGTAAAAAAAAACCGAGTAGAAGTCTAACGATGTCGAGCTGTATGCAACGTGCCCTAAACGTGACTTAAACGTATCTGTACCGTGTTGTAACGCGCTTTAGCGTATATTGTTCATGCATGTAGCGAACATTTTAACGCTTGACAAACGCTAAAGCTAGATACAAATTTGTATGCTGCATACAAATTTCCTGGAGTTAACCAAGCGTATACCTATGCATTTCGACGTACTACAAACTTATGCATCGCGCGTCAAACGATTGCTTAGAATTTCTCTAGCGTGCACCTAACGTATACGGACTAAGACAATTTTCTGTGTATGTCTGATGCACATCTGTTTACGATAATGTGTGAATTCTGCATTATTTAGACGAAACGCGCATATTAAATTATAAGCCTGATAACTATTATTCTGCTCCTTTGTCCAAATTTGAAATATTATGATAGCATGCATTTTTAAGTTTTGTATATTTTCTTTCTTTTGGGTACCTGAAACAAAAAGAAAAACAACGAAATTAGTAAACACATTCAGTTGTATCATAATAAATAAGAGTTATGCCACTTTGTCAGATAAATATTAATCTAGATTATTAAAACTGACGACAAATGGAAAATGTCATGATTTTCGTTGCCTCTATACGCTTCAACCTATATTTTCAAAGCTCAAAAGTCATTAAAAACAGGATACAATAATTATACTGAAAATACTTTCTTGTAAGCACCATATGAAAACTCATGTTCATCAGACATACGTGGATAGGTAGAAAAGTCAGAAACAATTTTATATTGGATTGCCTACACTATGCGTAAATATGTAAACCGACCATTATTGATGAATAACACTACATTTGTATATCTTTGTCATATGAATGGTACGTTACAGTGTGTAATAAATATAATCATGCTTGTGTCAAATGTATATGATGTATTTATCAAAATATATTCGCATGTTTTTCTTGCCTATTTTGTAATACTCGTTATTTTGATTTTTTTCTTCTTCAGTAATTGCAATCTGTTGTTTATGTTTCCTTCTGTCTTACTCATTGTCTACACTCGTTACTGTTGTACTACTTATAAAGTTATTAATAACATCTTCTAACATTATATAAACTATGTTATTCAAGGAATATTATGGTTTTCTTTAATGAAGGATAGTCGCATTATTTTTTCTGCAACGATAACCCAACTATGTAAGGCACTCGGTAATACAAAAATAGACAGATAATACCACGGAGACAATTAAAAGGAATAAATCGAATAAAAAACAGAAAACATCATGATCAGAAAAGAAGAGGTGAATAATAACATTCTACGAAATAATACACGGGAAATAATAGACTCAGCAACAAAAACCCATGAAAAATCAAACAAATAAAATGCGGGTGATCCGGAGAAGTTTACTAAGCTAATTATGTTCTACTACCATGTTTAGTAGCAATACTGCTCATTTCATTAAACAAATCATTATTTAAGCATGTTAAGAGTAGACATTTGAGTGTTTTATACCTATTTTAAAAGAGTAACGGCATAAAGGCCAGTTTGTACATGTGTTGGCAAATTAAATGTAAGTATCCAGAACTGTTTGGAAATTGTACATAATAATCATTGTTGTATCGTGTTTTGTTAAGGGTGAGTGATATTGCAATGTCTTTATAATAAGGGACTCTTTTTTATTCTATAAGGTTGGGACATGAAAAAAAGTTAGCAAAAACCTGATGTTCTAACAGCGGTATACTACGGGTACCATTATTTGCTATAATACCTCCCCAAAGAATGAAAATGACCACTCCTATTTTTTTTATGTAAGAATATTTCAAAGGGGTAGCCTGTCTTTAAAATTTGGAGGAATTTTGAAATTAGACACCCTTACACAAAGGAAATATTGGTTCATAATTTTTGAATAGGATAGTAAAAACAGATTTCCAAAGATAAGAAAGTTTGATATAAGAAGATGTGATATGGGTGCTAATGATACAACTTTCCATCCAAGTCATTATTTTTAAAGTAAACCATTATAGGTTAGATTACAGCCTTCAATGCGGAGCATTTGCTCGCTTCGATCAGCCAGCTTTAAAGGGCTGCAAAACCTGACTAGTGTAAAAACATTCAAACAGGAACACAAACGGGCTTATCTATATAAAAACGATAAACATTTACGAACCACATCAACAAACGACAACAACTAAACATAGGGTTCCTGACTTTGAACAGGTGCAAACAAATGCAGCGGGTTTAAACTTTTTTAATTCAAATCGACTTTCATACAAGTAAGAGGTTCAACTATAGCTAAATGTAAACAAAAGTAAGGAAATGCCTTTACCAAGTCAGGAATATGACAGTTGTTATCCGTTCGTTTGATGTGGTTGCCATTAGAGTACTGACTTTTCCTTGACGTTCGGTATTTTTGCTTCTTTACTTCATAATAGGCGTCACACTTCATCCTAACTTGAAACAATAGTATAGACATACGTTTTACCAAATTAATAGTTGTACTGTTAAAAAGCTGTCCAAGTAAATATCAGGCAAATCCTGTGATATGGGTGGCACAACACAATTTCTTTCCCACTGAATTTTTGTTTCCAATGGAATGTTTTGTCATACAATGGATATATATGTCAAAGATATTTTTGAATCAACAGTGGATGGCTCAGAAAATGATTTTCAAGTTCACTAACAACGCAACAAAATTTTGTATAAAATGAAGAGTTATCTCCCCTTTTCAATGAATTTTTAGTGCTTTCTATGTATTTTTTTTATCTTTATTTGTTGCAGTTAATAAAAAATCCAAATTTAACTTTGAGAAAGAATGAATTAGTGATATGAAATAGATGAAAAAATTTTGAAAACAATAAATGTCAAGTGCCATCCACTGCCAGGTTTTTCCATAGACACCCTCTTAATAATTCGAGAAGTGAAAATTTATCGGCACTTATCAAATGGGGTATATATGGACAATAGTGAGATGCTATATGACACTAAATGAGTAATCATTAAATGACAAAAATGCATTACAAATTTGTCAACAGGTCAAATTAAGACGAAAGTACCATTTGAGAGTACTTGCAGTTACTGAACGTTAATAAAAAGCCAACAACAAACAATGATAAAACATCATGCATCAGAGACTAAAAATAAACTAAAACACATCCCCGTTATTTAGTGTTTTAACTGCATGGACAGTCAAAGAACACATGACTTGTGCAATGCAAAAATAAAAGTATCGGCAGGCAGAAGGATAACTAGGAGTTAACTTTTCAATTATAATGAATAATGATATGCATAGATTGAGTAATCTCTATTATATTGAAAATGACCGTTGACGTGTATTTAAACAGCCCAAAACAAACATTTGTTGATGACAAAATTGATATTAGTGCCAATGTAAACTATTGTCTGTTTTATGGTCGCGTTGTTGTCTCTTTTACAAATTCCCTATTTCCATTCTCAATTCAAAGATCTAATTACCACATTGGTAAGATGACCTTTACCAATAAGTTTATATACTGGTTCGGTGAGTTTACACGGATCAAATATTCATTGCCGCACTTATAATACAATATAACCGTAAATTTTAGGATGTTAAATACAGGTTTTTATTAAGTTGTCTACAGGTACAGGCAAAATTTTAATCAAATCTTTGAATCTATGAATCTATTGTTTTAAGTACAAGTTTTTGAACTAATGTATGGTAATAAAATCCCTGACTTAATAATTTACCAGTGATGCATCGATTACGTTGGTTAAAATATATGACAAAACTACACACATGGGTATAAGGACCGAGTTTGGATATATAAACAACGTATGATGGAGCCAAAAAACCATTCCCGTCTAAAGAAGGAAAATTAACAATGGGGAATAAAAAATCGACCCTTTTGTTGTAATATAAATTATAATATTGGGTTTCACTTTAGAAATTGAAATGTCTTAATCTACAAAAGTACAAATACAGTTGTTTATGTTAGATTTATTTATCATGTTTATAGTACGTTCCTTTTGTGTAAGTTTTGGTACAATATTGAGAGAACTTTTGATTATTTAACAAAACAATATCATCAAGATAACGATAGGTATTATTGAATGTATCAAATGAATGTAACAATGACGTGGCTTTACTGAGTTTTGTCATAAACTGAAACATATATCAATACAGGAGCGGACAAGTAAGTGCTTTAATGAATATCTTATACCTAACGATACACTTTATTTTATAGTTTATGTTTTTCAGGAGAATCTATATAGATTCAATCATAGCTTTCAAGTAAGTCCGTCTAGCGTTCATTCCTTTTTCGCTATAGAGAAGGGCTTTAAACGAGTTATGGCAAATTCAAATCAAAAGTAAAAAAAATAATCAAATATGGAAAATTTCCCTTGATAAGATTGTTTGTAGGTGTAGTGTACAATGTAAAACAATAACAACTGTCAACAGAATTAAAAAAGACCATCAAAAGCACATATTTCTTTACCTAAAATCTCTATGGAATTTTTTAGAACCCAAAAATAAGTTATACCATTATTTTCATAAGTATTATTACAAAAGTTAATTATAAGTTCTCCGATAGTAGTATTTGAGGTAGTAAGACGCAAAAAGGATTTGTATAGTTGGATTTGCTATACAAACCCTTAGGAGAACTTACATATAAGTACTAGTATTAGAACACTTAGCTTACTAGATGCTAATTTGAAACGACATTTAATGTGTAGCTTGTATAATCAAGGTAACTATATATTCGGTCCATAGTAAGTTCGGAAAAGGTTTTAAGCTGGATAGAGGCAGTGATATGCCGGTTAACAATTTGAATCGAATGTGGTGCGTACGGACCTGAATGTAGACAAATTGATAATTTCGTTTTTAAGAACTTCAGTGTAGTATATGCGTCACAACACCACTACATCATTGAATGATGAGTCTACCGGTACGAAAACAAATCGCTTTGCAAGTATTTATAGAATTTTATTTCTAGAAATGGGTATATCATGGTCCTATTTATCAATTACAGAATTTTTTCAAAATGAAATTTACGAAAATCGAAAGTATTCATATTTTTATTCAGATTAGGGCCTAGAGTTTTAAGTTGTTCACGTTTACGCCAATTTTTACAGTAGGTAGTCCGAGCGTCATTAATGACTAGGCGACACTGTTTTCGATATTTTATAGATGAAGGACGATATTTATCTCCTTTCTCAAGTAAAGTTTTGACGTTACGGTCTTCGACAATATAAACTCCAGTAAAGACATGACCATAGGGAACATATCTAAAAATAGATGTTCAATAGAATCAAGTGGAAGATGCATTATTTTCTGTGTTGACGTCTGATGTAACTGACGTCTAATTGAAAATCAAACTTCTTGGGTTTTTTTTATATAAGAATACGAAATAATAGGTGGTTCTGTATTATCAAATTCTGGAGGTATTTAACTATGGATGATGGAGTCATTTGAAATACTAGATATGTTAATAAAATCAATACCTCATATTTTTATTAAAGAAAATGCCGTTTATGATTTTCAGGTTTATCAATACTAGTGAACATCCTGTTATTACAAAAGTCTGTTATAATATGGGTCAATTCATTCAACGGGCTGAAATTAAAATCATGGTTGTTGTCAATTATGTTCTTTTAATTCAGTTAAAGACGAAATCCATGCTCATCAACTGTCCAATATTCAAACAACAAAGACAAAAAGTTGTGTTAGCTTCTTTTTTATAGATATTATATATTTTAATTTCAAAAATCTAGATACTGAACACGGAATATAGTTGGGTTATTTTATTTTAAATGTAACAATATGCAACACTCTTGCTGTGCGCTAATTAAACTGTTTTACAATAATGAAACAACTGTTAGTTAGCTTCATATTATCATTAGCACTATCAGTATTTTCTTTACTTGTATAAAACTCTGAAGATTTAATAAAACTACAACCGAGACCGCTCCCCACCACAGACATAATTACGTAAAAGGTATAGCAATCAAATATCTCGGTACTGCCTTCGACAATGAGCAAAACAAATCAGGACATTGGTGTGTATATATGATCATTGTGATCTTTATGTGCAATCTTAGTTTAGTTAAGTTTATTAAAGTATTCGTAATTAAAAATAGTGTATCTTCGTATTAGATATTGTATAAAAAGAACATGTTTGGAGAAAAAAAAATGACACAACAAATTATAACTATAGGTCACTGTACGACCTTCAACAATGAGCAAAACACAAACATCATAGTCAGCTATAAAAGGCCCTGAAATGAGAAATATAAAACTATTCAAACAAAAATGTCATCATGAATCATTAAAAAATAATAGAAGAAACAAATGCATTTCCTTTCTGTGATTTTTTTTTATTATTACAAAAAATGTATCCCTAATAGTATACGTTGTTCATTAAAATTTTCTAAAGTTGCAATTTGTTTGAATTGTAGAATAAATGTACACTCACATAGTAACACGTAATAAACTAAATCTATTAAAAATAATTGATGACAAATTATTTTTGTCTCATAGTCAAGAGTTTATTTCCCGTACACATACTTGTATGGCTACTTTTAAAAATTCTTCCTGGTTGAAATTCTATCTACTTGTTGTCAAGATGGTTAAAATACGGATATACTTTGTCTGTGAAATTTTGCTTTTAGCCAAAGCCATCGGTGAGTAATATTGTTAATTCAAATAATACCATAATAATCATGATAATATGAAATGGGAATTAGTGTGTCAATTTAATTATTTAGCATATACTTATACATTAAGATTTGTACAACATTCTTATAAAAATTATTTCCTTTCTAACTATCTACAGTCTATATATAGAACATGATACAGTGTGATTTACTTTAAATTCTAAAGTGTTTCGTTCATACAAATAATAATCGATGCGTATTAATATTATTTTCGTCTTACAAGCATGCATTAGTAAATCTAAATAAACTTTGGTACTGATTTTACACGACCTTTTCCTATCAAGTTTGTTAGATAGTTATGTTACAAACGGCAATGACGGTTATATTTTTGTGAAATTTTTAATTGATTGGTAAGTTTAATTCCATTTTAAAAAATAGGCGAACGGTTATGAACACAAAAAACAGTTGCGTTGTAGTCATTGTATGATAATTTCCTTTTCATTCAATCGTTGCTGAGGTTTGTTTTTTTTTTGGTTTCTTTTTTTACATTTCCGTGCAAGAGGTCCGAGACCACAATTGTCGTCCCTTGGTTTTCGTTGTCCACTAATATAGTCCCTAGTGTTGACAGTGGGTTACTTGCCAATATTTTTTATACCCCTTTCAAATTTTTTTCTCCATGTTTTATGCCTCAATTGCAAGTAAAGGGGGGGGGGGTAAAATTTCACTATAAACCTTTGCAACAAAAACACAAAAAGCAAAAGAACAGCGATTGTTTTGCACTTCTTCATCAATTAAGGCCATAAAGACTAAGCACAAAACCCTCGTCTCACTTCAGGTTTATGATGACTTTTATCACCGTGGTTTATAAGGAATTCTCAGCAGAATGAATTACATAGACTTTGCTACATTCATGAATTTTGAATTATTTTTACGTTTCATCGACGTTTTTATTCATGTGTCTTATTCAGCAATAGTTTGCGACATATACGTTTCAATTTTATCGATCTTATTTCAAAAAACTTTAAAAGAAATACAAACATTATAAAAATAATAAAATGATAAATAAAAACTTCAAGGGTACAACACGTATTGCATCAAATCATTGAAAACCAATATGCTTAAAAACTGTTCTATTAAAGATATTAAAATATAAGAATTCATGTAATATGAATTATCGACTGACAGAAGACTCTACCGACACAATATTTCAAAGAAATACAAACGCACGCTACCCACCGATAGAAAAAAAAAATACAAATTCTACGTAAATAAACTGAAATATCAATTTTTAAACATATAAATAAAGTACACCTTACAGTTTGTATTTACGGATACTAATATGGTTTTATGATTTTTACTTGTAGAACCGTCAAGGGTAACTTTATGTGAAAACTCTGAACAAGGATATAAGATAATAACCTGTCCTGAAAACAACACAATTAGTTGGAAATCGATCACATATGGTGACTCTCCATGCAAGGATGCAAACAACAATCGCATATGTCATTCCAATATAGATAATTATTTCAACAACCATTGTCTAGGACAAAATAATTGTACACTTCCAGTCGGAATTTTGTCAAATAAAAGTTGCAAACCTCCACCAAGACGCTTAAAAGTCAAATTTAAATGTGACAGTAAGTATAACACACTTTTAAATGTTCAGTGCATGGATGTTTTTATATAATCTATATAACAACTATAATGCATAAATGAAGGTGTGAGGTTTATGTCAACGAAACAACTGTTACAACTTAACCAAAACCACAACAAATGAAAGTCATCTAATCACTAATAATAGTGAATTAATATCTAAAAACAACAACAATATATTCTACGCTTTGTCTCAAGAAACATTGAGACTTTCTAATATCTCATAATTTTGTTTTTCAACATTCATGAATCAAACTGATTATCTGATAAGACATTAGTTAAGCAATAATTATGAATAAACCAACTCAAAGGTAAATGAATAACTAACTGTATATTAATGCAATTAAAGGAAAGCTTCTTATAGGTTCGCATGTAATTGGTATGAAAACATTACCAAATAACAAAAATACTGTAGTTGGGGAACTGCAATATTGTTAACTTTAGCATTGTGGTCATGCAAATTTTGAAATGTAACCACATGAACCACTTTAAATCAAATGTTATCAAGTGTGCTAAAATTTACATTGTTTTCAAATATCTTTCAGTTTTCTTTCAGTTTAGGCTAAAAGTAAAATAGACTATCAACATATACTCATATTATTATTCGTTGTTAATTAAAAAATAAATAAAACTGATGTTGTCAGTCAAATATACATATTTTTATATAGTGCACTTTAAAAAATATGTAGCTAATTATTATTAGATATAAATATAATAGGCAATACGGACATGGATTAGAAAAGTACGCGAACATTAAGTTAGGTTAAACTAATTTGTTCACCATTCTTTATGTGCAGTGAGTAGTACTTTCAATTAAATATATTAGTTGTAAACCGCCATTTTTGTATTAAGTCCAGCAGATAGGTGAATAATTGTGCACTTTGTGTTAAAAGCATACAATTTTGTAAAACATAGTTTGGACCATTCTAAACAAAATTAGATATGGAGGCAAGGTTGATTTGATCCACTTCCGGTTTTATCATCAAAATGGCGGACATGCATTTGATAACTGATTAATGGTTACCCAGCAGATAGGTGAACAATTGTGCACTATGTTATAAAAGCATAAAATTTTGTAGAAACATAGTTTGGACCATTCTAAACAAAATTAGATATGGAGGCAAGCTTGATTTTATCCATTCCGGTTTTATCATCAAAATGGCGGACATGCATTTGATAACTGATTAATGGTTATTCAAATCTCACAGCTGGTAGCCAAAGTTTGCTGTGTAGACTATAATATTATTGTGTATTCATGGTTTGAAATAATGTATCATTTCTTTGAAACCCTCGGGGTATTTCATTCAGAAATTTGTCACTTCCGGTAAAAAATATCACAAGTAAACGTAATTTAGAGACAAAATACATATGTTTGATAAAAAAAAACAATGTTGTCCAAAAACAGGTTAAATATCCTTGACCATTGATATTGTTCGATCAAACATCAGCATAACGAATTGTTCGATTAATTGCGTAATAGTGGTGTCGACATTCAGAGTACTCACATGGGTTGCGTCCAGTATTGTAGCGGCTGCAAAGGGCTACGTAGATGTATGACTATTGAACGTGTAGCTAGCCTAGCTGCAAAATAGATATAGATAGCAGCTAGACTAGCTACTCGTTCAGTAGACAAACATCTACGTAGCACTACGTAGCTGCTACGATATTGGACGCAACCCTGGTCTCTCATAACGGTGTATACTCGTGTGACACCATTCAATACCATTCATGTATCCCCTGTTTCTTTTTACCTTAACCAGCGATCTATGCCACAGTGTCGAATACAGTGAATGCATGGAAAACAGGCAATGCATATGTTTATTCTTCTCCTAAATAGTTAGCAAGCTCATGAATTAAAATGTATACGAAGTGGTTTCCAGTCCCAAAGCAACCCATAAATATCAGCTGCATTGTCACAATGACATGAAACAAGTACTAATACATCGGTAACAACTGTAGCAATAATTCTCATCTCGAAAATGTGTTCATCCATCTGTTAATTTGACAGAAAATGAATGAGCTCTGTTTTGTTTTTATCTACACGTGAGAAGCTCTATCAGTTTCGTGGTTAGCATGATTGCCTTTGACAACGTCTCCTTGTACTGTCAATCTTTATATTGTCTACAATAGTTACATCTTGTCAATGGTTCTAAAAAGTAAAATCACAAAAATACTAAACTCAGAGGAAAATCAAATCGGAAAGTCCCTTTTCTATTCAACGAACGACGAATAGTATCAACAACTGCTGAGGGAGCTATATCTTTAATTGGTATACAGAATAAGCAGTTCGTTGCTGTCTTCAAGAAATTGATTTCCTATCTCTTCTACCACAGAACCTACATCATGGATAAACAACATTTGAGCTCTTAGTTTCTGCTCATGGTCACCTGTGTTCTCTTCATTAAGAAATCGACATATGACTGTCCCTCTGGTATCTTTCGCCCCTCTTCTCAAACTCTTTAGCAAGTCTTGCCATTTCTTGTCAAGCTGCCATCCATCTTCGCAGGGCTAATGCGTTATCTGTTAACAGTGCCTCCATCCGACTTAACAACATGTTTATTTCATGTGTTCTGTCAGACAGTGAACCATTATTTCTAAGTGCATATGTTTCTTTAGATGCATGATGACGGATCTTTGGAGAGTTAACGTTAAGGATTAGTTTGTAGCTGTTAAATATAAATATCCAAGCAGTCGTTAGTGTTTCCTGCTTATAAGAGTCGGTTGTTATAGATTGTCCATACAACAACATACTAACAAGAGCTACAAGAGATCTTGGAACATAATTCTCCTCCCAGTTCACTGGAAAACTACCGTCAAACCAAAATGTAACAATAAACATGTCGCTGCGAATTATTGTTACTGCTTTATAAATCTGCATTTAGTTTTAGTCAAAGGCATCATCACCTGCTTTCTGAAACGAGGGTTCTATATTATCTTTAAAAGCAAGTTAATTATCTTTCCCTTGTATTTATTCCTGAATATCAGGTAAATAAGCAAGCATTAGATATAAGAAGTTGTATGAGTGCCATTGAGACAAATCTCAATCCAAGTAAAACATGTGAAAGCTCTCTCACAGGCAAACAATCAATAATTTTAAAATGTAAGAAGTCTATTCTTTTATCTTGAATTAAGAACTCTGTCTTCAATGTCAACATCTAGATTCCTTATTCGCCTATAGAAAAAACCTGACATCTTGAATTCTGGTGCTAAATCTTCTTCGGTTATGGAATCTTCATTGTAGCTGATGATGTCAACTAATGCGATTCCATGGCTTATTCGTGCGTTCCTCCTTATTCAGTCTCATCTTCAGTAGAGACTTTTGATGCCTGTCGATAAAGATAAGCAAGACATTGGACATGATATTTCGTTTCTTGTACAATGAGGTCCCCAGCACTAAGCTTCTCTAATAAAGTTGTGTACTGAAGCATTTGTACACATTGACGGTGCGGGTGGGTTTCCCGCTCCGATTGCCTATTTTTTTTAACATATCATCTGTATCCTTTTGATGTTTTATTTTAGCTCTCTTTAGTTCTGTGTTTAGATGGCAGGTCTTATGCCATGTGGCATTGTTTTGTACGTAGTATGTGGAAGACCCCTGCCATCATATTGTGTATACAGATGGGTCGTAGACGGTAAACATGGAAGTTCTTTGTATTTAACGAGATTTCCAGCCAAAGTAACATATCCAGCACCAATATTGATATACTTTGAGGGTGTAGGGCATTGCAGCTATTCGTCTGTCATATTTTGACAAATTATAGATTTAACATTGAGAATAGAAATAGGAATATATCAAAGAGACTGACCAAAGAGCAGACAATAGCCGAATGCCACCAATGGGTGTTCTATGCAGCGAGAAATTCCTGCAACCGGATGTGGTCACCAGCTGGTCCCTATACAAATGGTGTACTAATTCAGAGTAAATGGATGTCACACTAAATTCCAAAGCATTTAAATGAAATAAAATCCAGTCAACCTCTTCAACATTTGGGGACGAACTACCTGGTCTTCGATTATCTGATGCCTCAATAAGTTTAAATCTTTAAGAGCTCATCTTTCAATTGTTTTTTAGATTCTTGATTTATCGAAGTGTATGTCTATCTTCATTCAAATATAATAATGAAACAGTAGTGTTCACCATATCAATTGAATTTTAATGATCTCCAAAGAAATAAATACCTGATTCTATTACACCATTCTTCTCACTTTTTGCAAATTAAAAGTCAACATTTTTCTTGAATTTTGACATGAAATTTCGACCGGAAGTTAACCAAACTCATCCAAATTGCTGCTTCAGCAACACTGAAACCCATCTAATACGATTCAGATCAATTAAAACATCAGTTCTTTTAGTTTAAGCTAAAAAAAAATTGAAAGAGAATAAAGAAAAGTTGAAATTTAAACATGCATCCGCCATTTTGAATTTTACCGGAAGTTAACTATATTTCCAGCTTGCTTCCATATCTAAAATTGAAGAGTATAGATAGAAGTATATTTGAGCAAAATTTGGTGCTTTTAACACAAAGTGCACAATTCCTTCATATATTGCACATATCTGCTGGACTAATTGTAGCACAGCAGCATACAATCGACCTATTTGTTATTTGCATAAATCTGCAAGTTTGAGACAGTCTGGAAAAAACAGCATTATTTATTGCAGAACAAATATTGTTTTAATAAGTTCCAAATATTCTTTTGTGTTTGGTTCAAGTTTTGAACTAAGCCATATAAGGGGATGTCACTCTTTTAGTAAATATTTTATAAAAAAAAGTGTTAAAAAGAATTCTTGTAGCTAGAAAACATGCTCGGTGACACCACTTTTTGATTTCATTTTATTCAAACATATTATAAAACCTATCTTCTCATATGTATTTCAAAGTTCTATCTCATAAATTTCCCTTTGTATAGTAACATGAAATTTTTTTTAATTAATGATCTGTGTAAAATTTCCCAATTGGTCATGAGAAGTAGATTTAAAAAAACACGGTTACCCTTACCATGCTTACATTATATAATATTTGTGACAAAAAAGAATCATGATGGTAAAATCTACATTTTGGAAAAGTACATTCAATGAGGAAATATATAGTGATGATCCAGTTCAACACATTAACATATTAATATCACTTATAAAATACAACCATTCTCATTGTCATGTATTGGATCGTTGAGTGCTTTTTTTGTGTCTTTAGTAAAATTTAGGTGGGATAAACATTTTGGTTACACAGATACCTGTGCAAATTCGTTAGCGAAAGTCAAGTGTTCTTACGGTAAAATACGAATTGAAGACGTAATATCCTACAGTAATGCAGGACGATGTGATGAATTGACAAAAGACTGTGCCAAAGATCGTCTTGAACAGTTATGTGATGACAAACACTTATGCACACAAGATACAACTACAGACTCCTGCCTTTTTCATAAAAGATACGCCAATATTTACTATTATTGTAAAAGTAAGCAAAATGTTATATTGTATTGAATACGCGCCATGAAACAGTCAAAACACTACCATGATTATAATCTCGAGAAATAGATAAAAAGTTTCAAACTTACTATGCAGCAATATGTTGATGATCTAAAAACAAATGTATTTTTTCAAAGAACATAACTTAAATAAAAGTATACCATTATAGTCTGTCTTATAGTTTTTGTGTTTCAATATTGCAGTCTTGTTTATCCAACAATATTTTTAATAAACATAACGATATTTAAAAATGAATGAAATACTACTTGTTCACATAAATGAAATATCTTGCCGGTGAATTGGTAGATAACGTTTCATCATTATTATGATTTTTTATAACTAGTATGTGTAGTTTAGTAAATTCCTTTGCCTTGTTAAACGAATTTATGTTTATTCGTATCATTTGTATTTTCCCATTCCTTGTTGAAATAACATTGTTAAAGTTACCTATTTCTTTGTAGGTCCATCCGATCCTGAGGTTACAGAAAGCATACTAGGCACATCATCAGGTCATGTTACGTTTCAATTTCGTATTCAATTTGGTTTAAGCGTGAAATCGAAAACAACTAAATACGGATAACATTGATAAGCTTTCAGAAATTCAGGAATTTCGGGCTAAACCATTTTTAAGATTTAACAACAGTTACATCACAATTATCTTAAACCTAGTAAAACTAAATTCTAAAGAGAAGGTAAAAGAGGGGCAAAAGATACCGGAGGGCCATTCAAACTTATAGATCAAGAATAAACTGACAACGCCATGGCTAAAAAAGAAAAAAAAACAGAAAAAAAACAGAACATAGGACACAACTTAAGACACAACATAGAAAACTAAAGACTAAGCAACAACAAAAACCACAAAAACTGGGTGTGATCTCAGATGCTCCTGAAGGATAAGCAGACCCTACTCCACATGTGACATCCGTCGTGTTGCTTGTGTTACTACAAACTCGGTAAATAGTCTAATTCGGTAGGTCACATTCGTGGAAAGTGAACGGGATTGTAGTTCCGACATAAAGACCATATCCGATACCATCTGTGAAACGGATATTCCGTAACGATTAATCTACTCAAGATGTGATCCGTAAAACTAACTAAGGGATTATTTTTTCAACTTCACCATTTGGAACTCTTGATTTAAAGGCTTCCTTGTGAGCAGCGATCCTC
Source organism: Mytilus edulis (assembly GCA_019925275.1). Lineage (NCBI taxonomy): Eukaryota > Metazoa > Mollusca > Bivalvia > Mytilida > Mytilidae > Mytilus > Mytilus edulis. The sequence continues at coordinate 59,686,561 of CM034356.1, forward strand.
TATCGAGGGAACAATGAACAAATTTTTAAATTATTTAGTGAGAGAACATCATCTATATGGCGGAAAGTAAAGTTAAAAGATATTGCGAACTTCTTTTCCTTCTTATTAAGAACTTTTAGTATGAAGTAAGCCTCATAAAAATGAAGAAACAAGTCGGCAAGAAGAGGAGCACAGTTGGTTCCAATGGGAATGCCGATTTTTTTGTTTAAAAACACGTCCTTCAAACGTAACAAATATGTTGTCAATTAAGAAATAAAGCATCTTGATAATGTCAGTTTTAGAAGAAGAAAAAAATGTTTGAATCAGAGTGATTTTTTTACAAAGTAGGATTTATCCCCCTTTAAGACAAGATACTTGTATCTACTTTGGACATTCCTTTTTATGAAACAAAACTATACCAACTCTTTCAATTTGTCTTTTAGTTTTGAATGGGGAATACTTATGTAAAGTGTAGATACGTCATAATGTTTTAATACTATTGAAAGACGAAAGAGTCCTAGATTGTATGTAATGTAAAATATCTTTGGATTTTTTTAGTATCCACATCTGATTCATGTCACCTCTAAAATAGACAGTTTCACAATAACTTTGAAGCCGGTCTTTCATTGCCGATAAGATTTATTTTAATAATTTAGAAAAAAAGTTTCGTGGAGCACTTGGACGGCCCAGCAATATACCGTTGTTTGTAAGGACAATTATGTAGTATAGGTTTCCAATACAGTGATGGAAGATCCAGTTCTTCGTCTTTGGTTGAAATTCCCATGTTAAAACTTTTCAGCCATTTTTCTTAAAACAAACTTTCCGGATCTGCCTTCCTCCTCTTCTAGTTTTTCTTGTGTTTTCAGTATTGTTTCTTTTTATCGCTTACTTTTTTAACGTTCTTCTATCATTTTATGAAGAGCAAATAACCAATTTTTGTTATTTTCTTATTCAGATCATACACTTGATATGACTACTATCTCGACTTCAAATACTATCACTGAAGGTGAGTTGCTAGTCATCTTTGTTTGTTTAATAAAAACATTAAGAATACTTTATATGAATGGAATAAATTTAGTATATCTTCCTAATAGCAGTATATATGTTACAGTAAATAGGTGAAATTAGGAATTACAAGTAATTACTAAAAGTTAGAAATTACATGTTATTCCTGATGCACTAAGTGAATACAAGTAATTACTTCTTTTTAAATGATTTTTACACCTATTTACTAACTGGTAAAACAATGTTGTAATATGGTCAGCTGATCAAACGTTATCCTAATACCAACTAGAAAATCAGTGAATACTCTTCGAAGGTAATCAACCTAAAATGTTCTTTTTTGTTATTGGTGCATTAGCTACAAGATATAAAACAAATTGATCATAAAATATGATTTTTGTGTTAAGTCATTAATGAAAATGATAGAGTGAAATTATAATTAACTCTTAGCAGGCAATCTCACTGGTTCTATTTTGTTTAATAAGCCGTGAAACAGGTTTGATGAGTTGTGCACTTGCAAGTTAATAATTGGACCACTTTGAATGTAAATTAATGTTAACTTGGAAAAAACTAAGTTCAGCTATAAGTAATATACGATAAAAGTATTATTTTACAAACTTTACATCAAGATCATATCTTATGATCATAAACAAGCTTCTGTCCAAGTTTGGTAGAAATCCAGTCACAGTGTAAAGTTAATGTTAATGGGCATCAACACTATAAACAAGTCAATTTATCAATAAAATATGGATTTTATTTTTACATAATTTATGTAAACTATTATATGTCAATGTATGGCCTTCAACACTTAGCTTTGGCTCACACCGACCAGCAAGCTATAAAGGCCCCAAAAAAATACTAGTGTCAAACTATTCAAATGGGAAAACAGTATACAAAAACGAGAAACTAGAAAAATTAATGAACCATTTAGTAAATGGAATTTAACGTTTGTCATTGGGTAAGTTGAAAGGTAAATATAAACAAGAGGCTCTCAAGATCCTGAATCCCTCACCTGATTTTTTTAACCCAATTCATTCATCAATCATGATTCATATTTTTGAGTTATAATGTATATCAGTGTTTGCTTTAAACTGCTTCTTGTTTTCTTTTTTTTTTGTCATATATGCCACAAAATACATATTTAAGTTATGTAGAATATCATCAGATATAAACAAAATTTGAACTTGATCTGCAATTTGTCAAGATAAAACGTTATACCAATTCTGAAAGCAATATCTACAAGCATGAGGGAAAATTGTGGAGTTAATTTTCAAAGTTCAAGGACCACAACTTTGCACAAAATCACCATACTGAAACAAAATTTCAAAAAACTTCATCTGTAACTTGTAAGGATTAAACTATATACTAATTTTCAAATCAATATCCTCAAGTATGATAAAAAAAAAATAGCAAACAACTTGTTATTTGAGTTAATTTTCTAAGTATAGTCCATTGATGCTAATTGAATGTCTAACATTGATTGAATTCTGATTATTCAGTACCATATGTTTAAAATAATTATTGTTAGACTATTTGGTCCTGTTAATCTGTTTCCCCTGTTTTAGTTAATAAGTCTTTAACCCTTGTCAGTTTTGCTTTAACTGCTTTTAAAAAAAAAGATATAAACACACTAAAACTGCATTCGAACCTATGACGCGTTTTTAGCATCATAGATGAATCAAATTACTGGATATAATTATCTATTAGTATACCTGGTGAAAAGGAGTTGGATTAAGTCTTGAAGAATGAGACAACTCTCCACAAAAGACCAAATGACACAAACTTAACAACTATAGGTCACCGTTCAACCTTCAACAATGAACAAAACCAATACCCCATAGTCAGCTATTAAAGGCCCCGTAATGGCAATGTAAAACAATTCAAACGAGAAAACTAATGGCCTAATTTATGTACAAAAAATGAACGAAAAACAAATATGTTACACATAAACATACATCAACCATTGAATTACAGGCTCCTGACTTTGTACAGGAACATACATACAGAATGTATTGGGGTTAAACATGTTAGCAGGATCCCAACCTTCCTCTTACCTGGGACAGTGGCATAACAATACAACATGAGAACGTATGTCTGATGGAGATTTTAATGTAATAAAATTATGAGATTTTAATTGTGGACTACCAAATTAGAGATTTTAATGTAATAAAATTATGAGATTTTAAGAATCATCAACGGCAAAATCATTTAATCAAATTTGGTATAATCGAATATCTATCATCAAAGAGAGCTGGCGAAGTTGCCCACAAACTTCCCACAAATTTATGTCTTCATTTTGGATTGATATCAATGTCTTGCATGCTGATTTTTAGGGAGTTTCAAAATTTATTAAACCACCATTTTCCAGTTTCGATTCACAAACTCTAAAGAGTATGCACTTTTGATGTGCCTTATATTCCTTAATTCTTAAGAAATCCCTAAAAATCCCTACCCCTTTACTTCCTTATATGGTATCTTGAATAAGGTCTTTAATTTTAAAATAAAAAAATGAAGTCCGTAAATAGCTGTAAAAATGACCAAAAAATACCAGTAATCACTGAATCAACTAGTAAATACATGTAATTACTAAATTGGCCAGTGATTACAGGTATTTACTGAAATGTTTAGTAATAACGTGTAATTCCTAGTTTCACTTATTTACTGTAACATATATACACCAATAAATAGAACTTAACAGAAACAAAAAACAAAAATCGAATCAATCATAATTATGTATACCACAATACATATATTATAGTCATAAATGTACGTTAAACATGTTAAATGCGAGACACACAAGGGGGTAACTGATGTAGACATGGGTATGCAAGCCGGTAGAATGGTAGATATTTTTGACAACAGCGAACAAAGGATGAACTATTTTATGATCACTCATTTATCGCGTCAACAACTTTTTATTTGCAGTTACGCGCATTATTGATAACACTATGCGAAATAATTTGACAAATCAAGGCAAATCAAAGGTGAAAGATTTCATTCACAACTTATTTCGAAGACAATATTAGGGAACATTTTGTTTACTGGAAGAATTTGGAAGTCTTTGATACCGTTCATTTGTATTTTTACGTTAACCTAGGGAATGAAAACTTTTCTTAGATATTTTAACCTAAACATTATTATTGTGTTATGTCTCAGGTGACCAGAAAGATGTACTGGTTCTTGATGACAATCACCGGGTAGTAATTTACCAACATTCGCTCAACCATGTCAACCGAAAGCTGAACCTGTGTAGTTTGGGATGGGATGACGATGATGCTGGAGTGCTCTGTAAATCTCTTAACAAAACATGGATAGGAAATGCTAAGTTTGTTGACAAATTGTCGGAAATACCAACTCATCCTTATTCAATGCATTGTGATGGACATGAATCTAGTTTGTTAGCATGCAATTTTACAGAAGATGAAAACGGTTGTAATAAAACTACCGTAGCCGGTGCCGTGTGCAGTCAAGGTATAATAATGTGTATTAACTGACTGATTATGAGGAATTGAATTAATCGCAACCATTACCAATATTGAATTTAATGTGGTTATTTTTCTAAATTAAAAGCTAACACCAGTACTTTTTACTTTAAAGTCGATAAATATATACAGTAACGTTTGAAAATTGATTAACTGTTAGACCTACAGTAGAAAGCTACAAACCATAAGCGAGATGACAGGTATTTATCTGCTCATATCCTTCCGGAATAATAAAAAGTGTGCCTTATAATCGTGGATTTCGTGTTCCTTAGTCTGTCTTGTGGTTTATTGAATTGTTTGTCTTTTCGTCGTTTGTATTGATTTTCTTGTCTATAAAATTTCCAGATTATCGTCAATCAATCGATCGTATTGTCATAATTATATATTCCAACTATAATCGCACATTTAACCGTTTTATGTAGACTATTATAACTATTTGTATATAATTGTTTTCCATAGGTACCGGCATACCCAAGGAAGGTGTTACGAATCCTTCTTCAAATAAATTGAGCTCAGTAAAATCAGGATTTCCAACCTTAGGTATGCGTTTTATTACATTTATTTAATGAATTGTGTCTTCTATCTAATAACGTTTTAATTTGAGATAAACCTCAAGTCCGATTAAGTGTTAATAAATTGGTTAAATATTGTGATTCTGAATCAATGTTTGATTTTGCATTCAATGATACAATTTAGTTTTGTAAATTTTGAAGAACAGATCGAAATGACTTTAAATTCTTACTCAATTCACGAGTAACATCTCACACTCCAGAATCAACAAGGTGATGCTTGACGGAAAAATCGATAATAACTTACCAAAACCCTACGAAAGTAATAGCTATCAATTCGTTTATGATTTACGTTTATGAATACAATATCACTCAAAGATGAATAAAAGTGTCCGTGTTGAAATCAAATTAACCCACTCGACATGTATATTCATGTTTTAATTGATTTTAACTTAATAATAACAAGAAGTCTTGAAATAAAAAATATACATGTAAGCATATAAAAGAGCATTATATATTTTTTTTCATATTTTACTAGAAGTTGCTGTAGGAGTACCGGTTGGTATAATTTGCATGATCTGCATTATTGTTGCCGTCGTGCTCATCAGACGAAGGTATGATACAGATATCTTAGAAATTAGTATTGGTAAAACACATATTCAAAATATACTTGACGATCATTTGGCACTACATATAAAAGGGTCGCTTAATATCAAGTATGATATTTCGAACAATGTATTATACCATAAAACAATAAGTTTTGAAATATTCTATTAAAAGTGTCGCATCATTTTTGTTTTCCCCAATTGTATAGTGTCGGTACGGGGACAAATACGTCCTTTTACCTTTCAAATCTACCAAATAGGTTTTGTTGTAACCATGGTCACTGTTTTGTCGTTTGTTGGTGTGGTTTATTAGTGTTTCTTGTTTCTCGGTTTTTTTTTTAGATTAGACCGTTGGTTTTCCCGTTTGAATGGATTTACACTAGTCATTTACGGCTCTTTATAGCTTGCTGTTCGATGTGAGCAAAGACTCCGTGTTTAAGACTGTACTTTGACCTATAATGGTTTACTTTTACAAATTGTGACTTGGATGGAGAGATGTCTTATTGGCACTCATACCACATGAATATTGTATATAGATATAGGAAGATGTGATATGAGTGCCAATGAGACAACTCTCCATCCAAGTCACAATTTGTAAAAGTAAACCATTATTGTTGACATTTCAAAACACAATCCGGCGAAATGATATTTCATTTTTGGTACCTAAATATTATTTCATTGGAAACAGGATTGAAAATATATTGCATACAAAATAACGACACAGATGTAGTCCTTTCAAAGCTGATTTATACAGAGTTAATTTAGTAAATGACCCACGTTATGAATGTGGGTGTCCATTAGAAGATTCGATTCATTTTTTCTTAGAATGTCCACTCTACATCAATTTAAGAAATCAGCACTTTGAAAACATTCCACACTTAATTGCGATTTCCATAGAACATATTATGTTTGGAACAGACGAAATTAGTGTTGAACAAAACACAATCCTTTTCATAAATATACATAGTTATATACGCCATACAAACAATTTTTATGATTAATATAGCTGTATCTTAGAGTGTACTCGTATCCAATTGTTACTGTTTAAACATAATATATTAATTGCATATATTTTTTATATTGTACTGAATTCTATAAATGCTGTCAGCTTGAAATTGTGTATTTTGTACTTACTTGGAGAGGATTATTTTAAGTTGTTATAACTTGTATCCAATCCTATTGTATATTTAGACAAAAAATTGAAATATGTTTAAACTAAAACATGAAATGTCCTTTTAATATATTGTCATATTAATAAATTAACTGTTTACAAAACTTTGAAACGGATCTGAGCGTCACTGATGAGTCTTATGTAGACGAAACGCGCGTCTAGCGTATTAAATTATAATCCTGGTACCTTTGAAACGGTTCGACAAACTATGGATTTTATATAGACATGTGTACACCAGAACTAGAAAACCAAAGCTGTTTTTTTGTGAAAACCCTCCTGCATTGTTCTTGGTAATTAGTTCGCTTCATCTTAGTATTTTGTTTGGCCTTTTAATTTTTTCATTTCGATCGAACGTCAATGATGATACTGGTGTAGACGAAACGTACGCCTGGCGTAAAGAAGTATTTTGTATAAGGTCCCACGTGAATATTCATCGCTGTGCGTTAAACTAAACTTAATAAGCAAATAGTCATCTAGTGTTATTGAAAACATTTACTCTACTTACAGATGTATACTTGAAAATTCGGATAAAAAATTCTCAAACTTCATGAGTAATGCAACAGATGAGAACTACTTAGGTCAGCAAGATATAGCACTCCCTCAGTATCCAACCAACAACAAGGTATTGTACAGCCAGGTTCAAAAGCATGACACAGACACGACAAAGAACGAAGACGGACAGGATTGTAGTCATCCATCCAAAGACACAGAATCCCGTATGCCCTATCTGAAGAAGGGGTATATGACAAGACAGATGATAGAAGGCATGTTGTTAATGATACAGACATGTATAGCCGTACTGTCGATACCGTGTATGATTCTGCTGAACAACACCTGAAAGAAGATAGAAAAGAGGAAACCTATGATCATTTTGTCGGTGAGAAAACGGAAGATAATTATGATCAAACGATAAGAACATAAATTGAAATACTTAGAACTGCGATGTTTCAAAAATCTCTCCCGCCAATCATTGCGATTTATATACATTGCAAAAGACTCAACAAATGAAATTAGTGGTAGTTGAAGGGTTACACGCATAAACATGTCTGTCAGATATAGCACTGACCAAAAATATGACTCAGAAGAAAATTTAAACAATGAGTTAAATGGATTGTACATTTAGCTTTTAAAAGCGGTTGGTGCATGTACATTTGTAAATAGTTATTTTATTGTCAGTTCGTCTTTCCAATGTTTGTGTCGGTTGCTTTTACTGTTTTGTCTATGTTTATACATATCCATTGACGTGGCTCGGTATTTATACATCCCGCCATTAGGCTATGGTAAATTGTGGTATTTTTGTCTTTCATTTTTGCTAAAATTGTGCTTGGTTAATACTCCTTTTTATTTATCTTTCTTTACACATTTGCTTGTTTTTATAGTGATTAAGATTATAACGCAAGTTTGACTGTTTTTTCCCTATTTTTGACATGTTTACCTTATATGTCTGTTTGTTTATTCACACATCATTGTCAATATAATGGAATTTTATGCGACTGTCTAACAAGTTAGAGGTTTGGCTAACTACAATGTATAAAACAAGGTTTAATCCACCGTTTACTACATAGCTTTGACAGTTGTTATTCATTCGTTTGAAGTGTTTGGGCTTTTCAATTTGCCATTTGCTTATGAACTTTCCGTCTAGCTTTTTCCTCGGAGTGCGGTAAATTTGTAATTTTACTTTTGAATCAATAGATAAATTGGGACACAGAAACCTAATCACATCATGTACATTGGCTTTTATTTCATTTTTTCATCCCAATGATTGTTGATGTATTGTATGGCTTTACGCTGACTTTGTCATATTTGACCATTAAAGTAATTACTTGATATGCCGTTCTTATTCACTCGTCTACCAAATTCAATGAATCTGCTTATTCACCATTTCAAGAAATTGCATACCAGTCTCCTTGGTTACCTTTAACTGGATCCTATATATGAGGGTTTCTCCTTCTCAAATCACTGACTTTATGCGGGGTTGGTAAACTGGCATGAACATACTGCTTTCCTTGTAGATCTCTTGTCTCGGGTAATCACATGTATATTACTTTTCGTTCAGTATCGATGATGATTATAAAACGATTTCTGTGTTGTCCCTCAATGCACTAATTGTTTTTGATATAATTTGATATTATTTTAAGCTTTTCATTTTTTCTTCGAAAAATCATTTTCTTTAATTTTATTCGTGTGTTCTCTCCGCTCAATTTTAGAATATTCGCTTAAGTTGCTCTTTTAAAAAAAAAATTCTTTGGCTTATCTGTCTGCTAATCTATCCGTTGAATTCATTTGGTATTTTAAATTGTTCTGTCTTGCTTATTTGGAATGAACTTTATAAAGATTATATACATTTGAAGGAGGAGAGAATGCTAAAATTGCCATTACAAAAACAACAACAAAATCGTAAGGGTTCTGTGGAACCCAGTGTCTCGCCTACTTTTTCTGTTAATCGCACACACAACAAAAAATGAGGGAAAAAAACAATAAAAATAATCCTCTCGATACTTTCTTTTGATTGTAAGAAGCTTCTGTCCAAGTTTGGTAAAAATGCATGATAGTTTGTGAATCTTCTGATGTTTTAAAAACTTTAACTGCAGACTGTATGAATGTTAAATGGAAGAAAAACCAAGTCCATTTATAAGTAAGATACAGAAAAAATGGAACTATTTTACAAAATTTACTTCTGGATACTATCTTATGATCAAAAACAAAGCTTCTGTCCAAGTTTGGTACAAATCCAGGATAGTTTAAGAAAGTTATTGAAATTTTAAAAACTTTAACAACAGAGTGAATGTAATGTTTCCTGGCAGAAAAAACTAAGTCTATTTATAAGTAAAATACAGAAACAAATGGAATTTTATTTTTACAAAATTTACTTCTGGATACTATTTTATGATCATAAACAAGCTTCTGTCCAAGTTTAGTATAAATCCAGGATAGTATATGAAAGTTATTACCTTTTAAAACTTTAACCACAAAGTGAAATTCAATGTAATGTTTCCTGGCAGAAAAACTAAGTCCATTTATTAGTACAATACGGAAATAATGGAATTTTTTTTTTACAAAATTTACTTCTTGATACTATCTTATTATCTTATGATCACAAACAAGCTTCCGTCCAAGTTTGGTACAAATCTATAATAGTTTAAGGAAGATATCAACATTTTAAAAACTTTAACCACAGAGTGAATGTAATGTTTCCTGGTAGAAAAACTAAGTCCACTTATGAGTAAAATACGGAAAAACAATTTACTACTGGATACTATCTGATGAATATAAACAGGCTTCTGTCCAAGTTTGGTAGAAGTCCTGAAAGGGTTTAAGAAAGTTATTAAAATTTCAAAAACTTTAACCACAGACTGAATATTTGTAGACGCCGCCGCCGACGACGACGACGAAGCCGACGAAGTAGGATCGCCATGTCTCACTTTTTCGACTAAAGTCGAAGAATCGACAAAAAAGGGTCAAAATGACGAACAACAGTCTATAAAACAACACATAGAAAACTAAATATTTAGCAAATTAAACAAGTTCAATCAAGAATCTGAGTCAATCTCAAGTGCGCGAGAAGAGTAATGCGACCTTGTTCCACATTTGGCACCCGTTGTTTTGCTAATGCAATAAATTGATTGCGGCATGTAAAACAAATTCTTATATTTAAGATCGATAGATACGTTCAATTTCACTGTTAGTACAAAAATGTTGTTAAAATACTTTCCGGATTTGCTAAGACTTATAGACGAAATTGGAAGTATTGATCAATGGATTTCGACACTTTGTTGTTTAACAAAGGTCATTTGTATCTCTAACTCTTACACAGAGGGCCAATAAATGGGTTGCTGTCTCATTCAGAACACATTCGATTCTCATTCCAGTCTTGAAGCAGATGTTCTAGAAGGAAGCTCTTTGTTGGGTGTTTAGCAAGTGTCATAGACTTGTTTGTTAAGCCTGCAGGATCCCGGAAACTCCTCTTTAAGTTTTGTGAGCATAAATGGACTCTCTTGAAATGTAAAGTAAATGTCACTCAGTTTTAATTGTATTTCATTAATTCGTCATTTGGGGGCTATATATTGATTGTTTAACCATTTTGATTGGTTTATTTAATGTCAAAGATTAAAAAAATAGTAACAAATGTGTATTTACAATTTTTAAATTTGAAAATATGACATTGCATTTGTACCCGTATGTCACTTTCGTGATGTTAAGATTTTTTTCAAACATTATTATATTTTTATTGAAATAATTGTGTTTTCGTTTGATTAAGTTAAAAAGATGACAATCAGTAACAATTACAGTCATAACAGGGAAATACAATGATGAGTTTCAGAATAGTTTACGGTTTCTATTATTTTTCCAGGAATGTTACCAGACAGAAACACATCCTTTCTATAGATAATCGGAAACATCTTAACTTTCATCGTTAACGGAAATGTCTATTATAATTGTGTGTCTTTTATTTGTTTCTCTTCCTGAGAATTTCCTGACAAAATTCAGTTAACGTGAATGCATCTATGAACGTATGCTCTGATACATCTATATAAGCACTACTTTAATAACATTCATAACTTTCGGCAATGTTTGCTGCAAACTTGCGGCAAATGTTTGCCACAAGGCTTAATTTTCGGTTAGGGTATAAACGATACAGTTTCGGGGGAAAGTTCATTGTTGATTTAGTCATCATGTATAGTCAGCATTAAACAGTAAACTTTCCCTCACAATTGAACCGATCGAAATCTTGAATTTACTTATTTACGTCGGTCTTGCTTAGCCGAGTACCAGGATGTCCAACCAGGGAGAAGGTTGCACGGTAGTATTTGCATTCCAGAATTTAGGTTGCTCTTTTGTGTACCCTACTTAGGTTAATGTATCTAAACAGTGCGATTGGACAAAAAATACAGTATCAACTGAACTTACTTTCCCAAACTGAGGGATGAATCAGGTGTAGAAAACTATGAAATAATTTTACATACAGTCAGATGAAAATGAATTTTTGAGATTTTTTTTTAATTTTGTATTCACAACACCATAAAAGACCTAAAAGTACTAGTGGCCTTAGGTTTTTAAAAATAGCAAAAAAAGTAAACGGTCATGATACATATTCAAATTCATTTCTGAATAGTAAAATTAAAGTACTTCAGTTAACTGTGAATGTAGAATGTTTTGCAGTGTTAGAAAGTGGTGAGAGTTCTAAAAAGGCTATCATTATCCCTTATGGGCCAGGAAATACTACCGTGCCACCAGAAGGTAACCTGTCGAAAAAAAAAATTCCGGAGTCGAAAGTCGGTAATATGAAACTGTTTTATTACATTGACACGATCTCCGAAACGTGACTCAAACCAAATAAAATACATTTTACAAATTCAGAAATGATAAGTTTCATGAAACGAATGAAGAAAATACGTTAACAAAATAATGCTTGAAGAAGTTACATTTCACAAATCAAGAAATGTATAAATTCAAGTAACAGATGTAGAAATACATGTTACTAATTAAGAAATTGCATTCAACAAATTTAGAAATGAATAACCATTGCCGTTATTTCCTTCAATACTACTGGGGTATAAAATCACGAGACCAAATATGGACGGAAGATACGTTTGTACATTAAAAACCCGTTTAAGTTGAAATCACAGGTGCGAGACGATGTTTTTGTGAAACATATATGGATTACATACTAGATACACTAATAAAAGTTATTGTGTTCTTCGTTTATTATATATACAGTGGACACCCCTCTCCCTTTTTTTGCTTGCACCTTTTTTCCTACTCTTTTTTTAGCAAGAACGTATTGACTTCTATTTCACAATTCCACGAAACAGAAAGTTATACTCTATTACACTCTCATGAAAAAAAAGATCCACAGCAATATTATTTACCTAGGAAAACATGTTTAATACAAACGCCCCCGCCTATTTTACCTAGAAATAACATAGCTGAATAATGATCCTCGGTCAGTACAAGCTCTAGATAGATTTAAAGTGTAAAGTACTAACCATTTGTTTGAGGAGTCAATCTGAGATGTTTGAGAGAAAACATCTGATTCTGGTGTTTGCCTTAAACAAAATTTCTGGAAGTATCTGGTTTGAAAACAATAATCTTGTCCACTTTTTTTGCTATTAGAAACGAAAATTTCCAACAGAATTAATTAGCATTAAATGAATATGATGAATAAGAAAACGTGCGTTTTTTGTGTGGGGGCGGGGGTTTGCATGTTTGACCAGTATGTCTGTTTCGCCGATCTGATATATTGAATACTTTTTTCAAGACCAAACTGCAACCTGCCTGCTGGGTGTGGCCTTTATGTCTCCATTTGTCGACCGTCATTCATAAATTCGTTGTCATTTCATACTCATTCGTAGACTTTGGTTAATTTGGAACCCCTCACTTCCCTTAATGTTGTTGGGTGAAACATATCAACCTAATATTTGGATAAAAATTGCTTGTTTGTCTTTCTTAACTCGTGTCGGTCGTGTTGTAAATGTCATTGAATAGCCCGGCGTATATCTTGTTTACAACAAGAAATATGTGAGGCTATTCTAACTTAACACACATGTACAACAAACGAGAATTGTCCATGTCTTTTGTTTTACTGACAAGTCCCACATCAAATATATCAGTAAATATAGCTTTGGATCCATACTATCATTTTATGATACGATCAACAAATAATAGGGAGAATACATGTAGCATAAAAATGTCCAACCCTTACACTTTACAGCAACTATAAAATATACATGCCTCACGACAGGAACCGTTTAAAATGTGCATTTTTCACTTATTTTAAGTTTTTTTAGCCCCAAAAAGGTTCCAAAATATTTCGCTCCGCTCGCCAATCTTTAAAAACTTCGCCCCCCTTTACAAAATCCTGGATCCGCCCCTGATACATGTGATATAAATGTACATATATTAAAACTATTCCGATACGCAATTATGTCCGGTATCATCTTGTATTTTAAACAGTTTATTACCTGTAAATAAAAATATAAACAAGCAATATTTGGGAAATGTACTTTTACATTTTGTGAGTAAATCTTATTTATATATATAAAACAATGTGTTCCTTGCAACTACAAATTCCTGAATACATTTGAAACTTGTGCGTTTTACCGACCTAATATATATGGAATACTTGTCCTCTACTAGTAACCTAGTTTTATAGTGTGATCGATTTATTCGCATTAATAATTAATACGGTTCATTATTGGGAATGTTGAGGTAAATACATTTGTTATATAAATATCAAAGTATGGCGGACCAGAAATGTATAATGGATACACCTAGACACCTTTGTGTCAAAACCAACTAAGTATGCGTTTGGAAAAATGTTTAGATGCTTCGCTCAGATAAAAAGTAATTTAAGTAAGCAAATGAGTAAGAACTTTATGATATTTTAAAACTAGCATAATGATTATCTAAATATAGTGAATTGATTGGCATGGACAAAAGCGAAACGAAAGCAGATATCTAGTCTTTATCCGTATTTAAACAGTGTAATTACAATGTAAGTAGAATGTATCAAATAAAATGCAGACGTTTGTTTATTATGTATATCATCTTCTGCATGACTGAATAAAAAAATGAAAATCAGAGTACATAAATCGTTTTGGGCGTATTGCGTCTCCGCTAATTTTGCAAAGACCCAATACTACATTTCCGGAAATTTAAAGTATTATACGTTTCCGCAATTTGTATTTATTACTTTTCCGAAAATGTACCTGGTAAATTATAAATATTTGAATATTATATATGAGATAAATATTTTATTTTATTTTTTTAATAAAGAAAAGATTTGATCTAGATATAACCGAGGTATTTCATGTTGCATTTGAATGTACAATGCATACTGTTGTTACGAAAACATTTTCTGGTGCTACAATCAGTTGTTAATGATTTCATTTAGGACAAAGTTGGTGGCGAAAAATTCAGTCGTTAGGTCTGAGTGCCGATCACAAAGACAACGATTCGGATTTTAGTAAATGGCTAACACATTTATTTGCTTTGGCTTACTTGCCAACTGACAAGGTTGTTGAATTAATAGCCGATGCTCCATCTGACGATAATGCATGAAGCGGTTTGTCGATTATATATTGGAATTTTATATCGATGGCAATTTGAAATTTTCACGAACCATTTGGGCATCACCTCTTGACCCCGAGAAAAATAGTCAACTACATTTTGTAATTGTGTCGAGTCTTTTATGCCCACCTGGGCTAGCAGTTTCACATTTTTGTCTTTGTCGATGTGTTATTGAAACTGCAAACAACATTATACATAGATGTTCAAGAAAAGAACTCTAACTGTAAAACAATATGAAAAGGAGAAGTTGGACTTCCTTCTTGAACAAAATACGTGAAAGTACTAAGTACTGTGGACTTGTACGACGTGTTGGCTACAAATATTCTGCCAGAACACCAGGCTCAAGCTAGCAGCCACTCGCTAGCCGCCACTACGCTAGCGGAGCCAGTTTTCGGATATGTCTATGAACCCAAAAAATTGCATAAGATTCAAACGTACTCAAAATGTTTTTATTGTATATAACCAATATATTATCATGTTTAATATATAATAATTAAAGCAGTCGGAGAACTATTCGATTATTTAAAAAATATCTAGTCCTGTTCATTAATTTAAGACAATAGTAATCGATGTCAATATACCAAACAGCGTGCTCCCCGCTTTTAATTTTAATAGTCAGTAGTTTTGAGTGTACATATAATCGTAAATATGTAATAAAATTATTGAAATGCTTACAAAATTGCTCGTAACAAGGAATTGACATTGAAATCATGAATTAAATATGTGATATCGTGTCAAATAGCTTTCAATATTCTCGGCATCCTGTCAAATAGTTCCTGAAAAGTTATTATTGTTCTGCATGACAAGAAAAGAAATTTGCACTCGTGCATTAATATTTTTTTAATGAGACAAATCTGTTTTACCGAAACATTATATTTATGAAGCAGTGAATATCTCTTACTTTTAATTAGACGAAAGGTTTATTTTTGTACTGTCAGAACTAACTTATGAACTCATATCAAGATATATCTATAGAGGGCTTAGATTGTCTCCTTTCATCTAAAAAATTGCAAAATTTCAGGACAAAAGGCACAGTGTTCCATTCCTTCTATTTCTGATTTAAACGTAGATTCCTCGGAAACAATACAGTCATGCCACCAAAATCTACTTGAACACGTGGGCGTGGTAGAAGGGGTTGATGTAGAGGTAGAGGGAGCTCTGATAGTAACGAATCCTGATCAAACAGAGATGTCGGACCGACCAATCCAACCTAAATTACAGCCTATTGCTGGTCCACAAAGCTCAAATGACGATATTTTAGTGAACGATACCACACAGATGTGTCAATAGATAAAAGGAAGATGTGGTATGAGTTCAAATGACACAACTCTCCATCCAAGTAACAATGTATCAAAGTAAAACATTAGGCCGATATACGGCCTTCAACACGGAGTATTGGCTCATACCGAAAGCAAGCTTTAAAGGTCCTAAAAAATTACTAGTGTAAAACCATTCAAACTGTCTAATCTATATAAAAACGAGAAGCATGCAAGGTTGAGCCGTTAGAGAAAACGGACAAGAAGTCCTAATTTCATACAGACAAACAAAACCTGGAGAGATTTAATATATTTTATGTGAAAATGACAATAAGAATGATGGTCGTAGTATGAACTTAGTCAGGTCGTAAGAAGAGCGTGATGAGGACGACAATAAACCAACAAAAGAGATCTGGAAAAGGACAGTAAAAAAGGCAATATTAGGAAAATTATTTAAGTGTATTTGAATTGTTTGAACTGATAACATGGTTAGTAATGTTATCATTGTGTATTAATTAATTTATTATCTAACTTTGTATTTATTTATGATGCTTGATAGACATTATTTACAATATTTATATTATAATCTGGTACGAGGCATTATACATTACAAAAAAAAAAAAAAAAAAAACAGCATAGTTGTTCTTTGATTACCGTACGACTATTATTCTTTCAAATTAAAGCTGTCTTACCTGAATAATGATGAAGATAAAAGATAATTACAATCTTTTTTGATTAAGGGTGCAATCAACAGTTTTTTACGTGACGTCATTCTGTAACAGGGCATGTAATAGTGGACCCATCATGCAGAAGTCAGATATTCATAGTTATATAGATATCTATACATCAATGGAAAGATAATTCTATGAACTTTCTGAATAAATATAAAAAAATCCAACATCTCTTGTTTAAACATGCAAATTGGTACAAGTTATCAGCTGGAAATGAGGCATTTTCCCCCTAAAAAACCTTAAAAACAGACCACCTTTGGACACACGGATCAGTAACCTGTGCATATATTTGAGATTTCTTATAATATGCATTTCGAAGAGCTTATCCGGCTGATTTAAGAAAATGTAGTTTCAGCCTACGTTCGCCTGCTCCGAAAGGAGCTATCTTACCTGACAAATCAAAGTGCTTTTTGCAACAGGTGAAAATCAGCTGTTTATGGAGTTGCCTCCCATATAGTAGGAAGTCACAAAAACATTTTTTTTTTTTTTAAATCTTGACAAAAGTGGCATTTTAATTGAACTTCAATATATGTTTTTCACATTGAACATAAAAAACAATCAACTTTTTCATTTAGTGGTATATAAATAGCAGGGAATTCCATCAGTATGTAAATCTCACTGGGGAAATACCCCTAGTTTTTAGTACGAAACTGTTTATAGCACCCTAAAACCGTTATCCGGAAACACATGGAAACTGATAGAAGTCATCCCAAACTCGGATGAACTATGAAATTCCGAAAATAAGGCCAGATGATATAAATACTTTAATCTAATTAGAATAACATTATTTATCTATTGATGTAATATTTATAATATTTTGTAAACGACTAACAATATGCAGTTTATCTACCTGAAGAATCCCTGAACTTCTGGTACTAATGAAACAGGGACCTTCACTGAAATAGCTGTGTCAGTGGAGTAATTGTTAACAGCGAGCAAAACTGTTGTTGAATAAAAAAAAAAAAAAAAAAAGGCAATAAACATGCATTGGGAAAAACAGTGGTTAGAAAAGAAAGAAAATAAAACCACTATGCAATATCTGGAAATAAATCCACTGCCTATCGGAAAGCCTCATCATATCTGGCAGCTAGTACCCAATACAACTATCGAAGTGAAAAAGGCTGAAATTAAAGCAAGGTTAATTACCAGAACCTACACTTTACAATCTGACAGAGAACAATTCACAAGAGGTCGAGAAAGTGACAACTGCCTGCTATGTGAAACAACCCGTGAAGATACACATCACTATCTGTTAACGTGTACAGCCTTAAAGACAGAACGAGATAGGCATTTCTCAGTTCTTAAATCCTAGTTGAAGAACAACACACCAGTTGGAACATTTGACAAAGTAGAGGCACAATGATTGCTTGTTCTATTCATTCTTAATACATCAGCAACAAAGTTTAAAGAGCTATTCAATCTGAGGAAATCAAACTGTAAAGATATTGAAGCAATAACAAGAACATTATGTTACAGCCTTCATATAAAACGTACTATATTGAAACAGACTAAGGCTTGATTGGATTATAAACTTATCACATAAGAGCAGTATACCTTATATCAAAATGACAATTCAAAGGGAAGGATATTCTGAAAGAGTAACAAGTATCAAAAGACATTGTATATATAAAGACTGTGACATATTATAGTAATCAGGATATCAGAACTTGAGGAATATATTGTACAGTGTGATGACTTTTATATGGGTAATGGTGCTACTAACAGGTCCCTGTAAATATTCATATACATGTAAATATAATCATATTATTATCCTTCGGGAGTGCTCCTTAGACAGGAGGAACATACCAGTAACAGTAACAGGACGGCAAGGGCGTGCTAGAATCGTACTATGGTCGTGAACAGCGTGGTACAGTGGAGATCACTTCTAACCTCTCATTAGAACTTTCAGAATATCTGACATAGAACTGTTCTAACCTGTCCTAGAACAGTTCTACCTAGAACAGTTCTACCCTAGAACAGTTCTACCTAGAACAGTTCTACCTTAAAACTGTTCTAAGTAGAACTGTCAGAATCAGTTATAAGTAGAACTGACTAAATCAGTTCTAGGTAGAACTGTCAGGATCAGTTCTAGGGTAGAACTGTCTAAATCAGTTCTAGGTAGAACTTTCCAAGTCAGTTCTAACCGTAGAACTGTCAGCAGAACCAGAGACATATATGTATATATGTCTCTGGCAGAACTGACTAAATCAGTCAGGACTGTAGAACAGTTCTAAATGACGTCACTGCAGTAAGGACACTTTAGAAAATTATTTAGAAGAAATAAATCACTTCTAATAACTTTGCTATATAATAGCAGATTTTCTATATTTTTTCCTGATCAAACGTTACATGTACAAATATCGAAGTGAATAGAACATGTAGAAGGTTATCCAACTCATCGGAGAAATATTTTTATAAGATTGCATACGGAAACATCATTGATTACGTTTCTTCGTTCCCCGTTTTTAACAGTCTCTTCCTAAATATAACTCTGCATTTAATTCATGGAATTGTAATCGTAATTTACATTGTTTGCCTTGGATTTACATTCATTTTAGATTCTGTTTTCACAAATGTTCAAACGAAAATTGTACAGTGGATGAATTATGGGATATCAATGAAAAAAGTGTTATATGACGTAAAAAACTACATATACAATTTGCACCATCTCGTCAATTTAGCCAGACTTATCCATACCGATTATAAATGATATCTGGGAGTCTTGAACTCAGAAAAAATATACTCGATCTGAACATGAATGAAACATTTGCCCCTGGACGTTCGGCTACAAACAAAATCATGCATTTTTCTTTGCCTTCTTCAAATTATATTAACAGTTTACTATTCCAAGAAGAGAACTTCCCATACATGTACTTTTTATTTTAAAATAAAGTATATGAATCAGTCATGTGAGTGTTGGATGATGCCGTTTAATAGTTTTGTTTAAAAAAAAAACCATCACAAACTGTCACTATTAATAGTGACGGTTCATTATTATTGATACAGAGAAGAAATAACGGCGCGCTCAATTTTTAGATATGGTATAAATACACCTTATCGCTATTTGTCTGCCATTACTAGATATCACACAGGTTCCCGTAAAATTTTGACGTCATAAAACAAAATATCTGAAGCCACAATGGAAAAGTGATTGTTGTATGCTTCAAAAGTTCAAGAGGCCGGGTCAGCCAGGATTAGCGATAAGGTGTATTGGGTTCAAAAGTTGGTGTCATTTTTATCAAACGATCAGTCCTGACATAGAAATATTATTGGTTTACAATTAGGCCATATGTATTGACATGATAAAGTGTAAGTTCAGTTTTGGTTGATGTGGTCAAATTTGTTAAAACGACTCAGTCTGATATATCGAAACTACTGAAATTTGTTTACAATTCAATATCTTGAATAAAAAGAGGACTTGCTGGTACTATAAATTGATGTGGAAATTTGTTTGTAGCCAATGTGTTCCAATATTGCTGTCATTTGAATTATACAATTCAATCCATCGTGATATGTAACTATAAGTGATTTACTATGCGGCTATATATATATTAAGATTTACATTTTAAGTGTAAATATGGTCAGTTTTGGTTGATGCGGAAAAATAATTTTGTTATATGAGTCAGTCTGAGATATCAAAACTACCTGACTACTGAAATTAGTTTACGATTCAAAATTTTGATTTAAAAGGGACATGCTTGCATTATAAACTGATGCGAGCATAATTTGTTTTCCAATATTGCTTTCATTTATATTAAACAATCCATCCTGATATAAAAATATAAGTGATTTACTTTGCGGCTATTAAGATTTACATCATGTACATAATAAAGTGCAAATATGGTCAGTTTTGGTTGATGCGGACAAATAATTTTGTTATACATGTACCAGTCAGTCTGAGGTATGAAAACTACTGATATCTGTTTATGATGCAATATTTTGAATAAAAAGAGGACATCCTTGCACTCTAGATTGATGCAAACGAATTAGGTAGCATTGTGTTCCAATATTTCTATCTTTTGTATTATCATGATTATACAATCCATCCTTACATAAAAATATTACAGATTTACTATGCGACTATCAGAGTTACATAAAAAAAGAGCAAAATTTTAATATGGTCAGTTTTGGTTGTTGCGGTCAAATATGGTCAGTTTTGGTTGATGCCTTCAAATATGGTCAGTTTTGATTGATGCAGACAAATAATTTTGTTACATGAGTCAGTCTGAGTTATGAAAACTACTGATATTTGTTTCTGATGCGATATTTTGAATAAAAATAGTAAATGCTGGCACCCTCAATTGATGCGAAAAAATATTTGTGGTCATTAATTTCCAATATTGCAGTTATTTATATACCATAGTCTCTCTTGACCAAAAAATATAATTGAATTACTGTGCAGCTATATAGATTTACATTTACAAAAAAAAAAGCAAATATGGTAAGTTTTGGTAGTATTACACGACTCAGTCTGAAGTATGAAAACTACTGATATTTGTTTATGATTCAATAATTTGAATAAAAAGAGGACATGCTCATTGATCCAGGGGGGGTCCAGTGGTGGTTGGAACCCCTCTTTTTTTTTGGACGATCAATGCATTTGAATGGGAGCATATAGTTGGAAACCCCCCCCCCCCTTTTACTCTGGGTTGCCCCCCCCCCCCCCCCCTTTTCAAATGGCACTATAAATTGATGCGAACAAAATTGTTTTACAATATTGCTGTAACTTGTATATCACAGTCCCTCTTGACCTAAAATTAACGGAAGTACTGTATGAGTGGCCGTTCATGTCAAAATAGCGATGATTCCATCTAGATGCATTTTCCATCTAGATACTTCGCATAACCATCTAGATGCTTCGCACAAGTATCTAGATGCTTCGCACTAGTATCAAGATAGTTCGTTGAAGTATCTAGATGGTCGAAAAAATCTTGAAATCTTTAGTATTCTGTCGTATTTTTAACCAATGGAATTTGCGTTTTCTTACGCTACTGATTAACAAATTTCGCGGGACTTTAGAGTATGTGCAGCTATATAGATTTGCAGAAAGAAAGAACAAATAATGTCAGTTTAGATTGATGCGGTCAAACGATTTTTGTTAAACAGGTCCGTCCGAGGCATGAAAACTACTGGTAAACAGATATCACATTTGTGGATTGGGAAACAAGTTATTACATTTGGTTAATGAGGTCAGATGATTTTGTTATGTGATAACGAGACATCCTGACTCGCGGATTGACAAATGTAAAACAATTCAAATAATAATGCCCCCTAACACTAACGGCCTAATTTATGTACAAAAAATGAAAGAAAAAAAATCACTGAATTACAGGCTCCTGACTTGGAAAGGGCAAATACGTGCAGAATTTCAGAATATGGCGGGGTTAAACATGTTCTCTTGTCGATTATAACTCTGAAATAAAACCGGCAAAATAGCAAAACTCTATATAATATTAATCGTTATTTTGCCGAAGCCTTCATATTTAGACAAAGAGTTCTTAAAACTTATAAATCAATTCTAGCCGTAGAATTTATAACTCAATTTTAGCCGCAGAATTCATCAATCAATTCTAGCCGTAGAATTTATAAATCAATTCTAGCCGTAGAATTTGAAATCAATTCTAACCGTATAACTGTTCTAGGGTAGAACTGTCAGGATCAGTTCTAGGTAGATCTGACTAAATCAGTTCTAGGTTAGAACTGTTCTAGCTAGAATTGACTAAAAGGTGTCAGGCTCACAGTTCTACGCACTGTCCCAGAACAGTTCTTCTGACATATTCTGACAGATTTAATAAGAGGTTAGAAGTGATCTCCACTGTAGGCTAAATGATATGAGTTACTTGGTTCAATGGCCTTACCTCATTAAATATTCATGGTTCAAAACAATTTTTTAGCTCACCTGGCCCGAATCATCATTGGGGTATCTTGTTTTAAAAATGTGTGGCGTGACCCGGCCAACCAACCAAGATGGCCGCCATGGCTAAAAATAGAACATAGGGGTAAATGTAGATTTTGGCTTATAACTCTGAAACCAAAGCATTTATAGCAAATCTGACTTATATACAATTGTTTATTAGGTCAAGATCTATCTGACCTGAAATTTTCAGACAAATCAGACAAGCTGTTGTTGGGTTTCTGCCACCAAACTAGTAATTTTAAGGAAAGTTTTGTAGTTTTTGGTTATTATCTTGAATATTATTATAGATAGAGATAAACTGTAAACTGCAATAAAGTTCAGCAAAATAAGATCTACAAATAAGTCAGCATGCCCAAAATTGTCAGTTGACCTCTTAAGGAGTTAATGTCCTTAATAGTTATTTTTTAACCATTTTTCTAAAATTTTAGTATTCTTTTAAAAAAATCTTCTCCTCTGAAACTACTTGGCTAAATTTAACAAAACTTGGCCAAAATCATCATTGGGGTATCTAGTTAAAAAAATGTGTCCGATGACCCGGCCTATTAACCAAGATGGCCCCCATGGCTAAAAATAGTACATAGGGGTGAAATGTAGATTTTGGCTTATATCTCTGAAACCGAAGCATTTAGAGCAATTCTGATAGAAATTAAATTGTTTATTATATCAGGATCTATCTGCCCTGAAATTTTCAGACAAATCAGACAACCCCTTGTTGGGTTGCTGCCCCCTAATAAGTAATTTTAAATAAAATTTTGCAGTTTTTGGTTATTATCTTATAATATTATTATAGATAGAGACAAACTGTAAGCAGCAATAATGTTCAGCAAAATTAAAAACTACAAGTAAGTCAACATGACCAAATTTGTCAGTTGACCCCTTAAGGAGATATTGCCCTTTATAGTCAATGTTTAACCATTTTCATAAATTTTTGTAAATTTTTGTAAATTTTAAGAAAATATTTTCGACTGTAATGACTGGGCCAAGTTCATTATAGATAGAGATAATTATAGCAACAAGAATGTTCAGTTAAGTAAGATCTACAAACACATCACATCTCAAAAACCTAATTTTGTCATGAATTTATCTGTGTCCATTGTTTAATATGCACAAAGACCAAGGTGAGCGACACAGGCTCTTGAGAGCCTCTAGTTTTAATACCGCAAAAGTTTTAAAGAATAAAATAAAAGGCAACTCACTAATATTAAAACAGATGTTGGCAAGGCATTACACGTATAATAGTATTGCAAATTCTTCCGTCAAATTAAAAATTATAAAGGTTGGAATAGCATACGATGCGTTTTTGCTAAGTGTTTTTTTTTTTATCAGCAATTAAAACCGAAATGTTCAGTAGCTGTAAAAATACTCACTCTAGGGTTGAATTGTATCATATGAGATTGATTCAAAGATTTAAAAAATTGTCAAAATACTGCACTTCGTAATACAATGTAAACATATTACGACTTGTCTAGCCTTTTCACAGGTTACCATCTAAAATTAATTAAATAGCCTATTATATAAACTTGCTTCATATCAAATTTGTCTCGTTGTAGGTCAGTACACAGTAATTTGGTCATAGAAAATGCAGAAGATCATACAAGAACAGGAGAAACGAGTAGAATTCAGGAAACTGGTTTATATGAATGTACAAATGTTACAGACAGACCATCTGACCACACTTACCACCCCCTTGAACAGGTAGAAGTAAATTGCCGGTTTATAGACAGTTACTCTCAGAATGAAAAAAAAGAATCTTTAGCAAGAATCGGGGAAAAGAGTACAATTCCAGAGAATTATTGCTATGAAAGAACACATGTTGTTTCGAGACTATCTGACCATATTTACGACCCTATTGAATCAGCAGAATACTACAACATGACAAATGTATCTGTTACCTCAGCAGAATGATATCATGATAATGAACAGGTTTTGCGCATGAACCACTTATAACAAAAGGTGTACTTTTTTTATTCACATGTACAAAAGTAAAAATGCGATATTTGGGATTGAACAGAACTTTGCATACTTTAAGAGGTTGTTGAATTTAAACTGAATGTTGTCAAACAAACAATCGTTATCAAAGATACTAGGCTTATAATAAATACGGCAGACCCGCGTTTCGCCTACTTTTAAAGAATAATCAGATACAACTGTGACAATGAATCTTTCAAATCAATCCGATATGTGTGGATTAGGTCTAAATGTAAAGAACGGACGTAGAATGTGGCAAACATATTTACGATTTTACGAAAATATGTCCTTATTATTTAGTTTTATAACTGTGAGCTACACATATCATATATTTGATGTTCAGAGGCAGTTCAACAGGATGTAAATACATGGATTATTTCCCTAAAATATAAAAAAAAAAAAACATTCCTATTACGTAGTACACTCTTACATGATTTTGCTTTACATTCAACCATAAGTTCAATCCAAACATTTAGCCAGTGTGCTTATACTATGTATACATATGTTTTCACTTTTTGCTTCTTGTTCATTTGCTTCAAGTTTTATCACCATGTCAATGTTTTGAAAAATAGCATTGCTCAATTGTGTTAACTGTTCAAATAGTTTCAATTATGACAATACTGCCAGTAATTTTGGTGCTTTAAAAATACTGATTCCGATGGGGTCAGTAATCTTTTCTTTAAAAATAATTACAAATAATAATGTACATTGACCATCTGTGCCGCCTTCTACGATGTATCAAGAATAACTTATAATTCATATTCGTCTGTGTACTAGTAACTAGGATCACAGTCAATCCATACAAATAACAACAATTAAAAGATTTTCACTTTTTGTCTATTTTCATTCCGAAATACTGAAATTTATTATATATTTTTTTCCCTTTTTACAACATGCAATTATATACACCATTATTCATTGTTTTAATATGCTTGTTGTTTTGTTAGCTCTTTATGTGCTTTTTAATGTCATGATCACTTCAGCCGTTTTCATTTTATTTGTATAGCTTGTCCGCTCATGTCGTGCTGTTGTCCAATGTTAGGGGCCGGGATAGTTTGGAGCCAACAAATATGTCAGACACGCTATAGTATTTATGTTTCTGTCCAAAGTCAAGAAGTTTTAATTCAGTGGTTGATGTATGTTCCTGTAAATCTTATTTGTTTTCCCTTTTTTTGTGTTGTTGTGTTGTACATAAATCAGGCCGTTAGCTTTCACTACTGTTTTTTTTTTACATTTGTCATGTCAGTGCCTTTTATAGCTTGTTATGCGGTTTGGACATTTACTATCACATTACATATAAAATGAACATGTAAAATAAAATCATTATTTCATAGTCTTTTTGTATATATTAGTGTGTATGTTTGCTGGTTGTTTTTCATGCTACTACATCAATTTAACTACCAAGCAAACGTAATTTACTGATCAATACTGACAGCATTTGTCATGTCTGTTTGTAGACATCAAGTTTCGCTTTTGTGTATTTATTATATTCTCCTATTATACATTTTTTACTCTAAACTAACCCAATAATTGTTCTTTCCATAGACATCGTAAATCTGGATATTCAAATCAAAAATCGAGAGTCGATCATATACCTAAATTTGTCGTGTCTGTGTGTATCTTTGACACAAGGTATTTCTGTTCATCTTTTGTCTCTTAAAACGATCGATCAAAATGTATTGGCATCTTCACTAAACTGTTAAAGTTAGAAAAAGGGATACCAAAATTGTGTTAATAAATATTATTCTACATAAAAAATCATTAATTGCTATTTAAAATATATAAGTTTGCTTCTTTACATATATTTGGAAAATTAAAAAGTTTTTTTTTCCAATTATTGTGTATTTTTTTTCTAGTAGGTACCGGAAACAAATAAAAAAAAATACAAACGTAGTCTGTCAGAGTACATTGTAGTAAAACACATACAGTTTATCCAATATAGATCTGAGTTGTGCCGCTTTGTCAGATGAATATCAATCAAAACAAATAAACTGACAACAACAAAAAAAATCGCATATTATTTTATTTTTATTTTAGTCACCTCAATCCGCCTCAATATATCTTCACAAAACTTAAATCACTGTAAGAACTTATAAACACCATATGCAAACTCCTAAAATATACACGGGAGTTACTTGCTACATTGAAGATCCATTGGGGCCTTTGGCTGTTGTATGCCTTGCCGAGGGGTTGTTGTTGCTTTGACACATTCCCCATTTTCTTTTTCAATTTTACATATACCTCCGTGCATCAGCAAAAAAGTCAGATACAATTTTATATTGTAATATCTACACTATGAGGAAACATATGTATACAAATCAATAGTAATGTTTTAAAATACATTTATATCGTATTATCATTTATATCATACGGATGTTACGTGACCGTGTGTGATGATCTAGTCGTACAAATTTTCTATCTATCTATTACAAAATATATACTCGCATGTTTTTGTTTTTTTTTTTACTTATTTTGTATCACATGTAGTATATACATCCTGTTTCTTTAAATTTAATACTAGTTATATGCCGATAATATTTGCCGCTTTTATAAAATTGCTTACAACGATTGTATATTTGCTCCTATTGAACTACTCGTAAAGTCAATAATAAAATCTGCTGAACTCTTGTAAAAAAAAATTTGCCAATGCAATTAAGAAAAGTAATATTCTAAGTATTCGGTATTACTAAATTAGACGGCAGATACTATGGAGACAATCAAAACCAAAAAGTCGAGAAAAAACAGACAACACCATGACTACAAAGAAAACAGACGGAGAGACAACATTCTACAAAATATCACACAGAAAAATATTTGGAAGGGTACACAGATTATATTCTACCAGATGCAATATTGTTCATTTGATAATGACAATTTTGTGCTTACACGCCCTAACCTCAGCGAGGGGTCTTCGGACCCCAAGTGGGTCCAGGTCAAAGCAATGGCTGGAAGTTGGTTTGAAGAGAGGAAGCCACCGAAAGCTAACGAGTTATCGAGAATGAGATACCATACCTGTCATTAAAGCTAATCAATAGTATAATTGAGAATGGAAATTGGGAATGTGTCAAAACGACAACAACCCGACCATGGAGTAGAAAACAGCCGAAGGCCACCAATGAGTCTTCAATGTAGTGAGAAACTCTCACACGCGGAGGCGTCTTTCAGCTGGCCCCTTTTTATACACAAGAAACTAAAATTAAAAATCATGCAAGACTAACAAAAGCCAAAGGCTCCTGACTTCGGACAGGCTCAAATTGCGGCGTGGTTATACATGTTTTTTTAGATCTCAACCCTCCCCCTACACCTCTAGCCAATGTAGAAAATACAAACGCACAACAATACGCACAGTAAATCTGAGTTGAAGAGAAGTCCGAGTCCGATGTCAGAATATGAAGCAAAACAAAATAAACAAAATGACAATAATACATTAATAACAACAGACTACTGGCAGTTAATGACATGCCAGCTCCAGACCTCAATTAAACTGATTGTAAGCTTATGTCTTCATCATATGCATATCAGGCACTATCCCTCCTGTCAGGGGTAACATATCTAGAATCTATATGGTGTATTTGTATGCCCAACATAGGGGCATTATCTTTTTCGGTATGTGCGTCCGTTCCTCCATCCGTCCCTTCATCCGTCCCTCCTTCCCGGTTCAGGTTAAAGTTTTTGGCTAACGTTTAAGTTTAATCAACTTGAAACTTAGTACACATGTTCCCTTTCATATGATCTTTCTAATTAAAATGCCAAATCAGAGTTTTGACTCCAATTAAACGGTCCACTGAATAGATACTTTTTCTGAGGATACTTTCATTAACCTGACTTGGGATTAAGACGCGTCCTTTGACCATTTTAAGACATGTCTTAGTCCTAAGACACGGCCCTCCGTAGACATTGGTGTCTATTTGTGACTATTTTGATCCTTTCGGGTCGCAGATGCTTGTTTTAATAATTTAGTATTCGTACTTTTATTTAAATGCAGTGTTTCTGCTGTTTCCTATTCATAGATGAAATCGCATTAAAACAATGTTATTTGCAACTTGCATTGTTTTATAACATTTTGTAAATAATACATTTCGTATCTAATTAATCAAACGTTGGTTTTAGGATAAAGGCATCGCTTACAATTTATCAAATTCAAAATTTTACTAAACAGTTCAACAGTTTATTTTTGCTCAAATTTCAATTTAAATATACACATACACACATTGAATTTTTTATATTTAAACTGATTATAGCTAGGTTTTTGTTTCATAGTCGATAGGTTTGCCTGTACACATGTTTATATGTACAAAAACATGTATGGCTACTTAAATCTTCCTGGTTGATATTATGTCATTAACGTGTTGTCTAAAATGTCTAAAATACGGATATATATTGTATGCGCAATGTTGTTTTTAGCCAAAGCCATAGGTGAGTCATATTTTTCATTTATCACCATAATTATAATAATATAGAATATGTGTACTGTAACAATTTAATTATTAATGATATATAAATATATACAAATTTCGTTTGTTAGAGATCATTGTTAATATAATTGATAAAGGTATCAGCAGTATATACCGCTGTTCAAAAGTCATTAGTCGGTTAAACGGAAACAAAATCCGGGTCACAAACCAAAACTTAGGGAACCACTACAATTATAAAAGGAAAACAACGGATCATAGAAACACTGATTTCGAACTGCTTCAAAACAAACACCAACATACATAGAAACGCATTATTTGATAACAACTGCCAAATTCCTGACTTGGTACAGTACATTTTTGGAAATAAAATGGTCGGTTGGACTTGTGTTATGAAAGTCTTTAAATTGTTTTTATTATCACTATTGATGACAAGTTAATTTTATTTGAAAGTCAAGAGGTTGTCATTTCCCGTACACAAACATGTATGGCTACTTAAATCTTCCTGTTTCACGCTAGGCAATCTACCTGTTGTCAATATGGATAAACTATGGATATACATATATTGTATATGTTTAGATCTATTTTTAGCGAAAACAATTAGTTTTAATATATTCATTTATATTGGATTGGGAAACAAGTTATTGCAACTCATATGCCTCCCCTTTCGACTTTGTAAGTGCGATTACTGCCTTTTAGCGGTATTAACCTGCTCTTTTTCTAAATTTACAATGGTGTCTTTTACGTACAGGAGCTATTGCTCTCTTTTTAACACAAGTCAGCCATTTATCGTCCCCTTCCGACGGACTATCGTCATTTCTAAAGACCATACTCGCAAATGGTGTCAGGAAAGAGCTGAAATGTTCCTGAAATGTTCTCCCCGGAACGTGGATCGAATCAGGAACCTTTGTGTTAGTAGTCCCATGCATTAACAACTACACCACAGCATACCCAATTGCTGAGTCATATTGTTAATTTATGGAACACAATAATCATGATAATACAGAATATATGTATATGGTATCAAATAAAGTATTTATTATATATAATATACATTATTTTATTTTTAAAAAAAAAATTTGGAGGGGGAGCATATATTATTGTATATGTTATACGCATCTACCGTCTTTCATGTATACGTTATACATTGTGATTTACTTGAAATTTATGAACATGTCTTTGTTCATTCAAATGATTTTCTTGTTACAATTTTTACTATGTATAATAATTATGTTTGGTGTTTTTGCGCGTATCAGAATAAAAATTTGAAAAAGATGATAAAGGTTTTCATTCATGTTGACATGTTGTAGGAATAATCATATGTTCTTCTGTGAAGCATGAAGTATATTTGGGTTCTGGTTTACAATTGACGAGCAAAATAAATCATGTTTATCAAATAGTTCTACTACATGATTGTACAAACCACAATGCTGCTGACAAATTTATAACTCTGTCATTTCATTGTTCCTTTCAATTTCTTTTTCATAAATGCATACACAGATTAAAGTTACATTTTAGTCATTGTCTGGTCAACTCCTTTCAAAACATTTTTTTAATAGTTTGGCTTCCAAGTGATTTTAATCCAAGTGTATACTGAAATATAATCTAATCAGTAAGAGCATGTGATAATTACATGAAAATAGATACACATTCATGAGGTATTTATCAATTTTAGACGTTAACGAGATCAATGCATTTTTTTTATGACCTGTTCAGATTATTTCTAATGTAGACAAAGTCTGAGTATCAATATACTCTGACAGGTCTCCATAGTATGTAAATGAATTTCAATGTGCTTTCTGTGTATTTTGCAAGATTTTTAATATTGACAGTCAAAATACTTAGTAACATATATAGTTCATATTCTTAAACATAGAAACAAGACTTTACGAACATCGAAAACTATTTGAATAACGTGACGGAATAAACAAGACAAAAAACTAAGAATGCCACACGAAATGATATGTATATGTTAATATTTTGTTGGTTTGCAAGGACAGTCAAAAAAACTATTGATTCAGAAGGTGTAATTACCCGAATATTGGTTTATCACCACAATATACCTTAACGTTTCGAATTAATATTTTGTAAATAAAACAGGAGGACACAAACTATCCATTTTCCACTATGTATAAGTATAAAAATGCACTGTTTTTCATGAAGCATTATTCCTCCTCCGAAATTGATATTAATATAAATGGAAACATCACAAAAAATGGCAATGGAGAAGGACATTTTAAGAATCTGATGTAGTTGTTAGAGGATAGGTTAAAGGAATAAACTCAATAAAGAAGTATTTACTTGAAGATGACTATATGTCCCTCACATAGTAATAGACAATAGAAACGAAAACTACACTGCGAAAGTTAAATTACAAAATCGGCGTTAAAGTGTAAAAACTGAAAATAATAAATATAAAAAAATGAAAAATGAGGATAAACGTACGTGTACATGTAACAGATATTTTACATACTTATATAATTAATATCTATTTATTTGTAGAATGTTTAACTGTTACTTTATGCAACGATTCTAGCCAAGGATATAAAAACGTTTCTTGTCCTGAAAACAAAACAATTATTTTGAAATCGATAACGTATGGTGAATCTCAGTGTCAGGATACCAGCAACAGCAACATATGCCACTCAAATATATATACTGAATTCAATAGCCGATGTCTTGACCAAAATAATTGCACTCTTCCAACCAAAATTTTGTCACAAAAAGGCTGCCAAAACCCGTTTAGACGTTTAAAGGTAGAGTTTAAGTGTAAAAGTGAGTATTTTAAAACTGATCCTACAAGTATATCTGTGTCAGTATATGTCAAATGGACTATAAACGTAAAAAGATCTCTACATGTCGACAATAAAACTAGAGTTTATACAATATAAATTTATCAAGCTCTAAACTGTGCTGCCCAAATATGAAATCACTGTACAAGAAAACACATATTACCATGTATAGCAATCGCTTGAAGGCAAAAGGGGGAAAATTCTATGTTAAAACTGTGTTACCTCTAAGGGACAAATTCGTGAATGCCATGCTTTCTCGGCACTTTTTTAGTTTATCAATGGCTCAGGAAATGGGCAAACAATTGTGGCAAGAACTAATTCATTGTAATTATTACTTGGTAAAATAATGTTCACAGCCAATTCTTGATTGTTTTTAACCCAATCTTTCTCAAACATAACTTACTGTTCAATGGAAAAAGATGTAACACATGGGAATTGTCTTTAATTTTTCCTTTTGAGACATTTTTTAACCGATGTTTACCTGTGTCTATCGTGATATGATAATCAACAAGAGCTGAATCCATTGACTAGTTCAGGACACAGTACGCGTCGTAGTCGGCTGAGTGTCATGACAGTAAAACAAAATAAAATAACAATTTACCAAAATATGGAATTTCAAAGTGTTTAGTACATCACGTTTATCTGAAATTGAAAATAAAATGGGTGATAAGGCTTCTGATATACGAGGGAACAGCCATTTTTCGGATTTTTCGGATATTTTAGTACACGATAAAGATAAAATGTATATTATTCATATAGTACATTTAATTAAAAAAATCTTCTTTACATGTTTCATTATTATCCTTTTTATTTTGACATGCTGACAATGTTTATCTGTTTAATATCTCATGTCATAAATAAAGTCATTTTTTTGTGCGTTTTAGGAAACTGGTATGCATTTTGGCTGGACAAATACACGCACAAAACTCCTACTTATACATGTGCAAACACGTTACCGAAAGTGAATTGTCCATCACATTCCCACATTCATATTGATAATGCCGTGTCCTATAGTGATACAAATTACTGTGATAGTATGCATACTGGCTGCTTCATCGTCATTCTTAAATATGTTAAAGGGTTATGTAATGGCAAACGTATGTGCTTGACAGGTACACGTAAACAATCATGCCTTATTCGTGAAAGATTCGCCAATATTCACTATATGTGTGCAGGTATGTATCTCCGTATATTTTTTTATTGAATAAGCATGTAAAATCCGCTATAGCATATGTATTGCCTTAGGAAATATACGCAAACGAAGCATTGCTGTTGTTTAATTTTTTACTTTATTTGGCCTTTTTAACACTTTTTATTCGAGCGTCATTGATAAGTCTTTAGTAGATGAAACGCGCATCTGGAATAAATATAAAATTCAATCCTGGTATCTATGATAAATTTATTCACACATTACTATGGGCCGCGATATAGCCTTTTTGTGATGATGCAGGGTAAAGTTATCACCCCTAGTTTTTTGGTGGGGTTCGTGTTGTTTATTCTTTAGTTTTCTATGTTGTGTCATGTGTGCTGTTGTTTGTTTATCTTTTTCATTTTTAGCCATGACGTTGTCAGTTGGTTTTAGATTTATGAGTTTGACTGTCCCTTTGGTATCTTTCGTCCCTCTTTTATCACAAATCAATCAACCATTAGTATGCATTAAATAACTACTGATCAAAGATTTGTTCTGCCAGTTATAAAACTAAATAAAATAATAACAACCCATTGTAAATTCAAAATATGATAACCTATTTATCAGTAGAGAAAACGTGTTACTTGTTTATTGCGGGTTGTTTTCGTATGATTGTTTTCTCCCTTACCTTTATCTAGCACAATTTACTCACAATTTTTCATGTTTTTTAAGACAACAACATAATAACTATACATTTACATCAATGATACATCTGTCGTTTTAATGACTGATTAATGTCCACTATGATAACCAGGGGGAAAGTTAACCAAATCCCTTTCAGTTCAATGAATAATTAACGTTACATCTAGTGAGCAGAAAATGGACATCTGCTTTACTGATATTAATATTCAATTTTATTTTGCTCTTGTTATATCGTTTTTATATACTTATGTGTGTATTTTTTTACTAAACGTCACGTTCTATTCATGATAGTCACATGATGTGTCATTCATTACCTTCTTAGTATTAATATGAAACCCACAACTTTCAGGACCAACAGATCTACCAGTCACAGATATCACACCAAGATTATCATCAGGTGAATATTTTTTTTATGTATCTTGTTATGTATTTAGTCCTATGCTGGTTGTTTGACGTAGTTTTTGTCGACATAATAATTTATCATAAAATAAAAAGATTGGAAATGAGACAATTTTTATATACACTAGTTTGTTCTTTTGTATTTTTGTCAAATCAGTGTCAAAAGGAAACTATTTAACCTTCGTTATTATCTTAACTTTTTATAAATTTCATGTCTTTCCCAAGCCGTTGCTGTAACTCAGTGGTTACCGTTGATTGCTTTCTATCAAATTTGTTATTGTGTCAAACTTAAATCAAACCATATTCTAGGTTGCATATTTTAACAATTGTTCATACATGTATCATAGATCAAGTGTCTTCGTCAAGTGTATGTTCACTTATGTTAATATGTCTTTTGATTGAGTTAAGCCATTTTAATTGATATTTGATAGTGTGTTCTTCCATGTTTGATGTTACACTATTGTTTCAGATAAGGGTGAAGGTTTGGTACCATAAAAACGTTCGAACCTGTTGCAATTGTTTTCAGCTGTCCTAAGTCAGGAATCTGATGTTCACCAGTTTGTTGATGTGGTCTAAAAGTGTTTCTCGTTTCTTGTTTTTTTACATATTTTAGACCGTTGGTTTTCCCGTTTGAATCATGGTTTTACGCTAGAAGTTTTTTAGGACCCTTTATAGCTTGCTGTGCTGTGTAAGCCAAGACGTTGTAGACCGTACATTGACCTATAATGCTTTACTTCTATAAACTGTGACTTGTATGAAGAGTTGTCTCATTGGCACTCATACCACATCTCCTTATATCTATGTACATGTATCAGGAACTTTCATAACTTACATGTACTTGACGACATGATTTTTGCTCATTACTGAAGGATAATACATCCATCTACGTCATTTTAGACTTATACCTCGAATTTGGCATACACAGTCATCTCAGTACCAGAATCTATCACCAACGAGACGATTTTAATTTTGAAATTATCAATTTCCGCCACCTTAGCAGCAATATACCATCCTCACCTGCATATGGAATATACATTTCACAACTAATTTGATATTCAAGAGCCTGCAGCTCCTACTCAAACTTTGTGAAACGGCAGCAGTGTCTGAGCAGAAAGTTGATGAACCAGGGGTATTTCACAGAACGTCTCATCATTTTTCCTAAAAATGTTCATCGGAAGGTACAAAGACCTTGTTGATAAATATTCCGTATCAACTTCACAAATAAAACATGGGGATATGATGGTCCTTATGTATAGATTCAGCATACTGACGTTGTTTGTCATCTTAACAACGTATTATATTGTTCTTTTATTTGTCTTTGTTCTAGTATTACTATTTATTTTACTGTTTGGTCGGTTTTCTGTGGTATGCATTTTACGTTGCTCGGTACTTATACATCCCGTAAATGTGTTTGTATTGTCTTTCATTTTTACTGGTGTGTCTTGTATGTGCCACTTTTTGTGTTTCTTTGGTTCATATGACGTGTCTCTGTACTTTTGAAGATCCCGCCATTATGGTATTGCTCTATTATATATCAAACTGCTATGGTCCTGAAATTAGTTCTGACATAAATTTTGATTTTTAAACCCTGTATGTACCACCATTCCCCATGTGAAATTATACGTTTTTTTTTAAATATTCGGAACGACAATTGGTTTTTTTAATTTCTTCCTGTGTGACGTTTTAATTTCTGACGTCATACATGGGAAGGAATGCATATGGTTTTAAATTTGATAGAATAATTGCAAAACGTTTAAATGTTACATCTAACTCTAAAAGATTTGTTTCACTCATCAACATGTTCATTGAATTCCTGTTGCTTACAGAGCATCACATCTTCCATACAGTAGGTAACGAGATTCAACGTTCACATATCAATCGGATTTGACTGCATATTATGCAATCATCATTTTCAACATTATGATAATTATATTTCTTTACATAAAATCAATAATTATTGGCCCAGAAAATTGATATTTTGAAATCAAAATCCTGAAGAAATAATGTTATTCATAGCGAGCGAGTGTTTCCCATTCAAGTGTGAATGTATCTATTTGTAAAAACGAACAAGTAAGTGTAATATTATTTTTCATTTTGCTTTTTGATTTATGAAGTTTATGTATATGTTGTTGGTGTTTAATCATTGCGACTTATATTCATTTGGTTAATTTATAGCTTAAAACAAGAATACAGTGTTTTTTTAAATTGATTTGCGGAACATTGCAGAAATTTTATTCAGCCTGATAAAATAAATTATGCATGTCCGTCTGCACTGCATTTATATGATATTATTTGATAAATTTGCAGATTAATAGAATAGCAAATGAACGAAGTTGCTATTTAAAATCTACTACGAATTTGTTGACAGCATTTTTTTTTTTCAATTGCATTAAATACTGCAAGCATTATTGCATACAAAGCATTGCTCAATCTTATCTTAATACTCCATCTGTAAAGTTGTATACTATGAGAGCCTCTTTTTTCCTTTTCTTTCTTTGATCAAACAATAAGACTTTCACGGATCTTACGTGCTGATCAATTCATTTTTTTTTAATTTTATAAACAAACGAAAGTTGTATAACACTTAAAATAGCTATAATTTCTATATGCTATATCCCTCGTTCTTCTTCCTTAACTTTTCAAACAGAGAATGCTTCTGTTTTTCTGTAACAAAAAAAAGAGTTGTAACCTTATAAATACCAATTATACATAAATAAACGTCCTTATTTTCATTTTTTCTTCAGATCATCAAGTTGAAACTACTACTATTGAGGCTTCAATTGATACTTCTGAAAGTACGTGAAATAACTATTAATTCGAGTTTAATCTATATGAACATGATGAATTTGGAATATTATTTATTTATATAAACAAAATGAGACATCTAGCCACCATAGTTCAATTAGTTTTGAATATGTACATGTACAAGTTGTTTTCTCAAAGAACCGTGAAAACAAAAATAAATCTGTTTAAAGTGCGAAGTACAAAGAATATGTAGCTATTTATGCTTGCTAAATACAAACCGAAATGATAGATGTGTTTATAATAACCGGAATAGGACGTATATATACGTTTCCATTCTCAATTTTATGTGTTGAAAGGGTTTTTGTGGAAGTACACATAACCTGCTTTTTCAATTCATAAAGAATACACTATTACGTATGATTGTTTATAATAAGCTGATGCTATAAATATAATTCAGAAGTAGTTATATATTGTAACATATAACATTTTCCATGTAAGGACAAATCTGTATACTGGACAATTCACTGACTCCAACCTCCAGCTTTTGTTCGAAATACGAAGACATTCATAATAGTTCACAACATGTGCTAATATAATATATTTGCATGATTTTAGCATTGGTCATTTAACGATATTTTAATGGGATGAATTTTGTAAATAAAACTTTTAAAACTTTAACAAATGTTGTTTTGTTTTTCGTCGAAGATGACAAATTGCCTGTATTGAGCCTTAATGATGATCACCAAGTAGAAATGTATGTACCTGCACTCAATCAAAAACTGTACCTTTGTAGTTCTGAATGGGATGATTTCGATGCTGAAGTGCTTTGCAAATCTTTAAACAAAAGTTGGATAGGAAATGCTACATCAGTAGAAATTTTGTTTAAAAAACCGTTTTTTCCTTACTCCTTTCACTGTGGTGGACTTGAACCAAATTTATTTGCATGCAATGTTACAGAAGATGCAAAAGATTGTAATACAACTAAAGTAGCCGGTGCCATCTGCTGTCAAGGTAAAACATGTTTTTGACTGAATGAAAATATAGGTGATATATCATGACCAGTGCCAATAAGGCATGTAATTTGATTAATGACTCTACATGCTACCAGCACGCGTATAAGCATCAAAAAAGAAACCAAACGGTCAAACTCCTTTTTCTTGATCTATCATCTGATCAGTAGGGATTCAAAAACATTTCGTATCCTAACTTGCTTGTGCTGCTCCGTCTACAGTTTTCAATGTAGTGTTGAGGACTTATTTTTCTTTTTGTTGTTTTTCTTGTCCCTTGCATTGTCCGTTTCTCGTCGACTGAGATGTCCTCTATATATCTGACCACTTATTTAAAAAAATTAAAAAAAATTGGTCGGGTATATATTAACGTTTCATAAGGGTCCATTGTATATGTTAACTACACATGCCGGACTAGCAACTAACCATGCAAATTAATTTTGTGTACTAGTTTTATAGCTGCGGAACCGTAGCTCTTAGGTCCTTATGTTATTTTTTGACTATTTGCGGACCATATAAGGACCTAAGAGCTACGGTTCCGCAGCTACTAGTTTTATAGTCTTCACTTCTATGAATGTGATATTTTCCACTACATGTGAAGTTACCATTTAGTTAATCAATCGTATTGTTGTTATAATTATAAATCACAAATATACTCGAACATTTAAAGTCATAAGAAACCTCAAATAAAAAAAAATAATGCATATCTTTTTTATAACTCAATGGATAGTTTTCATTATAAAACTTATGTACATATACTTTTTTCTGAAGAAAATTCGTTAATTTATTCATATGTAGAAGAAGTTTACTTTATTTTAATTGCTTCCTTCCAGGAAGCAATTCTCCCGACATATATTCCGTATGCAAAGTGACCTCAGTGTGACCCATCTCGTAAAAATCCGGTGATCACAATACGCATGGATGTCCTTAAAATAAACTATTATCTGAATTTACAAGTTAAACACGTGCTCAATTTCCATGCTTTTTTGTTGATTTTTTGTCGATTGTTGACAAACAAGTGACTATCGTTAAACTTCGGCTTCAAAACACGAACTTTAATTACCTGCCATTTTTTCACAACAACACTGACCGATTGAAAAAAAAAATGACGATTATACGAAATTTACACGAAAAAAATGATAAATTCGTGCACAGAAGACTAAGTTTATGATGTGTGTATGCATTGGTTCAAGAATTGGAAGAACATTATTTTTCACCGGTCACTCGTTTCTTATGACTTTAACCTTTTTGTGTACTTCTATATTGTTTTCCTTAGGTACCGACATACCAGGGAAATGTGTTACGAATCCTTTTCCAAAGAAATTAGCCTCAGTAAATTCAGGATTTCCAACATTAGGTATGCGTTACATTACATCAGACTGAGTATAATTTAAATGCTACCGAGATGACGTTCTATTTTAAGTAACACCCCAAGTCTGAGTAAATTTTGATAAATTAGGTAAATATTTTGATACTGAATTAATTTTTGATTTTGTATTCCATTTGACATTTTAATTTCGTGAATTTCGAAGAACATATTGAAATGAATTCATATCCCTACTAAATTCTCGAGTAGTACAAAGTGCTCCACAAGGTACAAGCTACATCTGTCGTTATGCTGGATGATAAAAATTGATTATAACTGATCAAATGCCTACGAAAGTAAAATCAATCACCTCGTTTATGATTGGCATTCGTGAATACAATATTAGTCAAAGATGAATAAAAGTTTCTGCGTAAAAATAAATTAACCCACTATGCATATATATTCCCGTTTTAATTGATTTAATATTCAATAATAATAAGTCATGAAATAAAACATATATTAAGCATAATTATAAAAGAACATATTTTTTTCTTTCTTTGTTTCCAGGAATTGCTGTAGGAGTACCGGTGGGTATTACTGGTATGATCTGCATTATCGTTACCGTCGTGCTCATCAGCCGAAGGTATTAAATAAGTCATGTGATGATTTACATGTAGTGTAATTGTGAAAATTACAAAAATATACATGAAGTTCCTTTGACACTACATACAATAGGATCATTAAATCTTAAGTATGATATTACGAAACAACAGGTTTAATAATATTCTGTTACAAGTATCGTATAAATTTTTTCAATTGCATATTGTTCGTACATTGATAAATTACGAGTTGTTTTCCTGTTAAATAACCATATATGTTTAATTGTAACCATAATCACTACCAGACAGTACCATTTATGGTGCATTGAATCTGTTTACATTTTAATGTCTGTTGTTGACATGAAATTTCAATTGTATGCTCATATTTCTAAATTAACTGTTTACAAAATAAATTCGACAAACTAGGGCTTTTCTACCCAAGGAATAGATCGCCTTTCGAAATTGTCATTAATGTGTCTCAACTACGTAATGTGTTTGGCATTTTATTTTTTTCATTTCGAGCCTCAATTGTGATTCTTTTGTAGACGCGTCTCATGTAAATAAATATTTAATATAAGGTCCCACGTGTATATTCGTCACTCGGCATTAAACTAAATAAGCACAATTACCCGTCTAGTATTATCGAAAACAAATCCTCTTTTTACAGATGTACACGTGAAAATTCGGATAAAAAATTCTCAAACTTCATGAGTAATGCAACAGAAGAAAACTACTTAGGTCAGCAAGATATAGCACTCCCTCAGTATCCAACCAACAACAAGGTATTGTACAGCCAGGTTCAGAAGCACGACACAGACACGACAAAGAACGAAGACGGACAGGATTGTAGTCATCCATCCAAAGACACAGAATCCCCGTATGCCCTATCTGAGGAAGGGGTATATGACAAGACAGATGATAGAAGGCATGTTGTTAATGGTACAGACATGTATAGCCGTACTGTCGATACCGTGTATGATTCTGCTGAACAACACCTGAAAGAAGATAGAAAAGAGGAAACCTATGATCATTTTGTCGGTGAGAAAACGGAAGATAATTATGATCAAACGATAAGAACATAAATTGAAAGTCTCAGAACTGCAATGTTTCAAAAATCTCTCCCGCCAATCATTGCGATTTATATACATTACAAAAGACTCAACAAATGAAAGTAGTGGTAGAAGAAGGGTTACACGCATAAACATGTCCATCGGGTATAGCAGTGACCAAAAATATAACTCAGAAAATTTAAACAATGAGTTTAATGGATTGTACATTTTAGCTTTTAGAAGTGCTTGGTGCGTGTACATTTGTAAATAGTTATTTTATTGTCAGTTCGTCTTTCCAATGTTCGTGTCGGTTGCTTTTACTGTTTTGTCTATATTCATATATACCCATTTGACGTGGCTAGGTATTTATACATCCCCTCAGTAGGCTATGGTAAATTTTGGTATTTTTGTCTTTCATTTTTGCTATTGTGCTTTGTTAATATGCCTTTTTATTTATCTTTCTTTACGCATTATTTTGCTTGTTTTTATAGTGATTAAGATAATAACGCAATTTTTACTGTTTTATCCCTATTTTTTACATTTTAACCTGATATGTCTGTTTGTTTTGTTCACACAGTATTGTCAATATAATGGAATTGTATGTGACTGCCTTGCAATTGAAAGGTTTGGCTAACTACAATGTTAAAACCAGGTTTAATCCACCGTTTTCTACATAACTTTGACAGTTGTTATTCATTCTTTTGATGTGTTTTGGCTTTTCAATTTGCAATTTGCTTATGGACTTTCCGTCTAGCTTTTTCCTCGTAGTGCGGTAATTTTGTAATTAATAGATAAATTGTGACACAGAAACCTAGTCACATCATGTACATTTTGGCTTTTATTTCATTTTTTCATCCCAATGATTGTTGATGTATAATATGGCTTTACGCTGACTTTGTCATATTTGACCATTAGAGTAATTACTTGATATGCCGTTCTTATTCACTCGTCTACCAAATTCAATGAATCTGCTTATTCACCAATTCAAGAAATTGCCTACCAGTCTCCTTGGTTACCTTTAACTGGATCCTATATGAGGGTTTCTCTTTCTCAAATCACTGACTTTATGCGGGGTTGGTAAACTGGCATGAACATACTGCTTTCCTTGTAGATCTCTTGTTTCGGGTAATCACATGAATATTACTTTTCGTTCAGTATCGATGATGATTATAAAACGATTTCTGTGTTGTCCCTCAATGCACTAATTGTTGTTGATATTATTTGATATTATTTTTTAAAGCTTTTCATTTTTTCTTCGAAAAATCATTTTCTTTAATTTTATTCGTGTGTTCTCTCCGCTCAATTTTAGAATATTCGCTTAAGTTGCTCTTTTAGAAGAAAAAAAATCTTTGTCTTATCTGTCTGCTAATCTATCCGTTGAATTCATTTGGTATTTTAAATTGTTCTCTCTTGCTTATTTGGAATGAACTTTATAAAGATTATATACATTTGAAGGAGGAGAGAATGCTAAAATTGCCATTACAAAAACAACAACAAAATCGTAAGGGTTCCGTGGAACCCAGTGTCTCGCCTACTTTTGCTGTTAATCGCACACACAACAAAAATGAGGGAAAAAAACAATAAAAATAATCTTCTCGATACTCTCTTTTGATTGTAAGAAGCTTTTGTCCACGTTTGGTAAAAATGCATGATAGTTTGTGAATCTTGTGATGTTTTAAAAACTTTAACTGCAGACTGTATGAAATGTTAAATGGAAGAAAAACCAAGTCCATTTATAAGTAAGATACATAAAAAATGGAACTATTTTACAAAATTTACTTCTGGATACTATCCTATGATCAGAAACAAAGCTTCTGTCCAAGTTTGGTACAAATCCAGGATTGTTTAAGAAAGTTATTGAAATTTTAAAAACTTTAACAACAGAGTGAATGTTATGTTTCCTGGCAGAAAAAACTAAGTCTATTTATAAGTAAAATACAGAAAAAAATGGAATTTTATTTTTACAAAATTTACTTCTGGATACCATTTTATGATCATAAACAAGCTTCTGTCCAAGTTTGGTATAAATCCAGGATACTTTTTTCTTTTAGTATAAGAAAGTTATTAACTTTTAAAACTTTAACCACAGAATGAAATTCAATGTAATGTTTCCTGGCAGAAAAACTAAGTCCATTTATAAGTAAAATACGGAAATAATGGAATTTATTTTTACAAAATTTACTTCTTGATACTATCTTATTATCTTATGATCACAAACAAGCTTCCGTCCAAGTTTGGTACAAATCTATGATAGTTTAAAAAAGTTATCAACATTTTAAAAACTTTAACCACAGAGTGAACGTAATGTTTCCTGGTAGAAAAACTAAGTCCACTTATAAGTAAAATACGGGAAAAAAAATTACAACTGGATACTATCTTATGAATATAAACAGAGTTCTGTCCAAGTTTGGTAGAAGTCCAGGATAGTTTACGAAAGTTATTAAAATTTCAAAAAAC
Organism: Mytilus edulis; assembly: GCA_019925275.1. NCBI lineage: Eukaryota > Metazoa > Mollusca > Bivalvia > Mytilida > Mytilidae > Mytilus > Mytilus edulis. The sequence continues at coordinate 59,729,848 of CM034356.1, forward strand.
TTTAACCACAGAGTGAATATTTGTGGACGCCGTCGCCGACGGTATGTAGGATCGCTATGTCTCGCTTTTTCGACTAAAGTCGAAGGCTCGACAAAAAAGGGACAAAATGACTAACAACAGTCTATAAAACAACACATAGAAAACTAAGTATAAAGCAAATTAAACAAGTTCAATCAAGAATCTGAGTCAATCTCAAGTGCGCGAGAAGGGTAATGCGACCTTGTTCCACATTTGGCACCCGTTGTTCTGCTAATGCAAGAAATTGTGTGCGGTATGTAAAACAAATTCTTATTTTTAAGATCGATTGTCGATCAAACGTTCAATTTCACTGTTACTACAAAAATGGGTTGCTGGCTCATTCAGAACACATTCGACTCTCATTCCAGTCTTGAAGCAGATGTTCTAGAAGGAACCTCTTTGTTGGGTGCTTAGCAAGTGTCATAGACTTGTTTGTTAAGCCTGCAGGATCTCGGAAACTCCTCTATAAGTTTTGTGAGCATAAATGGACTCTCTTGAAATGTAAAGTAAATGTCACTCAGTTTTAATTCTATTTCATTAATTCGCCATTTGGGGGCTATATGTTGATTGTTTAACAATTTTGCTTGGTTTATTTAATGTCAAAGCTTAAAAAAGTAGCTACAAATGTGTATTTACAATTTTAAATTTGAAAATATAACATTGAATTTGTACCCGTATGTCACTTTCGTGATGTTAAGATTTTTTTCAAACATTATTAAATTTTTATTGAAATAATTGTGTTTTCGTTTGATTAAGCTTTTCTTTCAAACTCAATTTAAAAAAGATGACAATCAGTAACAATTACAGTCATAACAGGGAAATGAAATGATGAGTTTCAGAATAGTTTACGGTTTCTATTATTTTTCCAGGAATGTTACCAGACAGAAACACATCCTTTCTAGATAATCGGAAACATCTTAACTTGCATCGTTAACGGAAATGTCTATTATAATTGTGTGTCTTTTATCTGTTTCTTTTCCTGAGAATTTCCTGACAAAATTCAGTTAACATGAATGCATCTATGAACTTAATCTCTGATACATCTCATAACTTTCATAACTTGTGGCAATGTTTGCTGCAATCTTACGGCAAATATTTGCCACAAGGCTTATTTTTCGCTAAGGGTACACACGATACAATTTCGGGGAAAAGTTCACCGCTCTCTGGTGATTTAGTCATAATGTATACTCAGCATTAAACAGTAACATTTCCCTCACAATTGTACCGATTAAAATCTTGAATTTTCTTATTTACGTTGGTCTTGTCTAGCCGAGTACAAGGATTTCCAAACAGGGAAAACGTAACCTGTCGAAAAAATATTATTCCGGAGTCGAAAGTCGGAAATATGAAAATAGTCTATAACATTGACATGATCTCCCTAAACGTTACTCAAACAAAAACAAAAGTACATTTCGCAAATTCAGAAATGTATAATTTCACGAAACGAACTAAGAAAATACGCTAACAAAATAATTCTTTAAGAAGTTAAATTTCACAAATCAGAAGATGTAGAAAATCAAGTAACGGATGTAGAAAGTACATGTTCATAATTAAAAAATTGCATTGGGCGCACTACGTTTGCGCGCATTTGGGGATTAAAATGTTTTACGTTTGCGCGCAGCTTTTGATGACATTTGCGCGCATTCATTTTACAGGTAAACTCAGGTAAAAATATAATAAAAATTAAAATAAATTATAATTGACTATATATTTTTTGTATTTTCATAATAAATATGACACTAGGACTATTAATTAATAATTTTGAAAATATTTCTTAATTTTAATTATATATTGTTCATTTTGAATTCTAAAATAAAAATTATACAGTGATCATTCCGTAGTGTAGCTTACTGCATACATGTAACGTCATTGCTTATATTTCAGAGTAAAAGTGTGTCAACAAATAGTGATCGTTTTTAAAATTAGTAAATGATTTAAGAAAATTAGTTAGTTTGTAAAGTTACACCAAGGCACACACATGGAGTTTCGGCACTCACTGACATGTAAAGTAATGATTTTATCAATACTTCTACCTTTAAGATCAGCTGTTTTAACATTTAACATTTTTATCTGTATATTTTTCTAGGATTTAGTGCTTGTGCATAATACAACGGACTTATCTTGCTCGAATTCCCACTTCCACCTCATCGTTGGTGAGCAGGGCACTACGACTAACGGAATGAGTACTAATACTTGTAAATAATTGAACAAATTATAAATAAATAACGTAATGATTTTTGCGCGCAAATGTAATGGTAATGCGCGCAAACGTAATGCACCGATTGCATTCAACAAATTTAGAAATGAATAACCATGGCGGGTATTCCCTTCCATACTACTGGGGTATAAATTCACGAGACCAAATATGGACGGAAGATACGTTTGTATATTTAAAAAGCCGTTTAAGTTGAAATCACAGGTGCGAGACGATGTTTTTGTAAAACATGACTTTTTTGTATGTATTATATACTGGATACACTGATAAAAGTTATTGTGCTCTTCGTTTATTGTACACTATAAATGTACATAGTATAACATGTATATATTTTAACCATTCCGATACGCAGTTGTGTCCGGTATCGTCTTGTATTTAAACAGTTTAAAATATAAACAAGCACTATTTGGGAAAAATACTTTTACATTTTGTGAGTAAACCTTATATATAAAACAATGTGTTTCTTGCACCTACAGATCACAGGCGCTTGGGTCTAGGATACAGATTTTTTTTTTTTTTTTTTTCTTATTAAAATGTTCAATTTTCTAATTTTATAATACATATCTATCACTTCTGTGCATGTCTCACCTAGTTTCGAGTGATTTAAACGACCCAGAGAAAATACCCAATTTTACTATCCATACTAAGAAACAAATTAGTATGGATAGTAAAATTGGGTATTTCCTAGTTTCGAGTGATTTAAACGACCCAGAGAAAATACCCAATTTTACTATCCATACTAAGAAACAAATTAGTATGGATAGTAAAATTGGGTATTTTCTCTGGGTCGTTTAAATCACTCGAAACTAGGTGAGACATGCACAGAAGTGATAGATATGTATTATAAATATAGAAAATTGAACATTTTAATAATAAAAAAAAAAAAAAAAAAAAAAAAAATCTGTATCCTAGACCCAAGCGCCTGTGCTACAGATTCTGGAATACATTTGAAACGTACAATTTATGCGTTTTACCGACCTATTGAATACTTGTCCTCTACTTGTAACCTAATTTAAAAATTGTATGGTGTGATCGATTTATTTGCATTAATAATTAAATAAGTTCATTATTGGGGTCAGTACATTTGTTATTTAAATATCATTTATGGCGGACAAGAAATGTATAATGGATACACATATACACCTTTGTTGTCAAAATCAACTAAGTGTGCGTTTGGGGAAATGTTTAAGATGCTTTGTTGAAATGAAAAGTAATTTAAGTAAGTAAATGAGTAAGAACTTTATGATAATTTTAAAACTAGCATATATTATTTAGATTATGATTATCTAAATAAAATATAGTGAATTGGCATGGACAAAAGGGAAACGAAAGTAGATATCTAGTCTTAATGCGTATTTAGTCACTTTTACAGTGTAATTAAGTAGACCGTATCAAATAAGATGTACATAGACGTTTGTTTATTATGTATATATAATCTTTTGCATGACTGAATATAAAAAATGAAAATCAAAGTTCATAAATCGTTTTGGGCGTATTGCGTTTCCGCTTTATCAAAGTCCCAATACTACGTTTCCGCAATTTGTATTTATTACTTTTCCGAAAAATGTACCTGGTAAATTTGTTAACGTATTTTCTACCCGTACGAAATTATAAGGCGTATTACGCCTGGAAATAATGCGTAAACCAGGCGTAAGTGGTAGTTACGTGTCTAGATCCTGGCGTAAGGGAGCAGGAAACGTAAATTTGTAGTCCTTACGGGGGTAGAAAAAAGCAGTAAACCTGGCGTAAATTGAAATGAGCAAGGCGTAAATTTTCTTACGGGCGTAAAACTGTTGGTATGGCGTAAATAGAAATACCCATAATGCTTTGTTTAAAGGATCATGGGATTTTTTTTTCAAAATTTGGCTCTTTGGGTTTAATTTGCAAGAGCTGGACACATATCAGCTTCATATATTCAGGGAAAATTAGCTTGTTTTGTGCTTTTTGGAAGAATCTGAAATTGGAAATACTGAATCAAATAAATTAATGAAAATTGTGAAGTAAAAGGAAAGTAGAAATACATGGTTAATAATAATGTGAGTATAACTAAGTTATTAAGTTTTATGTTCTATCAGAAATTTTAAAATCCTAAAACCTTTATCCTTGAATAATAACATTAATATCTTTTACTTTAAGTTAAATTGCAGTATTATCATTTATATTTTAGTTCAAAAGATAATAATTTTCAAAAACAACTTAGTTAAAATGCTACTTTTATTTCAAGAAAAAATAATTGTGAGTCATATATAATTCTTATATAAACTTAAACTTATTTGAAGCTTTTTTTTAATATAGCAAATCGGAGGGAAAATTATTAGTATATGATGAGTATTAAACTTTCCAGAGTGATAGAATATAAAGCAACCGACTTACCCTGCTTGTATCTAACTTAGACCTCCTCGTGGGTGAGTGGGTGACTTAGACTAACGGAAAAGGTACGTTTACTTAAAAATAATTGAATAAATCTATAGATAAATAAGTGTTATTGCGTAAGCTTACATGCGTTTACCTGTCAAATAAATGCGCGCAATTGTAATGAAAAGCTGCGCGCAAACGTAATGATTTTTGCGTGCAAATGTAATGGTAATGCGCGCAAACGTAATGCAGCGGAATAGGGCGCGCGCAATTGTAATGAAAAGCTGCACGCAAACGTAATGATTTTTGCGCGCAAATATAATGGTAATGCGCGCAAACGTAATGCACCGGAATATATATTGAGATAAATTATTTATTTATTTTTTAAACAAGATTGATCGTTTATATACGGAAGCGTATTAGCGCCACACATTTTTTTTTTTTTTATTTTTCTTCTTATGTTTGCGTTATAACGCAAACCTTTGCGTTATAACGCAAACCTTTGCGATATAACGCAAACCTTTGCGTTATAACGCAAACCTTTTGCGTTATAACGCAAACCTTTGCGTTACAACGCAAACCTTTGCGTTATAACGCAAACCTTTGCGATATAACGCAAACCTTTGCGTTATAACGCAAACATTTGCGTTTAACGCAAACCTTTTGCGTTACAACGCAAACCTTTGCGTTATAACGCAAACCTTTGCGATATAACGCAAACCTTTGCGTTATAACGCAAACATCTTTATTTCAATTATTCATTAAGTTTTGTATATATGTCCGTCTGTCATTCATTTCGGATGTGATTTACTAGTAGATAAAAAAAGAAACATACATACAAGGCCAAATCATTATAATAAATATGCATAGGAATAATGGAATAATTGAAGTGCAATTATACATAAATTAAGACTGATTTGTGCATCAGAAAAGTATATAATTTAACAAGAAAATAGATATAGTATATAGTCATATTAAAATTGAAAGATCAAAAATAATGTCATACAATTGTGAAACCTCCAAGTCAGATAGATAAAATGATCTTTCTGCTTTAAAATGAATTATTAATAAGGAAACATTTTTTTTAAATCTCAGAATATGATCAAGATTCTTTGATAGAAAGTCATTGAATTTTCATTTCAATATAATGAAGTATTTTTAAGATGCTTGGGTAGCAATTTGAATAGAGAGAACATAATTTTATTAATAAAACATCTTCATTCTATACATTTATTGCCAAAGGGTAGCTTGTTTGAATGTAACCTACTTTACACAGTTCTCAAACGAGAGCTTACTTTGGAAGTATATTTATATTCGGTTATAGCTATATTAGCAGGGTTGATTTTTTTCTTAGGTATAACCTCAATTTACTCAATTTTCTTTGTAATATATATACTAGTAGTAACTTGGATATCGTTTTTGGGGACCTTTATAGTTTGTTGTTTAGTGTGAGCCAATGCTCCGTGTTGAAGACCGTAATTCGGCCTATGATGGTTTACTTTTACGAATAGTGACTTAGATGGAGAGTTTTCTTATTGGCACTCATACCACATCTTCTTATATTATTCCGCTCATTATTAGTCATTGATATGATCTAATTATTCAAGCAGTTTACTTTGCAATTACTACAAAGGTGATCAATTTTATTATATCCAGCCTCCTCCATTAAAAACTACTGTTTCCTTTGAATCTTAAATAAGAAATAAGATAAAACAAATGTTTGCGTTATATCGCAAATGTTTGCGTTATAACGCAAAGGTTTGCGTTAAAACGCAAAGGTTTGCGTTATAACGCAAAGGTTTGCGTTTAACGCAAACATAGGAAGAAAAATAAAAAAAAAAAATGTGTGGCGCTAATACGCTTCCGTATTTATATATATATACAGAGTTAATTTCCATTGTTAAACGCAAGCGTACATTTTAGATATTTAAATTGAATGAAAACAGTTACTATGGTTCCTTATGTGTGCATTGTGATTAAGAACTCGTATGTATCATTACTTTCATTTGTTTACAACTCTGTCTTGTATTGTTCTGGGTGTACTATTGCAAATATTAAATTTCATGACCGTATCATGTGTTTCCATCAGTTTACCATAGAACTATCACATGGTTAGGTTTGAAATTAATGGTAAACATTAGTTTTTAGTGCTTACCGTTTTAATTTATTGAGTCAGACATAACTGCACGACTCGATTCTCAATTGATAGTGGTAAGATAATCGTTGCAAAGAATCATGTTAAACTTTTGTGAAAGACGGTTTTAATTTTGCAGTGTTGCGAGAGTTTATGTTCTATTTTGAAGGAAATTGTAGTGACCTGCAATACAAGTACCGTTCCATTGAGTTTTGTTATATGTCTTGTGTTTCTGTCTCTGACCTAGATTTTCTGTATTTGGCAGGTGTAGTGCATCATGACATCAGACATTGTTACGTGTACCATGATGAACTTTCGTGCATGACTGCTGTGTATATTTTTGACATGGAACTATTGACCAGAATATGACTTTTTGACTCTTGACCTTTGCACGTTGGGTGTGTCATCGGGATACAGTGTGTATATGACCTTGACCTCAAAATATAATTTTCAATTGACCTTGCTTCTGAATATGTGGCATGTAGATGTATTGTTATAAGATGGTGCATGAGTCTTGTGGCAATAGAAACTTCATGTGAACTTGACCTTTGGCCTCAATGTACAACTTGTATATTTTGTTTAAAATTAAATGAGGAATTGTCTGATTGGCACTCATACCACATCTTATTATATCTATTTTAGATATAAAGATATATTTGTTAGTTTTGTGTAGCACGATTACCCTTTTCTTAAAATCTGCTTTGTGTTTTTTTATAAGGAACTCTTGACCAGACTATGACTTTTTGACTCTTGACCTCTACATTTTGGGTGTGTCTCTTGGTATGACTACCTTGACGACAAGTCAGGAGTCTCTGCTTTTTTTTTTTTATCTTGTATGTTTTTAATTGTAAGTCCAGTTTTATGTTTTGGAGTTTGAACTAGTACACACTTTGTTTAGGGGCCATCTGAAGCCCGCTTCCAGTCGAGAGATTTTCACGCTTTGTTGAAGACCTATTGGGGGCCTTCGACTGCTTTCTGCTCTTTTGCCATGTTACTGTCTCTTTTACACATTCCACATTTTCATTAACAAATTTTTAGAATGTTAGGTTCAAATGAAAACTAAATCCTTTAATTTCCGTGAAAAAATTTGAGTGGGTCTCATTGGGGTCTAAGCGTGACACGGGAATTTACAAAAAAAATGAGAATTGCTTACGTACATAGTGTAAGCGGGATACGGGAATCTGACAAAACAGTAAGCGGGATCCGGGATCAGACCCCCCAACAAGACTCTCATTAGAGAGAACATTTACTGCTTTAGTACAGTTGTGATAGATAATGCAAAATGTTTTAATAATTTTACCTTAGATTTCATTTCATTTCATGGACATGCAGATATGGATAGTCTGTTTTTACATCTTAAAAATTCACACAGAAGGTATACGCATATCAATAAACTGAACTCAATGCAAAGAACCTTTAAAGTACACTTAGACAGAGAGCTCAATCTAGTGAAACACTTTGTTATGCTGGTCACATGTAACTTGAAATATCGTTGTCTGTTACCAAACTGCACCGAGATCCTGAAAAAAAATATGAAAGTTAATTCTAGAAGTAGAATTCAGTGGAAGTAAATAAGCTGTTTACTTAAATAAATGTAAAATATGTCACTGGGCCACAGATGCCCCTGCTTGTGAAAAAAACATCAGTAAACTTCCACATATAGATGCAGGATTCACGTTATTTTGACCGTTTTGTGACCATAAGCATTATGTATAAGTTTCAAAATTTTTGGTTAAGGCAAACTGAAGTTGAAGAACGGTAACAACAGATTTAACATTTTCTTATCTTAAGGCTCCGTGTTGACATTTGTATCATTGGTACTCGTACCACATCTTCTTACATATAATGACTCATGAACAGTAAAAGTGACGCCACCCAATATCGAACTTCATAGATCTGTGTTATGCGGTAATAAGTATTGCGTATAAGGTTTATAACGTTTGACTAAGTAAAACGTATTTAAGAGAACAGAAACGAAAAATTCAGCATTTTCTATGTTTTTATAGGGACATGAATTCTCATAAACAGTAAACGTGACGCTACCAAATTTCAAATTTTATTTTGTGTTGTGTGGTATTAAGCATTGTGCCAGGTTAGGGGGATGGTGGGGATCCCGCCTTATTCGGTATGTACAGAGTATTTGCCTGTCGCATGTCAGGAACCTGTAATTCAGTGTTTGTCGTTTGTTGATGTGTTACATATTTGTTTTTCGTTCGTTCATTTTTTGTTCGAATTGTTTTACATTGTCATTTCGGTGCTTTTTATAGGTGACTATGAGGTATGATAATAACATTAACGTTACAATTTTTTCTGCACCAGATGCGCATTTCGACAAATAATGTCTCTTCAGTGGCCAAAATATGTAAAATCCAAAGCTTATATAAAAGATGTAGAGCTATAACCCATGCAAACGTATGACCTGTGCTCATTGTTTAAGACCGTATTGTGACCTATAGTTGTTAATTCTTGTGCCATCTGATCTCTTGTGGAGAGTTCTCATTGGCACTCAAGCCATATTAGGTAAAGGGTGGGGATCCCGTTAACAAATTTAACCCCGCCTTATTCTGTATGTATGTGCCTGTCCCAAGTCAGGAGCCTGTAATTCAGTGATTGTCGTTTGTTTATGTGTTATATATTTGTTTTTTGTACATAAATTTGGCCGTTAGTTTTCTCGTTTGAATTGTTTTTCATTGTCATTTCGTAGCCTTTTATAGCTGACTATTGTGTATGGACTTTGCTCATTGTTGAAGGCCGTATGGTGACCTATAGTTGTTAATTTCTGAGTCATTTGGTCTCTTGTGGAGAGTTCTCATTGACACTTATGCCACATTTTCTTTTTTATATTGTGTATAAGTTTTGTACTATTTCCCAATATTGGTTGAGGCAAACTAAAGTTAGGAGAACGGGACTCATTTTTAGGATGTTCGGGAGGACGGACTAGGGTAACACCGTATGCCTCTCCACTATGACACCAACACACTAGTTCTGACTATTGTGCTGGTAATACTCATCCCACTAGCACTGTCATTAACAAACACACAAACTTTATCATAAAAATATTCAATCTTAATTTTGATTTTTTTTTGGGGCCGAATGATTATATGCAACCCCTTCACAAGGAGTCTCAAATTTGACAAATTTATTGTACATTTTTGTAAAATTTTATAGCTTATTTTTCAACTAATTTTAAAGCTTACAAACTTAAATTGATCATCTCTTTCTTTTTATATGTCTTTTAACATTTTGTTTTGAACAAAACGATTTGTTACATATACTTCACATGTATTTCTATCAAATCTGGCATTATTACAAAGCCAATTAAATAAAATAACTTGAAAATAAATATGCAAGTCGTTAACTGGTCAAGTGGCTAGAGGCACATATCGTCGGCCAATTGAACGACATGTCATTTTAAAACTTCTAGATATATTAACGGAAATAAGGGATGAGTAAAGAAAAATAAATGAAAACAGAACGACTGAATTAAATAAAAGGATGTTCGATATACTGTATATTTCGGTTTATTTTTAAAATCTATACGATGCTTTAATTATTTTTATCTAGTTTCCTAATGAAAATAATTAAAAGAGAAGATAAATACTTAACAGCTTCCTTTACCGCCGATGCTGAAATGGTTAATGCTATAAAACAATTTTAGCGTCTTTGACCTACTTTATGTTTTTATTCGGATACTTGCGGTTATCTTCTCCAAATTCAACGGGAACATTAGAATGATCTAGAATAGAACCCAGATGGAACCAAGAAGTTGGGTTGCTATAACCAAACAACCCGGATGTTGCACCAGTTACCATGGTTTCGAACCAAAGAACCAAGGTTCAGAACCAAAAAACCCAGATGGAACCAAGGTTTAGAACCAGAGTGCCCGGATAGAACCTAATTGCATTCAGAATTCTTTTGACTTTTTATACCTTCAACGTATTTTCCAAATCATTTATTTATTGGGTAAACCCCTGAGGGTTTACGCAGTATATTTATATATAAATATATAATATAATAAAGGAAAGGTTATTGATCTAGATATAACCGAGGTAGTTCATGTTGCATTTGAATGTGCAATGCATACTGTTGTTACGGAAACATTTCCTGCTGCCACAATCAGTTGTTACAGATTTCATTTCGGACAAAGTTGGTGGCGAAAAATTCAGTCGTTAGGTCTGAGTGCCGATTACAAAGACAAAGATTCGGGTTTTAGTAAATGGCTAGACAAGATTGCAGAATACTTTGTTGAATTAATAGCCGCGATGCTAAATCTCACGATAATGCATGAAGCGGTTTGTCTAATTATATAATGTAATTTTATATCGATGGCAATTCGAAATTTTCACCAACCATTTGGGCATCACCTCTTGACCCCGAGGAAAATAGTCAACTACATTTGTAATTGTGTCGAGTCTTTTGTGCCCACCTGAGCTAGCAGATTTACGCTAGCCCTCCTAACATGTTTGTCGTTGTCGAGGTGTTATTGAAACTGTAAACAACATTATACATAGATGTTCAAGATGCGAACTGTTAAAAAATATGAAAAGGAGAAGATGGACTTCCTTCTTAACAAAATACGTGAAAGTACTACTGTGGACTTGTACGACGTGTTGGCTACAAATATTCTGCTAGAACACCAGGCTCAAGCTAGCAGCCACTCGCTAGTAGCCACTACGCTAGCAGCTAGTTTTCGGATATGTCTATGAACCTAAAACTTGCATAAGATTCACACGTATGCTCAAAATGTTTTTATTGTATATAACCAATATATTATCAAGGTTTAATAAATAATATTTAAAGCAGTCGGAGAACTATTCGATTATTTAAAAAATATCTAGTCCTGTTCATTAATTTAAGACAATAGTAATCGATGTCAATATACCAAACAATGTGCTCCCCGCTTACCTTTTAATTTTTATAGTCAGCAGTTTTGATTGAACATAGAATCGTAAATATGTAATAAAATTATTGAAATGCTTACAAAATTGCTTGTAACAGGGAATTGACATTGCAATCGTATATTAATTTTGTGATATTGTGTCAAATAGCTTTCCATATTCTCGGCATCCTGTCAAATAGTTCCTGAAAAGTTATTATGGCCCCGCAACGCACTATTATACGGAGTTTTTTCTAAACGCCTTCAAATATTGGGCTGATTTTTTGTATGTGAGTTAACCATGATGATTTACAGATCAGGTTAAAGTTTTGTTCCGCTCCGCTAATTTTTGACGAAATTATGGGCTATGGACTTTGTTAAATTGTTGAAAATTAGAGTTATACAGACTTTTTTTCTAAATGCTTTCAGATATTGGGCTGATTTTTTGTATTTGAGTTACTCATGATGAGTTACAGATCAAGTTTAAGTTTCATTCCGCTCTGCTAAATTTTGCCAAAATTAAGGGTTTACAACTTTGAAAATGGTTGAACATCACAGTTACAGTATACTGACATTTTTCTATACGCCTCAAGATTTTGAGCTGATTTTTTATAATAATAATAACAATAATCTTTATTTAGAGAGAGTAACTCATTTGAATTACACCAATTTTTAATAAGGCTCTCTTAGAATACAATAATAATTACATTAAAAATTAAATACAATTTCAATAATAAATAAACATTAAAATAATACAATTTAAAAATACAATAAACAATTATGATATGGCAATACAGTACAAATATCATGGTAATGTTAGAAGTACATTGATTTGAAGTTAATATGTTTGAATTCTGATACTGTATTTGATTTTTTAATTGAATTAGGAAGAGCATTCCATAAAGTGTACAAGAAACTATGAAACTTATACAACTCTGTATTTGGTTTTGGAATTAAGAAATTATATGAGGATGAAAATCTCGTATTGTATTTTTTGTTTACAGAAGCTGATAAAATAAGACTGGACATATATTCTGGAGCTACATTTTAAGCCATGTTTTGCTTTATACATTAGTAATGATTTATGATAAAGTATTCTTTGTGTGATCGGCACAATGTTACATTCGTAAAATAATTGGTTTGAAGGTTTGGTGTAATCATGTTCGTCTAAAATTATTCTTGCTGCCCTTTTTTGTAGTTTTAGTAAACTATCTAATAGAAAGTTATTACAGTTTCCCCATATTGAACAACAATAATCTATAAGTGAGGTAAAATAAAAGCGTTATAGTACATTTGTCTAGCTTTGTGACTTAAATATTTCTTTATCCTTTTTAGTAAAGCTAAAGAAGAGTTAAACTTTTTTTTATTATATGATCGATATGAGAAGACCAAGATAGAGATGCATCAATAAAAACACCTAGAACCTTTTCACATGTACTTTCTTTAATTTGTTGTCCACTTATAGCAAGATAAATGTTTTCATTTGATGTATTAGAAAGCTTCTGTTTAGAGCCAATACATATAGCTTTCGTTTTAGATACATTTACAGCCATTTTATTGTCATCACACCAGCGACAAAATGTCATGTTAAACCGTATTAAGCTTTTGACTGATGCAACTTTTGTTTTGTCCAATATCTGATATGGTGATACCATCAGCAAATAGATCTGTGTTATGATTAGGATTAGACAAAAGAAGATCATTGATGAAAATTAAAAACAACACCGGTCCTAATACGGATCCTTGAGGTACACCCGTATTTTGTTTTTTGTAAATCTGATAATGTATTATATGTGAAACCACAATCATGTTTGTGTCCACATGTTTTGTTGACATTGCAGATTTTTCAACTTTTTGAGACGGGACCATTCGTGTCGCTTTGACACATCTAGTTATTGTTCTATTTTTTTTATGAGACAAAACTGTTTTACCGAAACATTCTATTAATGAAGCAGTGGATATCGCTTACTTTTGATTAGACGAAAGGATTATTTTTTGTACTGCCAGAACTGACTTATAGACTCATATTAAGATATCTATGGAGGGCTTAGATTGTGTCTTTTCAGCTAGAAATTTGCAAAAAAAATCAGGACAAAAGGCACAGGGCAATGGTAAGCGGCCCTTGTCTCTCAATCTGCCTAATATTAAGCAGACCGTTAGTTAATAGGTAGATACAAACCGCGTATCGTTCTTGTACATGTACATGAATATAGTCATGAAAGTAGAATTCACATTCATATCACATTAACGGGATCCTGTTATGCGTGTTAAATTTGCCACTGGATGTTAAAACCACTTATTCCAATTACCGGGTTTCTCTAAATCAAATATCACCTTGTACAATTGTATCCATTTTTGCAGCTTGAAATCTTCCTTTGCCCTTTTCTCCAATTTGTATATTTTTCATCATTTACTCCTAGAATTTGTTTTTTCCCTTCAACATGAAATTGATGCAAGCTATCATGAGCTATTCTGAGTTAGTACCATTTCTGTTTGCCGTTACTGCATGTATCTAGTTAACATATTAACTTGTCCATTTGATCTTATATCTGTGTTTAAATTTCATTGTATATTTTCATTTACGGTTTCGTTAAGCCATTATGTGTCCAACAAGACATGCGACAAACAAACAAACAAACAATAAACAGCTGATAACACCCTCCCCAATGCTCCTCCTCCCCCGTCTTTTGATAAATACATTAGGTTTAAATGAATTTAAAACATGCCGTGCGTGATAATTACAATGTATATTATTTTTGTGTTTTCAAAGTTGCTACTGGACATTATGCAAGCAACAATCAAGCAATCCTGTTTTCAGTATCCATTCAAATTGTATAGATCAATATCTTCATCAAGAACGGTCAGAACCGAAAGTTGGTTTGGTCAAAGGTTGAATTAATATCAAACTCCATGTGTAGAAAGAAATGTCACCTTGACACAAATGTATGTTCACAACTTTATTTAAAAAGCATGAAATAAAAAAAAAACGAAGATGAAGTATGATTCCCAATGTGACAACTCTACACCAAACCCCAAATGACGTAAAAGTTATCAACTACGTACTTTACGTCACCCTACGGCCTTCAACAAAACCATAACTGCAAAGTTAGCAATAAAAGGTCACAAAACGACAGATGCAAAACAATTAAAACGAGGAAATTAACAGCCTGATATCAATTTAAGCGTTAAATGAAGACACATGTTCATTGAATCTATAGACAAGTTTAAAACAAACATCTTGGAAGTCAAAATGTGTTTTATTTTGTCTTTGCAGAGGGTCGAACAAAAAGCAGAAGAGAAATTGTTACCTTTGGAAGTAATTAAACTACTCTTATTGTAATTGTATTACAATGGAACCATTGAATCAAACTTCTACAGATATACAACTGAAGAGCGATTTCACAGCTGAACGTAATGCTTCAGTATTCTTTCTATGCTCGGACATTGGAAGCGACTTATTATGGACTAAGGATTGTGTCAAGTTCCTTAGAAAGGCTGGAGTAAAGAACCTTAATATATCATTTGAGCTGCGTATAGGATATCACGAATATGATGAGCTAGAAATACATTTAAAAAATGTCAATAAGCTCGCTATTGTCCTTTCACATCAATCACTAGATGTCTCGAAATTTAAGAAGATGATGCAGTGCGCGATTGTGTTTGATCAGGAAGAAAATGAATCCTGTCGTATTATACCTATTTTACTCACTGAACAAACAGTGTTACCGTTAATACTACGGGAAACCGTACCGTTTTACGCTTGGAGAGATGACATTAAAAAATTACTTAAGGCAATACTCCTAACAAACGAACATCAGCCGTTGAAAACATACGTTCACAGCCTTAGCCAACTTTCTAACACAGGACAATATTTGCGCAATTTAAATAAATGCATTCTTCCACCAAATGTCTCTACTCTAGAAAAACAGTTGGCATCCAATGTTTTAGAATGGTGGGGGTTGATGGTTTCAGATGCGAGATTTTCAATTGACATGAGGAAGATGCAAATTATTTCTAGAGATCAAAAACCATTGATAAATGATCTATTCAACAGCATATTTTCGTCCGACAAAATTAGGATTATACGGATAACTGGACTAACAAATTTTCATTATGACGACTTTAGAAGAGATAGAATCTTGTTTGATGAGTTAGTTGATATTTATCTAGATCACTTCAAAACAGTAACCAATGACTTTCGATTAAAATATTGGTATCACTACAAACGCCATCATGTGAGACATTCTGATAGGACCCTAGATATAAGTGGTCCACTGCTAAAATGCTTTAGTTTAATGACCCATGAAAATATCCACTATCCAAAAATGGAAGAGCTTGAAGCAAGAGAAAACTCATTAAAAACATATCCATTAAAAAGTAGTACATTTCGCTCCAAACTTGCAGATGCTGGCTTCTTTTATTTCGATTACATAGATTACGTGCAGTGTTTCTGTTGTGGTGGATGTCTGAGAACTTGGAGCATAGATGTTGAGCCGTTAGAAAGACACATAGAAAGGTTTCCATATTGTTCATTCCATGTAGATATTAGAAAAAGGAACACAGATGAAACAAACCATGAACAGATGCCCCCTTTTATTGGCGAAGCACAACATTCAGAAAATTCAGAGGAAATAGTTGAAGATAAATTGATCCAAAAATATGATAGTAACTATTATAGGGGAAATTTTAGTGATGTTGCTAACCGACTTTTAACGTTCGAAAAATTTTAAATTAGTACCGATGTTGAAATTGATGAATCGGTGTTCCAGCAATACGCAGAAGCTTGTTTCTTTTATTATGGTGTAAAGGAAGATGTTGTTTGTTTTTCCTCTACATTAGGATTGGCACAGATAAGTAAAGATATAAATCCATGGGCTCTCCGTTTACAATTTGATCCAACTTGTATAGTATGTTACATCAAATATTGATAAATTTAAAAGTACCGTGACAGAAACGCCGGCTAGTGATGCAACAGATCCTTACATTGAATTTGAACTCAACATGCATTAGTAGCTGAAATAGCATGCCAAGTTGTTTTTCTAATCATTCCTTGAAATTAAACTAAAACAATCTACCGTTTAACAGTTTGGATCCCCTTTCATTGAACCTTTCTTAAAATCAGTCTGAAAATGTTTCGGGCACAGTTCAAGAACATAGAACGGTTTCTGACAGGCGCAGTACTATTTGTATCCTGGACAATTTTAGTCACTTCTAACCTACAACCGATTCTGACAGTTCTACCAAAGAACAGTTTTGACCGTTACTGTTCTACACTAGAACTGATTCCGAACTGGTTTTTACTGTTCTTACCTAAATATGATTCTGAAATGTCTACCAAGAATAGAACCCGACAGTTCTATCTCCAGTATAATAAGATATTTATTTACCTTAATTTACCTAAACTATATTTATAACTAAATGTTTTATTATTGCATTACTGCATTAGTCATTTTAACTTTATTTTAAGTGTATTTATTGTCTCGCCTTGTTAAAAAGTGTGACTTGCCGATTCTGTCTATATATATAATAGGAATTGCAACAACTTACAAAACTGCTAACAAAATGTGACTAAAAGCATTGCCTGATTAAAGACATTATATCATACATGAAAAACAAAAATTTCAGATTGCAGTCAAAAACAACCACTGAATTACAATATCCTGACTTGGAACAGTCATATACAGAATGGAATGGATTCAAACATCATGTTAGTGAGCGTTCAAATCGATTGCCGTACTATGAAACCAGTCAAATCTCTTTCAAACAATGGCGGACATTGGCGGTTTGTCGCATCACGTGACTTGTTGTTTATATAAATTAATACGGCAATACCACGAACACCTCCACTGCCATGAATCCGTGATGTAAAAGCAAACACGCTTAACGATTTAGTTATGTTAAGCAAAAAAAGGCAGCATTATGACAAAATTTAAAGAAATAAAATGCAAAACTTACTGATACATGTAGACAACAATAAACAGAAAACAAATATGATACATACATTTTACATGTATCGACCAATAAAATCCACATATTTTGAGGCTCCTGTCACTAGACAGGTACATTCAGAATAAAGTAACATCGGAGTTGATTTATACGCTTACGTATATTAAGTTGTTGAGTGAAAGTGGCTCTGCATAGTTATTTAAGATATTCTGATTTCCAAAAAACAAAAAGACATAGTATTTGAAATAAAGTTTAACAATCAAGAAAGGTTCCTTTGGTTATTGTCAAACTCTTCTTGTTTTTTGTTTTTTGTTTGTTTTTTTGGGGGATTTTTTAAGGGAGGGGGTATTTTAACATATAGTCTTATTCTCAATTATATCTATAACTAGGTGGGTCATTTTTTCTGAAACACCATTATTAATAAACGTATTGATTATAAGTAGATATAACAAAGAAGATGTGGTATGATTGCCAATGAGACAACTCTTCACAAGAGAACAAATTGACACCGAAATTACAACTATAGGTCATCAATGAGCCAAGTCCATACCGCATAATCAGCTATAAATAGCCCCGAAATGTCAATGTAAAACAATTCAAACAAGAAAACTAACGGCCTTAATTATGTAGATATTTTTTCCCAACGTAACACATTTCACCATCGAAAAGATTTCATCTTTAGTTTCTTAAAAAAATCAATATTGCATTTTTCATGGTCGGTTAAAACCATCATGACTATCTGGGGAAACAGAATGTTAGCTTATGGGGAAAAAAAAACAATGTATAAGACATTTGATAAATATCATGTGTCCGAAGCGAGTTTCAGGATTTTCTTTCATCGGGAACGCTGAAGGGCGAACATTTAAAGACTAGGATATACAATAATCGGAACATATAAAGAGCTATAATATTACAAAAAAGAACCTTAGAAACATCCAAATACATGTTAGATAAACTTTGACTGAGGGATTTGAAAACTTAGTTAAAAACTTTATATTTGTGTTAAGATATGTATTATGAGAATAAAATCCTAATTATATATAAATACCAAATAGATTAGTAATACATTACATGGAATAATTATAATACTTTATAAAATTGAGAATGGGGAATGGGGAAACAACAACCTGACCATAGAACAGACAACAGCAGAATGCCACCAACAGGTCTGCAATGCAGCGAGAAATTCCCGCACCTGGAGGCGTCCTTTAGCTGGCCCCAAAACAAATATCTATAATACTAAAATTACGAGGTCCAATTTATCAGCCGTCATCACGTAAAAACGATGAACAAAGAATTCAACTTTATATCTTACTAATATACAGTGTAGTACAATGCTGTTGATTAAAAATTACACCACTCCAGACCCCTTTGTTTCCCACATAATTAATATTGCCAATAATTAAGAAGTTCCGGGTCGAATCCGATACCGATACCAATAGTATATTCACCTGTTACCTATTACCTTATCTGTACGTTCCGCATCTGACAGGCGCACCACCAAACGCTGTATTTAGGATTTTGCTATATACACGGGTCGTAATCACAGGGTTGACACTACTAAATTCAATCATTGTCACATTGTTCCCGATTGTAGTATTTTAATCAGTATGACTTTTTAAGATGACAATACGAATAATATAATTCTGGACTTAAGGCGTATAGGTACAGCATGTACAGTTTTCAATTTGTAAGCCGGAATGACGTAAAACAGCGAATCAAAGAATTCAACTTTAATTATAACTCATTAAGGACAATGCTGTTGATTAAAAAATACTCCTTTCCAGGGACTTTTGTTTTCCAAATAAAATTAATAATACCAATAATTGATAAGTTCCAGGTCGACGGGTTCAAACAGAAAGATGTTGAAAGCAGAGAAAACTGTGCATCTTATAATCGGCATGACTTTATCAGATGACAATACCAATACTAAAATGAGGCTTACGCATAGTTATATTCTTTAATTCAGCCACAGACCCGCGATATCACGGGTGTGTTCTAGTATATACTAGTTCAGTGATAATGAACGCCATACTTAACTCCAAAGTGTACACAAGAAACTAAAATTAAAAATAATACAAGACTAACAAAGGCCAGATGCTCCTGACTTGGGACAGGCGCAAAGATGTGGCGAGTTAAACATGTTTATGAGATCTCAACCATCCTATAGTCTTCTCTTAAATATAGTGTCACTAAATACAAATAAAAAGACGGCGATCAGGCACGATTGTCAATGAAAATAACTATTCAACAGAGTTCAAATAAACAAAGAGCAATTCTTTGTCGTCATATGGTTTTCAAAAACGAGAAAACCCCATTCCGTTTACTCAACTATAGAACACTGTTAAATCAATGAGAGGAATAGGAGTTAAACAATAATGATGATTAAGGTACCATTGATGTCCACTTTATACAAAAGATTGTTTTTGATTAATTATAAAGAAATGTTTCTGTTTTCCTTCTGCTACGGCCAAAGATATTGTATGGTCAGCTATAAAACACTGTTTTAATTGATTAAGAGTTATTAAAAATAATGATGATTAAGCTACCATAGATGTCCACTTTAGACAAAAGATTGTTTTTGATTAATTATAAAGAAATGTTTCTGTTTTCCTTCTGCTACGGCCAAGGATATCGTATGATCAGCTATAAAATACTGTTTTAATTGATGAAAGGATTAAGAGTTATTAAAAATAATGATGATTAAGCTACCATTGATGTCCACTTTAGACTAAAGATTGTTTATGATTAATTCTGAATAAATATTGCTGTTTTCAAACTACTGCGGTCAAGGATATCGTTTGGTCAGCTATAAAATACTGTTTTAATTAATGGGAGGATTAAGAGATATTAAAAATAATGGTGATTAAGCTACCATTGATTCTCACTTTAGACAAAAGATTGTTTTTGATTAATTTTGAATAAACGTTTCGTTTTTCCTACTACTATGGTCAATGTATTATATCTAAATACGAGATAAAATGAGGCCACGAGACGGGAACATCGCATTATAAGAAAATATCTAGAAAATGAAGGTAGCAAACATTCTGCTGGAGATAATTGTTTGTTTGTGTTTACCTTTTTCGATGCAAGGGCAAGCACTTAGTCTAGTAAGTAAGCACTGGGGATATGAAACAACAGCAAGTGGAACCAAGATACAAGTTACCAGAACAGAAGAGTCGAGACAAACAGGAACCAAAGAGCAAATGCGTATCAGTAAAATAAAATCAACAGATGTAACAACCCAATCAGGAGTAGAAACAACAAACTATCCGGACATTAATGATGATTTTTGTTTTTCAGTAGGTGCATGTCATCCACCGGCGACTTTCAGTTATTCCGATTGGTACTGCAACTGCGATAGGGACTGTGAAAATTACAAAGGTTGCTGCCTTCAGCATAATTTTACAATTGCAAATGATCACCATGTCTATGAGTGTATCAATCTGGATACTGAACAAACGACTTATATAGGTTTTCAAGCCATATCAAGGTGTCCTTTGGGATATGGCAATAAAACTGTTGACGAAAAATGTATGAGCGGCAACTTAGTAGAAAGTGGTCCGCCAGTTGCTTTTGGCAACGACATTATGTTTAAGAACAAATACTGCGCGCTCTGTTACGATGTAAAAGAATACATTCCTTTTGAAGTTAAGTTTTACAATGTAAAAATGACTTCTGAAGAGTATGAATATTTTCAAAATCAAACCAGAAAGTCAAAACTTATTTATATCTTCATGAACGCTGATTACAAACTGGTACCACCTCCAAGTCTTAATCTTAGAACATGTGTAGTTAATTTAATAGGCAACACTCAAACCCACTGTCAGAGGTATATAAATCCAATAGTAGTACTAGTAATAGAAGGAAGGGATTTTCGTGTGTATAGAAATGAGTTCTGTATGCCTGACTACGACAAACAGAATACTTTCGTTTGTTTTGTAAGTGTTATGAGATTGTTGTGGAAAGTGATGGATATTCACACCTTATCTGTTATATTCTCGTTCAAAGAAACCAAGTTAGAGAAGGAGGGGAAGATCACATGTCAAAAATGGTCTGAAGAGGTAAATATCATAATTATCATCCTTTGAGACTGTTTTTAAACTGATATATTTGAGAGTTTATTTTATGCTAATTTGTAATATCATTGCAATGCCATTTTCTTCTTTAGCATATGCAATTCGGAGATGCAATAATTATGACTGCAATTGTGATAATGTTAACTAGATTCCAACTGATGTGGATCTATGCAACTAAAGGTAATATTATAACCGGGCGTTTTCCGTGTTATAGTGATGCAAAGACGGATTAATACCAATTATACTTTAAACTTTATTAGCAAGGTCCGGACAGTACCAGACCTAAGACCTAAACTGACTACAAAATAACATACAAAAGTATATATAAAAAACAGTTACTATAGAAAAGGATTAGTGTCCAACTGATTAACTTGTCATGGTCAGAGTGATTTCCATTACGACAAACATAGATTTAACAATAGAATTAATTAAACACAAAGAAATATAAAAGGTTAGATAAACGGATTAATAAATTGTCACTATAGCACTTCAAATATATTGTCTGAACTGGATTTATTTCTAATCGCAAATAGTCCAAATCTTCCTGGTTATAATATCGTCAAACATCAATCAGTCAATCAATATGCATTGTATTGGACAAATATAGATAAATCGAATCTCAAGTTGCAGTTTGAGCAACGAGAAATGCGTAGTAATACATTTAATTTTCTTTACCCGGCTTCAACTCGTCGCGCAAGTGTTGAAGTACCAATACTGCAAAGCTATTCGTATAAAAAGTTTTTTTTCCTCCTCCATACATACAAGAACAATAATTAGAATACATATGCATAGGAATAATGGAATACTTGTAGTGCAATTATACATACATTAAGACCGATTTGTGCATGAGAAAAGTATATAATTTAACAAGGAAATTGATATACTAGTAGTATAGTATTAAGCATATGTCAATTGGAAGATCGAAAATAATGTCATACATTTGTGAAACTTCAAAGTCAGATAGACCAAACAATCTTTCTGCTTTAAAATGAATTATTAATACGGAAACATTTTTTTTTTAATTTTGATGCAAGAAATCTTTTTTTTTAAATCGTAGAATATGATAATTTTCTTTGATAGAAAGTCTTTGAATTTTAATTTCAATATAGTGAAGTATTTTTAAGATGCTTTGGTTGCAATTTGAATGGAGAGAACATAATTTTATTGATAAAACATCTTCATTCTATACCTGTATTGCCAAAGGGTAGCTTAATTGAATCTAACCAACTTTACACAATTCTCAAACATGAGCTTACATTGGAAGTATATTTATATATTCGGCTATAGCTATATTGGCCGGGTTGATTTTTTTCTTCGGTATAACCTCAATTTACTCAATTTTCTTTGTAATATAAACACTAACTACGTTTAGGGGGTCTTTATAGTTTGCTGTTCGGTGTGAGCCAATGCTCCGTGTTGAAGACCGTACTTAGGCCTATGATGGTTTACTTTTAAGAATAGCGACCTAGATCGAGAGTTTTCTTATTGGCACTCATACTTCATCTTCTTAAATTATTCTGCTCATTATTAGTCAATGATAACTATGTTCTAATTATTCAAGCATTTTACTTTTCAATGAGTACAAAGGCGATAAATTTTAATATCTACAGCCTCCTCCATTAGTAAATGCTGTTTTATTTGATTCTCAAATAGAAATAAAATAAACAAATGTTTGCATTATTACGCAAAGGTTTGTCATTTCGCAAAGGTTTGCGTTGTAACGCAAAAGATTTGCGTTACAACGCAAAGATAGGAAGAAAAATTAAAAACAAAAGGTTAGGCGCAATCATTTTTTTTTTAATTTCTCTTTGTAGATCGAAAGAAGTAACTCGTGTGCACATTTGGAAACATATGACAATTATGTAATAAACCTGGAATATTATATAGTATCACCTAAGAATCAATCAAAGAGCGAACTTGTTGGAATAGGACTTGTGTCTTTATGGACATTTGTGGTTACAAATTTTACAAAGTGTTCAACGAAGATTATTCTGGAAGCTAGCGAAAGTCAAATGATAGTGAGAGTAACTGCATCTCTACTTGTCACGAAAAAGTTATTTAGTAACGAAATACATGAAATCGAAAAATCCTTCAATGAACAAGAACTGGATATTGTTATAAAAGACAACAGCACCGATAACGTCGCTGTTGTTAAAAAACGAAATAATATTTCAGGCATAGAAAATGACCTAGTAACTCGTTTCGACGTAATATTGAATAAGCGTCTACACTTTAGAGCTGAAGAGGGATTTTTCTCAAGGTTATTGCAATATAACAATATTCATACTCCTGTCATGAATCTTATGTTTTGCATTTATCACAAGGTCTTTGTAAACAGTTTCCCAGATGGAGGAATTTATATCGATTCCGAGAAAAATCTATGTGACAGAATACAAGTGTTAGAGAGTACTAGCAATTTAGCATTAATCACCTATGTCTGTTTCTCTTTATCTGTTATTTCGTTAGCATTCGTTATCAGTTTTAACAGGAATCAAACATAAATTTCATTGCAGTGTTCCTGGTTCAAATATGGAAAATTTGTCTACGTCTTTGTTATTGGCCAATATTGTGTTCATGTTTGGTATTGGTGCATCCAGGCTTTATAGAGTTTGCTATATTGCTGGTATAATTCTTCACTATTTATGGTTAACTGTTTTCTCGTATATGACAATAGCTATCGCACACATCGTGTATACTATTTCACAACTAAAACCTCGGAATCCAATCAAACATGAAGACGTTGTGAAAAAGCGTTGTATGGTAACTTTTGTAGGACTCCTTATCCCGTTGTTAATCGTTTTATACCAGGGATCGTTGTAGATCAGTTTGGTCCAGAATATTGGTCTCTTGGGTATGGTGGATCAGTATGCTTTCCTAATAAGTATCCTGCAAATATAATTTTCTTTTCTGGACCTGTAGTTTTTGGTGTTGCAGTTGATTGTATCTGTATGGTTCAAATTGTAACTCAGATTTGTAGGGTACGCATGGGGATGAGACACATTCGGAAGCTGAATATCTATGAAGATGCTCAAATTTACCTAAGAATTGTGGTCTTATCGGGAGTGTTTTGGGTAACTGGTATTGTGGCTGCAATTTCGGAATCTGAATGGTTGGATTATGTTTTCACCATATTGTGTGGATTGCAAGGATTTTTTATTGCTGTCGCTAATATGACTACAACTCGTGTATTGAAAACAAAACGAGCAGTGTCGAAATCATTGACATGAGTAATATCTTATGTCTCTTCTTTTATATTATATCGTTAGAACCTCATTAGTTGAAAATCATGTATGCTATATGTATCAATAATAAACTTGATATATCTAATTGAATCTTTATATTTTATGATAAGGAATACATCTCCTTCATGCATACATTATATACTTGAATGGAGAGTTGTCTCATTGGCACTAATACCACATCTTCTTATATCTGTATACATTATATACAAGTCATGTATCAACATATAAAAGACGTTTAAACCCGCTGCATTTGTTTGAACCTGTCTTAAGTCCGGAACCTGATGCTCAGTGTTTGTCGTTTCTCTTTTTATTATTTTTATACAGAATGGTTTACTTTTGCAAATTGTGACTTGGATGGAGAGTTCAAATCTCATTGGCACTCTTATCACATCTTCCTATATCTATGAAGCTCCGATTCCTTATATTTGGCTTTAAAATTGTTCCTTTAATACACTTGGAACTTCATTTCTTTAATACATTCGGCTGCAATGGTTATACACATCGTCCTTATTGTTTAAAAAATATAACAGGTGCAGGATTAGACAGCACCACAACGGAACAAACCACAGAAATTTGCATACTGAGGCAAAATAACTGTCTTTAACAGTAAACAGGTATCTATACAATATGGCAAGCTCTGAATGATTCCGAGTCTATATAAACATGATAAAGTTAAAGTTCGAGAAAAAACTGCAAAAATATATATTGTATATTTATATACGTCAATTACATGAGTTAAACACCGACAATCTTCCTTCATTAGACTTTCAAAATTAAGTTTGGGCTTTTATTTAAATTAGATGCCAACCATTGAGGAAAGGATTGTATTATATTAGATTATGCGCAATATATGTTTACATCAACCTCAATAAACAAAAGTTGCATATACAATTTATTCACACGTAGTTTTCCTATATTTTCTTGTTTTACCATATACATGTTTGTACTGTATAAAAACTTGTTAATCCTGTAGTGCTTTGCTCATACTTGGTGTTCGTTGATTCTAAGACATTTCCACTAAAATCACATATTTTTTATTGGATTGTTTAGCATTTCAGTATGATTGAGAAGCCGGCCACCACAATTTCGTCTCGTTTTACTCGGTTTCCCACAATCGCATTCAATTTGCCTTGATTTTGACAATCATTAAATATAAACTACCCAGCTGGTATATGCAAAATTATGTTTGTACTGGCTTAATAACTAGTCTTATGGTGCTTAAAACATGTATAGTAGATTACACTACCTACACACTCTATATAAAGTTAAGGCGATGTCATTGACTAATGTTTGCAATTGAGACAGATATACACCAGATAGCAAAGTATGTATAAGTACTCAAAGAACTATAATAACAATGATTCAACATAAACCGTAAAACTTAAGCTTTCAAAGACCCTGGTATGACTAAATATGAAACATTTCAAACCAGATTATCGACGACGACCCCATTCCCCTTGTCGCCCCGGCCCCATAACCATGATAACCGGATTTAATGGTGTGACAATATATATTATCCAAAAACCATAATACAAAAAATGTTGTAAAGGACTTTTAAAACTCGTCAGCTCGATAAAAAATATCAGTCTAAGCAAAACCCCCAAAAAGACCACGAAAAGACACTAAGTACAGATCTGAGAGTGCTTGCAGTAACAAGAAGCTATTTCAAAAGAAATAGCGACTACTAACAGAAAGCATGTGTCGAAGACTCAAATATCAATCAGTAATCATTTAACAATCCAATGTATTTAGCGTATATACGTTGGCGTCCGTTCGAGCTATCCGGTAATGTGTGACCACAGCTTAAAGCTGCTGAGTAATTATGATCGATCACCGAATGGATATTTTTGTCGGTTTAAGGTTATTTGTTCGTAATAAATGTACAGAGGACTTCAAGTTGGTTCAGTATATATATATATATGCATGCATTGGTATAACACATTCTTTGACCTTAATATAATCACCAGAAACTGGTTTGAAGGCCGCACAGTGACCTTTAGTTGTTAATGTCTGTGTCATTTTGGTCTTTTGTGGACAGTTGTCTCATTGGCAATCATACCACATCTTCTTTTTATATCATATGACTTTATAATTTTCGACCTGAAAAAGTAAAACAAAACCAGGGCAATACATTATATATCATTATAGAATTGCAGAGAAAACTGTATTGATCCGGATTCAAGATAGAAACACTTTACTATATACAATTTAACATCCAACGCCTTTATTTTTAATTAAACGTTCACTGGGTATCAAATTTTTTTCTGTCATGGTCTGTAAAAAATAGTTCCAGCACATCACTGCATTCCAAAAAGCTCACAAATTTTGTAGGTAGATTATCTCTATTTATTTGTATAAATCTATGAAGATTCTGTCCGAATTGTTTCCTAATCGAATTTCTACACATTATTTGCAGTGATAAAGGTTTTTGAAAGTATTCGTCTATTTTAGACTTTAAGTTATCGCTCCATTTATGTCGATATTCCCTCAATAGTATCTTATCGTTTTCGGTTATGGTATGAGCGCTCAATACTATAATGAGAATTAGGTCATCATTTCTGAACAAGTGGCTAGCGCCCCGATCGCAGATATACTGAATAAGAGTCATTTTAGTGTCAATACTTAAATTAGCGTTCGCTCTAACAAATACATGTAACATTAACTTCCAATTTTCTGCAGTCTCCTGTCTTATCAAAAAATACTTCCAGGTTTCTGGTTGCAAATAAGGGTCGGCACCGCATAACAAGATTTCGTGCATTAAATCGTACCGACGCAGGCGCATTGTTGTGTAAAAAGGAGGTGTTCCATCACTCGCGTCATTCACGTCACGTCCAATTTCAAGTAATCGTCGGATCATGTGATCATTACGCTGATTAATATTTAAAACTGAATTAAAAACGCTAATGGCTTCCGACTGATCTTCTAGAAAGCTGTTGGCACCAGATTCAGTAAGCAGATATTCTATGTCTTTATATTCGAAGATCTCAGCCCATTTTAAAGCACTCATGTTTTTTAAACATGCATTCACATCAAAGTTTTTCTGTATAAGTAACTGTAATATTGGACTGGAGTTATTCAGTACTGCGTCTATAATACATTCGGAATATTCTTTGTAATCCCTGTAATTTGGATGAAGTCGCGGTAAGTAATCGAGTATTGTTTTGATAACATCAATTTTACCTACAAAATAAGGTAAATATAGTTTTGTTACTAACAATATGAAAAGTGTAAATGAAAGAAGATTTTAACTACAAATAAAATGGCAATTTAATAGTAAGTGCTCATCAAAAACACATGACGTATATAATGAAAATAAATCTGAATTTTAAATTAATTTGTTATTAATATAAATACCCACGACAACTAGCTTTTCTTTTTGTCATTATGATTATGACGTCAAGTTTTTCTTGTATCTCTTTTAAAACAGATAAAAGGGCTTGATTTGAAAACAAAGTCACATACATGTAAATCAACTACTAAGCGAAGAAACTGGTTTTTTTTTTAATTCCTTTCATAATTTTATCATAATATGTAATAGCTTAAATCAATCTTACTGGATAGTTATCATATAAATGATTCATCTACTTATATATATTCATATCCTGACCGCATAGTCGACCTTACTTGAATAATGTGATTTCAAAATGTCATCAATATTAACGATTCAAGACTAAATATGTTCGCTGTAGTGTCACTTTTTAATAATGATTTTATGGAATTTGCTGATGAAGATAAATTCATACTTTTATTTAGTAATAAGATAATTTTTTAATTTATTAAATGTCGTGTTCGTCATCCACAGGCTTTAGTGTCAAATATTTTAGATACATGTATCTGGAAATAGAAAGTTACGTCTAATTTTTCTCCTATGTGTGTATCGTGCAAGATTACTACGCACCCACGACGGACAAGATTACAATGTTACATGGAACAGTGGCGGATCCAGCCATTTTAAAAGGGGGGGGGGGGTCCCAACCCAGAGTAAGGGGGGGGGGGGGGGGTGCAACTATATGCTCCAATTCAAATGCATTGATCGACCAAAAAAGGGGGGTTCCAACCCCCGGAACCCCCCCCCCCCCCCCCCGGATCCGCCACTGTGGAACAAGATATTCTGCAGAGCGCAGCTTTATACGACCGCAGAGGTCAAACACTGAACAGTTGGGGCAAGTATGACACTACATTTAAGCTTGATACAGCTCTGAATTTGGATTGTGATTAAATAGTTGACACAACATAGGTTTATGACACAGAAAGACTGTGGTCTAAGAACTTAAACTTAAAAACTTAAAAATTTTAAATCAGACATTTTCCTATTATGGTCCAATATCCAAAATCTAAATACATGATGGTTAGATTCAGCATATCATAGAACCCAAAGAATTCAATTTTTGATGAAATTAAATAATGTTCAATTTTAGACCCTTTAGACCGGCAATGTGGACCAATTTTTAACCGGGCTCAAATATTAAAAATCTAAATACATGGTTAGATTCAGCATATTGAAAAACCCCATATATTCAATATTTGTTGAAATCAAACGAAGTTTAATTTTTGACCCTTGGGACCTTAATGTAGACTAATTTGAAAATGGGACAATACTGTGCAATTGAATATTTCTTACTATTGCGCAAAACTGTGCAATTGAAAATTTCTTGTTATTGCGCAATATTGTGCAATTGAATATTTCTTGCTATTGCGCAATACTGTGCAATTGAAGATTTCTTGCTATTGCACAATACTGTGCAATTGAAGATTTCTTGTTACATATTGTAATGCGCAATACTGTGCAATTGAAAATTTCTTGCTATTGCGGAATACTGTACAATTGAAAATTTCTTGCTATTGCCCAATACTTAATATAATAATTTTGGACCCCGATTTGGACCAACTTGAAAACTGGACCAATAATCAAAAATCTAAGTACATGTTTAGATTCAGTATATCAAAGAACCCCAAGAATTCAATTTTTGTTAAAATCAAGCTAAGTTTAATTTTGGACCCTTTTGGACCCAAATTCGGTGGGACCAAAACTCCCAAAATCAATCCAAACTTTCCTTTTGTGGTCATAAACCTTGTGTTAAAATTTCATAGATTTCTATTGACTTTTACTAAAGTTATTGTGTAAAAACCAAGAAAAATGTTTATTTGGGACCTGTTTGAGGGCCCCTAATTCCTAAACTGTTGGGATTAAAACTCCCAAAATCAATCTCAACCTTCAGTTTGTGGTCATAGACCTTAAGTTAAAGTTTCATAGATTTCTGTTTACTTATACTAAAGTTATTGTGCGAAAACCAAGAAAAATGCTTATTTGGGCCCTTTTTGGCCCCTAATTCCTAAACTGTTAGGATCAAAACACCCAAAATCAATCCCAACCTTCCTTTTATGGTCATAAACCTTGTGTCAAAATTTCATAGATCTCTATTTACTTTTACTTAAGTTAGAGTGCGAAAACCAAAAGTATTCGGACGACGACGACGCCAACGTGATAGCAATATACGACAAAAAAATTAAAATTTTTGCGGTCGTATAAAAATTGACATAAAAGTTGCAATCTTAGTAATACCTTTTTTCACGGTTAACTTCACCTGAAGCGACGTGACTTTGAACTTATGATACTTCAGCAAGACGTCTAGAGTCTCAGCATCACCTCGAAACACAGCACTGTTTATCTCTGCCTTTAAAGTGGCAGAATCAAGTTTGACTCCTTTCCCCATTAAAAACAAAATACATGACGTTGCATGAGTAGAAAATGCTCCTTTGAGTGCTGCTTTTAATAACTGGCGGTTTTTAGTACGATCAATATTGATGAAAGTTTGTAATGCTGCAACTTTATCTAAACTAGCAATTCTGAATATCATCGGAACAGTATTACACTGTATGGGATTAATGTGGAAGAATTTTTGCCGAAGTTTATCTTGTAGAAATTTTGGATTGTATTTGCTAAGTAGTGAAGATATTTCTTCGTCTTCTGAGAGAAGAGCAAGATACAAGGGAGAAAATCCATTTTGTAGTGTATACCATACGAATGACGGGAAAACATATTCTGCTAGCACCGGAAGCATATCTCGAATAACTTTTGTCCTTTTATATATTACTGCAAGATGTATCCAATAAAATCCATAGCCAAAGCCTTGTCGGTTTGAAGTCGGTGTATTGTCCATACTATCTGGCGAATAATTATCGAATGCTGCATCTAATTCCTCGTCTGATACTTCAAGAACGTTTTTATCTGGTTTGTTTTCTTCCAAGAGAATGTGCGGACAAACACCCGTAGCCACAGACTTTTCCAGACGATGTTTGATATTGTCGTTCGGTTCACTGTTCTTTGGTAAAACGCAGTTTTCTAACTCAAATGAACAATCACATGGCTTGTGATCTTTTACATATATATCTGAAAATGAACACGGAATGATTAGTTTAAAGAATATATTTTGTTATTAATTGTGTTATACTTATACAAACGAATATAGGTAAGTTTTAGCTATATTGAAGACCCATTGATGGCCTTCGGCTGTTGTCTGCTCTTTGGTCGGGTTGTTGTCGTTTTGACATTTCCATT
Source organism: Mytilus edulis (assembly GCA_019925275.1). Taxonomy (NCBI): domain Eukaryota; kingdom Metazoa; phylum Mollusca; class Bivalvia; order Mytilida; family Mytilidae; genus Mytilus; species Mytilus edulis. The sequence continues at coordinate 59,761,272 of CM034356.1, forward strand.
CTCAATTTTAATAACTATATGTGTACGTTTAAACTGTGGGTCGCCATTAAATGATTGTTATAAGTACATTGTACGTTATAGTATTATCGAACTGACATGCGACATAAAACGAATCATACTTATATTTTTTCTCTCCAAAACTAGTTAATAGAATGCATCATCTAGTTCATATACTTTATGAATGACTTATAGGTTTTCCAGTTCGTATCATATAGGCCACAACAAATAGTGTTTACAAACATGTACAGGGATCGCCACAGCCTACATGTTTAAGAGAGGACATCCGACTTTGCATTTGTTGCACAACCCTTAGATATTTAGCCTCACTATTGATTTTATCAGCACGAATAAAGCTTATTGATAATTAAACTTCGAATTTGTTTGCTTTAAATACGTAATAAAATCGACGATAGGTTAATGACACTTGCTAACCAGGTGCTCCGCAGGGCGCAGCTTTATACGACCGCAGAGGTCGAACCCTGAACAGTTGGGGCAAGTATGGACAAAACATTCAAGCGTGATACAGCTCTGAATTTGGATTGTGATCAAATTTTTGACATTACATGGGTTTTTTTTACACAAAATAAATGTCAAGATTTTACAAATCAATTAAAGATTTCTTCTTCAAACTTTTTAAATCTAAAATTAAATAGTTGACACAGCATAGGTTTCTGACACAGAATGAATGTGGTCTAATGAACTTAAAAGTTTTTTTTTGCCTTTGAGCAATTCACTATGCTGTTGAATATTAATCCTCTCAAAAAAATGTTTGAAGAAATTTCTTTTTATTTATAAAATCTGAAATGAGAAAAATTTAACCCCCCCCCCCCCTTTATTTTTCACATCCCCGTTTCCCTTTTTCCAAAACTGATATCAATTCAAATTTCTAATGGAGTTTGCAACAATAACTACTCTTTTAAATACATCATAAAATATTAAAATGTAAAATAAAGTGCTTGTTATCACTGAATGGTAAAGATTGGTTGGTAGTAAAAGTGAATATACATTGTTTATTGTATAAAACAATAAAAAAAACTTCATCAGCAACATTTTATATTGGCAAATTTCCAATGAAGTTATTTACATAAAGTTATTTGCAAATAAAAATAGAAAATGACATCATAGTCATGTCTGGCAAATGTCCAACATACATTATCTAAAAACATTTTAGATAAGATAAGGAAACCAGATGCTCCGCAGGGCGTAGCTTTATACGACCGCAGAGGTTGAACCCTGAACGGTTAGGGCAAGTATGGACACAACATTCAAGCTGGATTCAGCTCTAAATTTGGATTGTGATTAAATAGTTGACACAGCATAGGTTTCTGACACAGAATGAATGTGTTCTAATGAACTTAAAATTTTTGTTTCTCTTAGAGCAATTCACTATGCTGTTGAATATTAATCCTCTCAAAAAAATGTTTGAAGAAATTTTCTTTTTTATTTATGAAATTTCAAATGAGAAAAATTGAACCCAATTTTTTTAATCACATCCCCCTTTCCCTTATTCCAAAACTAATCTCAATTAAAATTTCTAATGGAGTTTGCAACAATAACTACTCATTTAAATACATCATAAAATATTAAGATGTAAAAAAACTGCTTGTTATCACTGAATGGTAAAGATTATTTTAATTTATCAGTTGGTAGTAAAAAGTGAATATACATTGTATATTGTATATAACAAAGATTTAAGTTGATTCTGGACAAAGAAAGATAACTCCAATTAAAAAAAAATCTTGCTATTGCACAATATTTTGCAATTAGATATTTCTTGCTTACTATTCTGGACAAAGAAAGATAACTCTAATTAAAAAAAAATTTGATATTTCACAATATTGTGCAATTAGATATTTCTTGCCATTGCGCAATACTGTGCAATTGAAAAGACTTGCTATTACACAATACTTAATATAATAATTTTAGATCCTGATTTGGACCAACTTGAAAACTGGGCCCATAATAAAAAATCTAAGTACATTTTTGGATTCAGCATATCAAAGAACTTCAAGATTTCAATTTTTGTTAAAATCAGACTAAGTTTAATTTTGGACCCTTTGGACTTTAGTGTAGACCAATTTGAAAACATGACCAAAAATGAAGAATCTACATACACAGTTAGATTTGGAATATCAAAGAACCCCATTTATTCAATTTTTGATGAAATCAAACAAAGTTTAATTTTGGACCCCGATTTGGACCAACTTGAAAACTGGGCCAATAATCAAGAATCTAAGTACATTTTTAGATTCAGCATATCAAAGAACCTAACTGATTCATTTTTTGTCAAAATCAAACTAAGTTTAATTTTGGACCCTTTGGACCTTAATGTAGACCAATTTGAAAACGGGACCAAAAGTTAAGAATCTACATACACAGTCATGACAGTTAGATTCAGCATATCAAAGAACCCCAATAATTCAATTTTGATGAAATCAAACAAAAGTTTAATTTTGGACCCTTTGGGCCCCTTATTATGTTGGGACCAAAACTCCCAAAATCAAACCCAACCTTTCTTTTATGGTCATAAACCTTGTGTTTAAATTTCATAGATTTCTATTTACTTATACTAACGTTATGGTGCGAAAACCAAGAAAAATGCTTATTTGGGTCCCTTTTTGGCCCCTAATTCCTAAACTGTTGGGACCTAAACTCCCAAAATCAATACCAACCTTCCTTTTGTAGTCATTAACATTGTGTTTAAATTTCATTGAATTATATTTACTTAAACTAATGTTATTGTGCGAAAACCAAGAATAATGCTTATTTGGGCCCTTTTTTGGCCCCTAATTCCTAAACTGTTGAGACCAAAACTTCCAAAATCAATCCCAACCGTTCTTTTGTGGTCATAAACCTTGTGTCAAAATTTCATAGATTTCTATTAACTTAAACTAAAGTTATAGTGCGAAAACCAAGAAAATGCTTATTTGGGCCCTTTTTGGCCCCTAATTCCTAAAATGTTGGGACCAAAACTCCCAAAATCAATACCAACCTTCCTTTTGTGGTCATAAACCTTGTGTTAAAATTTCATAGATTTCCATTCACTTTTACTAAAGTTAGAGTGCGAAAACTAAAAGTATTCGGACGCCGGACGACGACGACGACGACGACGACGACGACGACGACGACGACGCAGACGCCAACGTGATAGCAATATACGACGAAAATTTTTTCAAAATTTGCGGTCGTATAAAAAAGCTTCATCAGCAACATTTTATATTGGCAAATTTCCAATGAAGTTATTTACATAAAGTTATTGGCAAATAAAAATAGAAAATGACATCATAGTCATGTCTGGCAAATTTCCAACATATATTATCAACTACTATTCTATACAAAGAAAGATAACTCCAATTGAAAATTAATTGCTATTGCACAATATTGTGCAATTAGATATTTCTTGCTATTGTGCAATACTGTGCAATTGAAAATTTCTTCCTATTGCACAATACTTGATATGGAATCCTGATTTGGACCAACTTGAAAACTGGGCCCATAATCAAAAATCAAAGTACATATTTAGATAAAGCATATCAAATAAGCCCAAGAATTTAATTTTTGTTTAAATCAAACTTAGTTTAATTTTGAACCCTCATTTGGACCAACTTGAAAACTAGGCCAATAATTAAAAATATAAGTACATTTTTAAATTCAGCATATCAAAGAACCCCAAGGATTCAATTTTTGTTAAAATCAAACTAAGTTTAATTTTGGACCCTTTGGACCTTAATGTAGACCAATTTGAAAACGGGACCAAAAATTAAGAATCTACATACATAGTTAGATTCGGCATATCAAAGAACCCCAATTATTCAATTTTTGATGAAATCACACAAAGTTCAATTTTGGACCCTTTGGGCCCCTTATTCCTAAACTGTTAAGACCAAAACTCCCAAAATCTAACCCAACCTTCCTTTTATGGTCATAAACCTTGTGTTAAAATTTCATTGATTTCTATTTACTTATACTAAAGTTATTGTGCGAAAACCAAGAATAATGCTTATTTGGGCCCTTTTTTGGCCCTTAATTCCTAAACTGTTGAAACCAAAACTCCCAAAATCAATCCCAACCTTCCTTTTGTGGTCATAAACCTTGTGTCAAAATTTCATAGATTTCTATTCACTTAAACTAAAGTTATAGTGCGAAAACCAAGAAAATGCTTATTTGGGCCCTTTTTGGCCCCTAATTCCTAAAATGTTGGGACCAAAACTCAAAATCAATCCCAACCTTCCTTTTGTGGTCATAAACCTTGTGTTAAAATTTCATTGATTTCTATTCATTTTTACTAAAGTTAGAGTGCGAAAACTAAAAGTATTCGGACGACGACGACGACGACGACGCAGACGACGACGCCAACGTGATAGCAATATACGACCAAAAAATTAAAATGTTTGCGGTCGTATAAAAAACTTATTGTAACATAATACGGCATTTTTCCCTTGAAGTTTTTACGTGATAATCTGCTTAATATATAACCAGATGATCCGCAGGGCGCAGCTTTATACGACCGCATAGGTTGAACCCTGAACGGTTGGGGCAAGTATGGACACAACATTCAAGCTGGATTCAGCTCTAAATTTGGAATGTGATTAAATAGTTGACACAGCATAGGTTTTGGACACAGAATGAATGTGGTCTAATGAACTTAAAATATTTTTTTTGTCTTTGAGCAATCACTATGCTGTTGAATATTAATCCTCTCAAAAAAATGTTTGAAGAAATTTTCTTTTTTATTTATGAAATTTCAAATGAGAAAAATTGAACCCAATTTTTTTAATCACATCCACCTTTCCCTTTTTTCATAACTGATCTCAATTCAAATTTCTAATGAAGTTTGCAACAATAATTACTCATTTAAATACATCATAAAATATTAAAATGTAACAAAAAGTGCTTGTTATCACTGAATGGTAAAGAGTGTTTTAATTTATCAGTTGGTAGTAAAAGTGAATATACATTGTGCATTGTATAAAACAATGATTTAAGTTGATTCAACTACTATTCTGGACAAAGAAAGATAACTCCAATCAATTGAAAATTTCTTGCTATTGCACAATATTGTGCAATTAGATATTTCTTGCTATTGCGCAATACTGTGCAATTGAAAATATTTGCTATTGCACAATACTGTGCAATTGAAGATTTCTTGCTATTGCACAATACTGTGCAATTGAACATTTTTTGCTATTGCACAATACTGTGCTATTGAAGATTTCTTGCTATTGCTGAATACTGTGCAATTGAAAATTTCTTGCTATTGCACAATGCTTAATATAATAATTTTGGATCCTGATTTGAACCAACTTGAAAACTGGGCCCATAATCAAAAATCTAAGTACATGATTAAATTCAGCATATCAAAAAAGCCAAAGAATTCAATTTTTATTAAAATCAAACTTAGATTAATTTTGGACCCTTTGGTATTTAATGAAGACCAATTTGAAAACGGGACTAAAAATTAAGAATCTACATACACAGTTACTTATACTAAAGTTATTGTGCGAAAACCAAGAATAATGCTTATTTGGGCCCTTTTTTGGACCCTAATTCCTAAACTCCCAAAATCAATCCCAACCTTCCTTTTGTGGTTATAAACCTTGTGTTAAAATTTCATAGATTTCTATTCACTTTTACTAAAGTTAGAGTGCGAAAACTAAAAGTATTCGGACGACGACGACGCAAGACACAAGACGACGCAGGACGACGACGACGCCAACGTGATAGCAATATACGACGAAAAATTAAAATCTTTGCGGTCGTATAAAAAAGAAGATGATGCATGATTGCCAATGAGACAACTATCCACAAAAGACCAAAATGACACAGACATTAACAACTATAGGTCAGCGTACGGCCTTCAACAATGAGCAAAGCCCATACCGCATAGTCAGCTATAATAGGCCCCGATAAGACAATGTAAAACAATTCAAACGAGAAAACTAACGGCCTTATTTATGTAAAACAAATGAACGAAAAACGAATATGTAACACATAAACAAACGACAACCACTGAATTACCGGCTCCTGACTTGGGACAGGCACATACATTAATAATGTGGCGGGATTAAACATGTTAGCGGGATTCCAACCCTCCCCCTAACCTGGGACAGTGGTATAACAGTACAACATAAGAACGAACTATAAAAATCAGTTGAAAAAGGCTTAGGGAGCTACCATTTGATTTTTATGGGGGGGGGCATGGACAGGAGTTTTGAGTAAAAACAAAAGGCAGGATGAGACACTTGCAAAAAAAAAAAAAGTCAGGACGACAATTTAGGTAAAAAAAAGTCAGGATAAACTAAGAAAAAAAAAGGCAGGACCGAACAGAGTGAAAAATAAAAAGGCAGGACAGAGATTACAGCTAAAAAAAAATGCAGGACAAAATTTTTCATCCTAGCCCTCCCATAAAAATCAAATGGTAGCTCCCTTAACTCATCAGATGGAAAAATATACAAGTAGACGTGGCCGGGTAGTTCGGTTTTTGAAAAACCATGGTTTAATATAAAGATTGATATGTTATTCTATTTTATCATATGTTTAGTAGTAAATACAGTAGTTTTGCATATGTGATAAATAGCCTGCTGTTTAATCCATATCGCGCAACTTTAATGCGCACCCTTTATCGCATACCCTTTATCACACCCCTACTTTTTTTTTTTTTTTTTTTTTTTTTTTACATAAAGTCAGTTTGGGTTTTTTTTTTTGCTTAAGAAAAATTTTCCTCAAAATAGGTAAATTTTTTGAATGACGTCATTGTTTGTTATGTGACGTCACGAACGTCGAGTTTTAATATTGTATGTGACGTCACGAACGTCAAGTTTTCATATTTTTTGGCACACTAAATGCAACTATGAAAAATACAAAACACACAAATTAATACAATAATAAAAAAAAATATGTTTTTAAAACAACAGCACGCAAATTGTAAGGTAACCCAGGTGCTTCGGATAAGTAATTGAGCAGTTCTTTTAAGGCCTTTGAAACAATTAAGACAAAAGTAGAACTGAAGGTAAGCCAGTGCTATGGATCAGAAAACAGTTCATATAATATAATACTCTTCTGTTGAAATATATGATAAAGTGTATAATACATGGCAAAATCCGTATCACATGCCGTATCACCCTCGACCAATATCATCCCTCAGGCCTAAAGGCCCTTGGGCTGATATTGATGTCTCGGGATGATACGACATATTCATGTAGATAGGCGGAGCTTGGAATCTGATATATTTTTTATGTTAATTAAACCACGATTAAAACTTCGCCACTTTGTTACGTCTACATGTGATTGACAGTTTAGTAAATGCACGAGGACAAGGATTTCGTTTGTTTTACAAATAGGATTTCTACTTTCCTTCACTGACTTAATAATTTTAACGAAATTTTTAGACACACCTCTTACGACTCGGGGCGGGGGGGGGGGGGGGGGGGGGTGTTATACCTGAGCCGGAATATTTTTATTTCATAAATGCTATACAATTTTGTTGGGGAAAATCTTTTTTATAACGAAATATTTATGACAAATCAGAGCCGGAATAATTTGTTCTAAAATTCACAGGCCTCTAAAAAATCAAATGGTATGTACCTTAGAGCATAGATGTAGCGTATTACATATATGCTTAGAGGAACCCGAGTCGCTCAATTATTCAGAACAATAACTTTTTGTCATATCTGATGTGCCGTATTCCCAACTGGATCGGGTTTCTCGAGCACGCGTTAAGCAGCGGGCTTGAACGACACTCCCACTGGTTTTTTATTGGATAAAAAAAATCCCCAGGCCACTTTTGAATGATGTTACAAAACATATACACCACGCCTTACTCATTAACAAATTTAAACAAACTCATCCTACGGATTCGTCGTTTAAATATGTTAACTCATAAATAGCGTGGTATATATATAACACTTATTTTTAAAATCCTTATTAGTTTTTAATTTTTAATGCTCTTAATTTGAATGGTTCATACGACTATCTAACTGGTTGAATAGATCAGTAATACTTTAAATATTAAACATTTATGCTTATTTGAGCTAGAGACATATATATATATATAGAATGAAATTCAAAACAGTGTGGCTGTGGCCATTGATTGACACATTAAAATCATCCATTGACTGGGATAATGTAGGTGAACGTTTGTATGTAACGACCACTGCTCACTATGTACTGTTAAAGACACTTAAACTATGGGGTCACCAAAGGTTCTCAACACCTTAATAAAGTAATTCGAAAAATTAATCAGAAATAACACGATGTTTTGATTTATATCAATTATATAAATCAAAACATAAAGGTTATTCCTGATTAATTTTTCGAATTATTTTATAATTAAAGGCGTTAAGAAACCTTTGGTGACCCCACAGTTTAAATGTTTATCGTAGGTACGTCGTGAACAGTGGTCGTTACAGACAAACGTTCACGTAAATTGTCCCAGTCAATGGATGAATTTAATGTGCCAATCAATGGCCACAGCCACACTGTTTTGAATTTCATTCTAAATACAAATTATATTACTCACAATAAACCAAAGGGTCGAAGGTAGGGCATACCTTTGTATTTTCGTTCCTATTTTTTTTAATTATTTTTTTTTTAATTATAAACATAAACAAAATTAATGATTTAAGTACAACAATCGAAAGATGTACAAGACATTTGATGAAACGAAACAATACATATAAGTGTTTAAGCATTTGTATAGTCCGAAATGGTATGCATGCAGTTTGCCTACATAGTACATGTAGTATTGAATGATATTTTGCACATGGTAAGAAATGGTAATTTTGGTACAAAATGGCTCGGAAATGAAATGGAAAATTTCACACCAAACAACCAAACTGTTTAAAAGTCACATACGGTAACAATTCAACTGTTTGTTTGAGTTGAATATTTAGTCATTTTATTTTTCATTTTAAACAGTTATTGTCATGTCTCAAGTTTCACATTCATTTATTTTCCGGAAAGAAAACGGATTGTATTTTTTGTATTACAATTTTCATAAACTTCCGTCAAGTCACGTTAATTTTCTCTTGGCAAATCCTTCTGATGCCACGATGTAAGTCACTTATACTTACCTCTTTTATGTATATATAGTGTAAACACATTCATTTTGATAGACTGCAATTGTTTTTATAAGTTTTTGACTATGCAAACAAATCCAGGAAAACAGACAACATTGGTGTATCACCTTTAAAAGACAAGGGGAAATTAGTCAGCGACAGCAAAGGAAAGGCAGAAATTTTAATCCAACAATTTAGATCCGTATTCACAATTGACAAAACAATTGAAACAATACCAAATCTACTTATTACCACAAAAGGACTAGAAAAACTACTCAAAGATGTAAATCCATCGAAAGCATCTGGACCAGATGGTATACAAAACAAAATACTTAAAGAATGTGCTACAGAAATAGCACCAGGACTTACTGCCATCTTCCAAACATCAATAGACACTGGTATACTACCCGAAGACTGGCTAAACGCAAACATCTCGTGTGTATTCAAAAAAGGAGACAAACACGCTGCAGAAAACTATAGACCAGTCTCATTAACATCGGTACCTTGCAAACTATTAGAACATATCATATGCAAGCACATCCTCAAACATCTTGAAAAGCACAGAGTCTTAACATCACTCAACCATGGATTCCGATCTGGCTACTCATGTGAAACACAACTATTAGTCACCTTACATGACTTCATGAAAGCATTTGACGCCGGACTACAAACTGATATCGCAATCCTGGACTTTTCAAAAGCCTTTGATACAGTACCACACAACAAATTATTATCAAAAATGGGAGAATACGGAATTCGAGGACAACTAAAACAACTGGCTAAATATGTTTCTGACACAGAGAAAGATGAAATTAGTAGTAGAGGGAGAACAGTCAGAAGAAGTCAAAGTGGACTCAGGTGTTCCACAGGGAACAGTTCTAGGTCCATTACTTTTCCTATGTCATATAAATGACCTCTCGAACACTATCAAATCATCAGTACGGCTGTTCGCCGATGACTGTCTATTATACAGAACCATCAAAACAGAGAAAGTCAGATCACAAACTGCTACAAGAAGACCTAGCTAGCCTAGAAGACTGGGCAAATAAATGGGGTATGCGATTCAACGCAAAGAAATGCTACATACTAAGCATAAAGAACAAAAGCCAGAGATTCTATACATCAACGGCCACATACTCCAACAAGTTCAGAGCAACCCATACCTAGGAGTGTAGATATCAGAAGACCTGAAGTGGAGCACGCATATAACAAACGTTGCCAAAAAGGCTAACTCAACCCTAGGCTTCCTCAGAAGAAATTTACGATACTGCCCACAGGAATGTAAGAAAACTGCTTACATTTCCTTAGTAAGATCTACAATGGAATATAGTCAGCAACAGTATGGGACCCCTATAGTATTGCAGACTCAAACAAGCTAGAAAGAATACAAAGACAAGCAGCACGCTTTATAACAGGCGATTACAGAACTAGAGAAGATGGGTGCATAACAAACATGCTTACAAAATTAGAACTACAGGAATTACAATTGAGACGCACGAGCCAAAAGCTTATATTTATGTACAAGGTGGTTGAGGGGCTGGTACCTGCTATTGATCCAGACGACTTCCTCAAATCAGCAAGACCAAGACGAAACATCACAGCTAAAAAGTTTGACAACTACCAAGCCACAAACATTGTTGAAAAACAAGTGAGGAACAATACCAAGTGTTTTGACATTCCTACCAGTAAAACACCGTAACATTCAAATTCATTCTTTGTGTCCACAATTGTAAATTGGAACCATCTAGAAGACACTATTGTTCGCGCAACTAGTGTAGAGAGCTTTAAATCTGCTCTCGCGAAACGTCAATAAATCGACGGCGCCTTCTCTCCCGTTGTATAAAAGCCAGAATTGGTAGCTACGACGTACCCATACAGATACAGATACAAACAATTTTTGATAACCACATGCGAATTTGAATCACTGTGAGCAAAGTGTGAATCGATAATATGTTTTCAGTTGGAATCTGGTTAGAAATATCACTGTGTGTAAACTTGACAGTGGATAAATTGCTTTTTTGCGAATAAGTTGATACTTTGAATATATGAAGTTTGTATACTGAATTTTTATTTTTAAATATATGTTTCCATAAGAGGTACATTACATTTTCTATTATTTGATACTATTTTTGTTGATTTGTCTGAAATGTTACATTAGCTGTTTTGATATCGATTGTCTTTGTTTTATTGTAGCTTTTCACCATATAGATGTGCAACGGAATAAATACTATCTCACAGTATTGAATTTGATTTGTGAGTCCCTAACGATTTAGCACATAGGTTTAGCTGAACTGCGTCTAGGCAGTCACAGTTATTGCCTAATGAAAAATTGTAAATGCAAGTATAGTACTTTAATGCTGGCTCCCGTTTGAGATCATACATCGCTAAGACACGAAAAGTGAAAACAGTCGGACTACTATCCTTAATGATCTAGAATGTACTTTCATTGTCTGAACACAGTCGTATACATTCGTAATAGATTACTATGACTCGGTCATGTCTCGAAGAGGTTGGCCAAGCACCCCTGCCAATTAGGGCGTCCCGTCAGTCGAATTTGAGCAGTCGATTACACTTATGACGATGTCGTAGCGTTATAGATTCTGCTGAATCGGATCAAAATCGTACCGATGTTCTGTGGTTCGGACGGTGCCCTCTGGAACGTGAATGATCTTGAGAAATTTTTTAGTGCTTTTTTTTTTGCAGATTGCATCCAGATCTTGCCGAAGGCAAACTGCATATGTTCCGGAGTTAATATTCGGCAATAATACCCAAGTCAGATTCCCGACGATTACAGAACAAGATACTACATGCAGAGTCCAGACAAAGCCATTTCCAATACGGTACAGCAGACTGTTATAGTTTTGACGGTGACAAAGAGTACAATGTATGATAAGGCTTATCGAATAACATAGTACGGATACTGTCATGTGACAAGAGTACAATGCTAAGGCTCTAGTTTCCAAACAACATAGTATGCATACTGTCATGTGACAAAAGTACAATGACAAGACCTACCGAATAACATACCATTAGTATAAATACTGTCATGTGATAAGATAAGGCTTACCGAAAAACATAACAGTTGTAATCATTAGTGGAGATGATTTCATTATTTGTATTACATCATCATCTGTTGCATCCCTTAATATTTTGAACCAATCATATTGCTCTTGGCGTGATACTCTATTTATATGTATCCATTCTGAAAAAAATATAATAAATTGATTAAAAAGGTTTAACCGAGTCCCAAAACTCCTTTCAGAATTCAAATAAAGGACTACAGTGTACACCAAGAGCCCTTAACATTACACATACAATTGACATGCACAAGCAAAAATATCAGCATTTATTATAATTACATGTATCATCATAAAATAAAAATAGCTTGGGATTTGTGATGGGATCCCAAATTCGTTAACAGTTAGCTAAAGGGCGTCACAAATGTGTGTTGGCACATACATGTAGTTTTATTTAAAGAGTAATTTTATAATTTTAATCCTTTCAACACAGGGACTTTTTTTCTATCCACGAGAAAGTCTACTTTCCGTATTGACGACAGCCTCTTCTTTTAAAACCAACGGAAAAAATATAAGCAGTGTAAAAAAGTGTATAATTCTTGGTCCCGATACTCCTACAAAGCACAGAAAGGGTCCCGGCTTCTACACCATAAAACATTAAAAACGAATTCAGAAAGTAGACATAAGAAATGATGGTAAAAAGAAACTGCAAACCAAACTATTTGTAATAATTATTATGAAATTTTAAAAGATTTGATACCAATTTTATATATATACATACACTGTATTATATATAAATTTAACTAAAAACTAAAGCATGTTGAAGTGTAGTAGACAAGTAGTATATGCATTCTATAAATACCAATATATATATATATATATATATATGTCATATATATTATATCAACTATACATTTATTTTACTGTCTATGTTAAATCAATACATATCTTTATGTTTTTGTCATTTAATTTTTTGTATGTACATGGTATTTATTATCAGTGGCCGATCTATGGGTTGGGGTATGGGGTTGTCTAGAGGCTTGAAACCCCCTTATTTTGGACGGTCAATGAATTTGAATAGGGACAGTCATAATATGGTTGGAACCCCCTTTTGATCCCTGGTTGGGAACCCCCTTTTTAAAAATGATAGGATCCGATCCTGTGTTTGTGATATTTCCAGCCAGTTGTTGACAATTAATTTGTAGTTTCTGAATTTTTACATATATATACACGCTTGAACACCGGCTTGTATATCTGTTGTCGTTTTTTTTTTGTTTTTTTTGTTATATCGTTGGGTTGCTGTTGTATCGGTGTGGTGATCAATCTGAACGATTTAAAATTCATACACATACATTACATTTACAGGTACAGGTACATGACTGTGTACACATTATTAACATAAACAATAAATAAATGTATGTTTACCTTTTTGTCTTTCGTGGCTGTACGTTGTTCCCATTGTAAGATCTTAACACACAACTATGGATATTGATCTACGTTATATATGTGACTGACCACTCGGTGTATTTCTACCTTTAACATATATATATATATTATGTATATAATTCCTATAAATAACGATGACCTGTTGGTAAATGCGTCAATAAGATAAACGTCATAACGTGCTAAAAAATGACCCTAGTACATATTATATAGAGAATACTATCTGCAACAGACAAATTTTGTTACTTGCAAGTTAATCAAATATAATATGTACTAGGTTTTTATAAATCCTTATCTTTTAAATTTTTGGGATTCCATTTATGAAATAAATTTAGAATATCACTTCAGACGCATCGATTTAATAGAATATTGTTTTCATTATCGGTAGATGTGTTAATTAATTTGTAAGTGATGCTTATTGTCACATTTAGATGCCAACGAAATTATTCATCGACGGAACGAAGGTTGGGTGCAATTTAGACGTCAGCTTTATTTCCGGCTTCATCTTATATAATTTTAGGCGGAGAAAATGCGTATATTTTGGGGACATCTTAAAGGATCTTAAAGAGAAACGCAAAAATTCTGAAAAGTACGTAATTTGGCGTCTCGGAACAATTGCCTATAGAAATCCAGATACGGAGGAAGGAATAACTACCCATACTTAAGGAGTTGCGCGAACAGGAGATAAAGGCGTATTTCGTTAAAGATCGCATATTTGTTGGTGGTAAAGAATATAAACCATAGGACATTTCCAGGGAACTTTCCGTGAGACATTAAAATGTTTATGTTGGAATATCAACGGCCTTGCATCAGTTTATAATGATAATAACTTTTTGAATTTAATAGACAAGTTTAACATTTTATTATTTAGTGAAACTTGGTTACAAGAAAATAACTTAATAAACATTGAAGTTTTGAAAAAAATTCTTGTCTTTGTAGAAATAAAAATATTGCCAATTTGGTACCAGAAATGAAGGTGGTTTTGCGGATATTTTAACAGTCGCATTGGTGAATTGAGTGACGTTGATAACCCCATTATTTCTGATCGAAGCTCAATGGATAAAGTTGTAAACACCTTTGGACGTAAATTATCACAGGTGTGCTATAACACGGGATTAACTGTAGCTAACGGTAGACTCGAAAGCGATACGAATGGTAAATTCACGTTTTGTAACAGTAAAGGAACGAGTGTCAACGATTATCTGCTTCTGTCTCCGAACAATTATGGTATTATTAGTGATTTTGGAGTTCTAGAAATGCCTTTATTTTTTTAACTTAACTTTTCCACTATATTTCAAAAGAGAACAAATACTACAACACGCAATTACATTAAATGGGAAACAAGTAAAAATGATGAATATGCCCAAATGTTACAACCTCATAGAGAAAAACTATTGTCAGTTGTAAATGATATCACTTTAGATGTCGACATACATAACACCGTAAGAGAGATAACTCGTATTAATTATGATAGCGCTTTCAAAGTGTTTGGACACTCAGTTTCTATAAATAAAAACATAGATCGCCAAAATCGTTCGAATAATGAATGGTTCGATGAAAATTGCAAAAACGCCCGAAAAACATTTCATGTCACAAGAATTTTTTTTCTACGTCAACAAACGGGAGCAAACAGGAGTGAATACGTTATTGCTAGAAATTCTTTCAATAAAGTGAAACGAAAAGCTCAGTACAATTTTAAGAGCAAAAAAGGTTTGGAACTTTGTAGTATTGCAAAAACGAATCCAAAGAAATTTTGGTCAACCTTAAAGCCAAAAACCAGATCAAAGTGTGTAGCGGACAACGAAGCAATGTTTAGTTATTTTGACTAGTATTCTAACTGATCGTTTGTTATCGTGGTCTCAGGACGAAAATCATATAATACTAGACAACCAATTTGGATTTCAGCCAGGACGGTCTACTGTTGACGCTATATTTACACTACATGGAATTATTTCACATACTCTTAAGCATAAATTAAAATTGTACTGTCGCTTCGTAGACTTCCGAAGGGCGTTTGATAAGGTGGACAGAAGAATTTTGACATACAAACTTCTCAAATCTGGAGTTAGCAGTAAATTCGTATCAATGGTAAATTCTATTTATTCATCTGTGTGTTTACGTGTGCGGTCTGGTGGAGTACTATCAGAGGCTTTTGATAACCATCTTGGTGTAAAACAAGGCGAGCCGTTATCTCCATTACTTTTCTTGTTTTTTATAAATGACATTATTCAAGATATCTCCTCTGATGTAAACGAAGAAGTCATATCTTTGAATGGAATTCTTATATATTTAATACTTTTTGCTGACGACACCGTTTTATTTGGAAAAACACCGACTGTTCTGCAACACTTATTTGATAAACTTTTACTTTACTGCAATAAATTGAATATCAAAGTTAACGCTGATAAAAACAAAGTAGTGGTATTTAGAAATGGATTTAGACCAGTAGACACTAATTTTTACTATAATAACAAGGAAGTTGTTAATTCATATGTGTACCTTGGTGTATTATTACATTACAACGGAAAGTTTTTACATACTCAAAAACGTTTAGCACAACAAGGATCTAGAGCCATGTCATCTTTAATGAACTCTCTCAAACAATTCTTTATCACTCCAGAAGAACAGATGTTTCTTTTCGACAGTATGGTCGTATCCGTCTTATGCTATGCATCAGAAATATGGGGTTTCCATCGTGCTAATTTAAAAGATATCGAACTTATTCATAATCGTTTTTGTAGATTTGTGTTAAAATTGGGTCGAAATGTACCAACATGTTTTTTATATGGCGAACTTGGCCATTTACCTCTTTTTATTGTTAGAAAACAAAAAATATTGAAATATTGGTTACATATTATTACAAATAAACCCAAAGTTGTATATGATGTGTATAAACTCTTGTATGACGATGCTATCAATAGTTAGTTATGTAAACTGGGCCTCAAATATACGAGATATATTATATGATCTTGGGTTAAACTATGTATGGCTAAACCAAGATGCTACCACAATATGTATAAATACTATCAAAACTCGTATCAAAGATCAATACTTGCAGAATTGGTCAACTACTATTCAGGAATGTAGTAAACTGTCATTTTATTTTAGGTTTAAATTAACTTTTTATATTGAAAAATATCTTTCTTATATCAATAATGTTAGTCTGTTAACAAAATGACGTAGTGGAACATTAAAGTTAAATATTGAAGTATGTCGTTTTAATAATATTCCTAGAGAAAATCGTTTATGTGAATGTTGTAAATAGTGTGTTATTGAAGATGAATATCATTTTGTTCTTGTTTGTCCAGCTTATAGATCTGTACGAGCCCAATTTTTACCAAAGTATTATTGTTCTTGGACTAATGATCGAAAACTATTAAATATACTACAAGCTTCTAGTAAGTCTCTTACGATTAAATTATGTAATTATGTAAAAGCTGCATGGAATATAGTTTACGATCAAATATAGTCTCATAACTTTATATGTCATGTCATTGTATTATACTATTGTTCTCTGCTGTCTATTCATGTTTTATATTATGTAATATATGTTGTTAATTTTGCCATAGCATGTCTATGCTACTGCAATAAAGATTCATTCAATTTTAAAATTAATTTATTTATTAGGGAGCTACCATTTGATTTTTATGGGAAAGGGGGGGGGGGGGGGAGCTAGGATGAAAAATTGTTTCCTGCCTTTTTTTAGTTGTATTCTCTGTCCTGCCTTTTTATTTTTCAGTCTATTCGGTCCTGGTTTATTTTCTTAGCTTATCCTGACTTTTTTACAACAATTGTCATCCTGCCTTTTCTTTTTGCCAAGTTACTCATCCTGCCATTTCTTTTAACTCAAAATCCTGTCCTGTCTTTTTTTTAAATTTCATCCTAGCCCCTTCCCCCATAAAAATCAAAGGGTAGCTCCCTTAGGGCGCGTGTGTAAATATAGATCATAAACATGTGTATACTACGGAAGCCTTTGAGGGCCATGCTAGTCTACTTTTTACAATTTGATTTAACAAATTATTATTTTGATATATAACAAATTATTAATTTGATATAACAAATTATTAATTTGATATAACAAATTATTAATTTGATATAACAAATTATTAATTTGATATAACAAATTATTAATTTGATATAACAAATTATTAATTTGATATAACAAATTATTAATTTGATATTACAGATTATTAATTTGATATAACAGGTTATTAATTTGTTATAACAAATTGTCAATTTGATATAACAAATTATCAATTTGATATAACAAATTATCAAAATGATATAACAAATTATCAATTTGATATAACAATTTATCAATTTGATATAACAAATTATCAATTTTATATATGACAAATTGTAAATTTCACTACAAATAGTGTGATTTTAATATCATAATAATGATTAATTAAGAGTTGAATAACCCGAATTGGCGCATTTCGTGCATGTATCTTGATTTTTTCGTCCCCGCCTGCAAATTAATTAACTGATATAAAACGTGCTAACATCTACGTCTTTTTGTGACACTTGTCTCATTGCCAATCCTATCACATCTTATATATAATAATATATATTATATAACCATCTTTGCTAAAAATAAAAAAATGATTATAGTAAAATGCCAGTAATATAATTGTCTTATTTTCTTAAAAGTTTAATAAACAGAGTATAGACCACCTGTTTCAGATCTAAATTTCACAAATTTGTTATGCCTACCAATTATAGATAACTGCATGCATATGTCACTAGGGAGGTCAGCCAAAATATAAAGTTTAAGTTAGAGAAAGTGCATAAAATTAGATTAATATGAAAGCGAAAAAAGGGGCGAATATGTGCCAAAACTGTCGACTCTTTGTAGGAGTTATTGCCTTGGTATATATAATACAGGATTTGTTCACAGAAAAAATGAATGACAAATCAAAACTGCTTGTTTTGTGATAACTTTTGAATGTCCGTGTACTATTATAATATAATAATACCAGTAAATTTGTTTTATAGAAACGTAAGAATATGTGGTAGATTTGCCAGTTAGAGTTTAACAAAAGACATCGATCCCTACTTCGATAGTTCCCTTAACTTTATGTATAAATACAGTTACGTCATAGAAAAATAGATTCCAGTGTATGAACAACTGTTACACTAAAAGCCTAATAAAAAAGGCACAATGACAATGTCAAACTTTAGGAAAATAACTAAAATTATTAAATCCGAAATCAACATTCATTTGATAAATATTAGAATGGACTAACCAGACTCAAGCTGGCTATGGTAGAAAATCCTGAAATAATAAGTTGAGTTATGCCGCTTTGCCAAATACATAGTCATTGTTAATACCAACTAATGTACCTAGGAAATCTCAATACATTTATATCGAACACTGGAGTATAGAATACAAAAACAAAATTAAAATCATAGTATCTTTCCCTTATCTCCATTCCAACTTCTTGACAATGCGAATCAGTTCAGTCCACAGGATTTTAAAAAGAATCCCTTTTAATACTAATCCCAGCACTATAAAAATCAATAAGTTATATCGGCGTTGAAATATCGTCACTTCTCTCACTCTCTTAGGTATAATGATGATTGCTTCTGAATTGGCGAAAGAATAAGCAACATGCAGTAAAATAAGGATACAATCACTATATTGGTACATAAATTATGCCAAAAATACGTACTTATGGATCTGTAGCAGAAAAAAAAGAGACGTCTGTGTCAATTAAATGTACATTATTAAAGAAAAATGATTATGTCTACAAACGGGTTATCGAATAAGGTTGAACTACAGAGACAATATGTGTTATTTTATACTGTTAATTTTACGTACTAATTTTAACCTTTAAATACCATCATCAATTTGCATAGCTGTTGGTCGTTTGACCACCTCGTAGACTTTATTTATATACAACAGCAGGTGGTATACATGGTTTATTCATTTTATTTGGAAGTTGTTGCAATGAACGCTTATGTAGGGAAAACATCACAGTATCATTTATCTTCCATTTACACGATTAAAAAACTTAATGAACACTTTTTATACGTCACAAATAATTTTCCACATGGACATTTATCAGTACAAATGTACCTATGCTTTTGGTGACTATTCTAGTTATCAAGAACATATGTTGTGTGGCATCAACGATACAGCTGCCAACCTATAAACAAGGCAACGAAAACAGTGATCCTATTTATATAAGTACAATAGAGAACAGAAATGGCAAATGTGTCAAAGAGACAACAACCCGACCAAAGAGCAGAAAACAGCCACACCCGTACCAAGTTAACATAACATACGCCATACCTGTTATAATATGCAGTATATTTCGATTTTTGGACTAAACCTTTAATTCACTTAGACATTGCATGTATGAGGTGCAGCTTATTTTGTTTTCGAATTTTTGTGCTCTCTTTACTAGACATTAATAATCATGTCCAATGGACACATCTTCCCTGTAAGCATCAATATTCTATTTATTTACGGTCCAGGGGCCGGTAACAAGAAGCATTCTTATGTCTTACGAACTTCTATAGGGCGTCTTAAGATTTAAGAATGTAACAAGACCCAACCTCAGACCTATCTTAGAATGATTGACAGCCCTTAATGTTTTGAAAAAGTGCATGATTTAAGAACGATTCTTACACCTACCTTAAAGCGATCTTACTAATTCCGGTAACACAAAATCATTCTTAAATTTTGTTCAGTTATTAAGTGTTCTTAAAACAAACTTAGCAACTTAGGGGTGTACCAAGAACAATTCGCAATAGCTTCACTTGATATTTTTTGTAAGAGTGGTCCCGACTACTCTTAGTTGTACATTCACTTGTTAATATTAAAACATGTTGCTTAAAAAAGTTAATACGTGAACCTTAGAACTTTTTTATTCTAATTATTAATTCATCTGAATAGGAAATTATGTATCAGTGTTTTCTTGGCCATGTGTGTGGAGGATGGTAGTTTCTCTTTATTGTAAATCATTACAATGTTGGCTTGTTGAGAAAAGTGTTAAATATAAAGCAAGGAGAAATTTGTGACCTTTTTCAATTTTAAACCAAGATTCCAAATCGTGAAGTTTAAATCACCACTTCTTAAATTTTACGGAAGCCATCATGAGTTTGTTCAGCCTTTTAAACCAGGTTCAATCCATCATTTTTCACAGTTTGAAAATGTCTGTAACAAGTCAGGAATATGACAAGTGTCGCCAATTTGTTTGATGTGTTTTATCATTTGATTTTGCTATTTGGTTAGGGACTTTCCGTTTTGAATTTTCCTCGGAGTTCAGTATTTTTGTGATTTTATTTTTTGTAAGAAGGCTTTCAAAGAAAGAAAAATATTGTTATAAAGTGAAAAAATATAGGAAGATGTGGTATGAGTGTCAATGAGCCAACTCTCCATCCAAATAGCAATTTAAAAAAGGAAACCATTATAGTAGTGATTTTACCGAAATGAAAGTAGGATAGAAAGATAAGCCTTCGTCATTTATACAAGATATAAATCCTACCATTGGCTTGGTGAATAATAGGGCACTCAAAAGAAAAAGTACTGATGGATTGTCCTGAGACAAGCATATTTTTATTAAAATAATAATGGTCTATAAGCAGTTGAATTAATTTCATGTTTGAAGCGGTGCAAATTTTTTAATTCAATTTGACTTTTTATCAAAAAGGGAGAAGAATGAATAATGGTGGTCTGAGGCCAGAATTGTTTCCTTAGGTTAAATGGGTAGTTGATTGTTATGCGCATTTTATCGTTCATTAAAACGTTTTTATGATTCATATAAGGTGATTCTAATTTCTATGCGAGGAACCGAAACCGGAGATGCCAGAAAATTATTAAGAACTCGTAACTTGAAAACTATTACGATGAGACCGATCTACGAACAACCTGAGGGAGCTTTGATTTACACTCTTTGAATGATCTTAGAATGATCTTATCTTCCCCTTAATTCAATACTTACGACCTCTCTTAATAAAGATTCTTGTTACCGGACCCAGGACTGGGTTGCACAAACATCTATTAAGTTAATAGACTATTAACTTCTATTAGACTATTAAATATCTAATTGACAATTAGTTAATAGAGCAAAGCTCTGATTCCTTTCACAGGTTTGGCTATACTTTTTGGACATTTTGGATTATAGCTCTTCATCTTTTATATAAGCTTTGGATTTCAAATATTTTGGACACGAGCATCACTGAAGAGACATGTATTGTCGAAATGCGCATCTGGTGCAGGGAAATTGGTACCGTTAATGTTATTAATAGCGTTGCAAGCATCACCTTTAAGGCTACTATTACCTTATAGACCATTAAGTGACTATTAACATTTTAAGAGTCAATTAAGTTCCATTTCATTCTAAACTTCATTGTGACAATCGTGTATTTTTGCGATTATCATCATCTTTTCACAACGTCATTACGATTTTCTCGATTTTCATCATTTTTCACGACGTCATCATGATTTTCATAAATTTTTCACGACGTCAACAAGATTTCAGCGATTTTCATCATTTTCAACGGGTTTATTTTCAATTGACACCACAACATGTCCAATTTCAAGATACAAGAATTTGTGTTGTCATTGAAAAGGATAGAAAAGTCTAAAAAAAAAAACGAGGGGAAAGGGGGACTAAATAAGCACTAGTTTTACATTCCATTATGTTACTAATATAAAGTTTATTGTCGACGTCCATAAAAGAAAATTGACAACTACTGCTATATTTGTATCTTCCATTTTGAGAATCTGACTAAACTCTAGTTGAGTTTTCACTTCAATTCTGGAAGGTTTTGCACATGCTCATTAACACTGATTTTATAACTCGAGCAAACCCGAGTTAGACAAATCGAAGTAGACCGTCTGTTCAGCAACACTTAGGTCAAAAGATTTGGAAACTGGAATAAATACTATAGAATTTGGCACAACCGTGGAAAAATCAGTAAATTTTTAATCTCCCATGAGAGCATTTAGCCACTAATTTATTTCAAAGAAGATACAAGATATTGCACGTGTTGTCAGTAGTATTTTTTGGTTTTTGATTTAATTAACATGATAACTCAGATTTTTTTTTCTGAATCACGAGTTGGTGAACAATGGGTGCTACTAGCGGGGCGAATATGCTTACTTTTATCCTTCCGGATGTAAGCACATAAAATCACACACAGTTTTTTGTAGGGTTTTGAAAATAATTTGCTCGGTCGGTACATTCTATATTATAGTGTTCGTGATCTTTGTTGCCTTTAATTTTGTCGTCTTTATTTGTTTGTTTCTCTCAATATATAAAGAATGTCCTCTTGGTATCTTTCGTTTTATTTTGTAGAACTACGCAACTTATTTCCAAGGAGCAGTAATCATAGATTATGCTTGTAGATTTACCGTACATGTACAGTAAAGCGTATAGTCGAGTCGGTTAATACATATGCAGTCGCTTCTTTCAGGCTGATACATTGGGTATTTATAGTTAACGAATGACATCATTGCTGCCATGAAAGCTATTTTAATCGAATGAAATTATGAATTTCACAAGGGGTAGCCATTAATATGTTTTTGTCAATACCAGGATTAAAATGTTGCACACCAGAACCGTGTCTCGATCGTCTACAAAAGACTCCTTGGTGATGGTCGAATACAAAAGTGCTTAAGTATAAATAAGATATGCGTTTGTTGTCTCATGATATACCAATTCTCATCCCCTTATCCTATACTGATACGATTATATATTTTCCTCTTAAAAATTAATGAAAATTGGTCATGTCGAGTGTGGAAATAAGATGAAGTATTGGCGTAATTCAGACCAAATCCTATATACATCCCGTGTATGTGAGTGAATGACCTATTATGCTTTATTGCATGAACCCCCTGAGGGGTTCATGCTTATATATTGGCGAGTTTTGGATGTGTCTATGGGCCACTCGATATCTCTCAGCCGGAAGTCAGAATAAAATTCTCGGAACGTCTCGAAAGTTTTCGGTCATTTATACAGGTCTTAACAGGCTGTTATCTACGTCTTTGATATGGTCCCTTAATTGATGGCCCTTGACGACGCAATTATATTTGTTTTAAAACGACCACTGTACACTGTGTGTATCTGGGTCAATTATAACGTGGTAATGTATGTTGTCTCGATAACATGTGTACAAATTATGTTTGAAGATTTAACCACGAGATACTGAGTGTGTATTTCATCATAGACTTATGGGAGAGAAGATTCTGGTTAACATATTAATATTAGATCGGAAAAAAGAAAGATAATATTCTTATCAAAGGTATTCAATCGGAATCAAAGAAATATAAAAATATACAAAATATATACTGTATTTATGTTTCTGAAGAAACTAACAATGATTGAAATCAGAATATTTTCAGAGTTGCAATTAAGAAATAAGTATTTTATATTACAAGATACTCTGCTTTGGTATTTTTAAATATTCATTTGTAAAGAAAACATAAAAATTAAATCTAAATAAATTCTTGCATCCTACAAAGAAAATGTTTATAAACAATAATCATTATATTTCGTTAATTATTTCATACCATTTTAGTATTTAGGTTTTATGAGTAATTATTATTTATTTTTTGTACTGTAATATATCCATAAAACGGAAAGTATGATAAATTTAGTAAATATTTAAATTTTAAACGGTCGTGAATAAAAATACTTGTGTGTTTTCAATTCATAAAGCATGATTTAAATCCTTGCAACTCACAACAACCGTAAAAATAATTTACAATAATCACAACAAAATTTAATTACAACCATAATGTTGATTATTTCATACCGTTTTAGTATGGATTTAGAAGTCTTTGCTTATATTCTGTAAAGTAATATATTCACATACGGCCTAGCCACAATCAGATGTGCATTTTGTGTTTCACATGAAGTCAAAAATGAGTATCACCTCAGGGAAAAACTCTTTTGATATTTTGGTTCAAAAATGGTTTAAATTATGAAAAATTGCCATCGTTAGCTATAGGCTAACACTGGAAGCATTTATATAATTACATGCAGTTTTTGAAAGAAATATTTAATATTTTTATTAAATAAATGGTGTTTAAAAACTGTAGAATTATTGAATATCAAACATTTTAATTGAAAAAAAATGATAAGAACATGTTTAACTCACAGTTATTTCAAACAACAGTAGCTTTCTTTGATCATTAATCTTATCTGATAAAACTGTATCTAAACTTATCTATAAATAACAAAACTTCAAAAAAAACCTTTCTTTTGGTGTATAGAACATTAAAATAACTTGATGCATATTCTTACAATAAACAATCAAACTTAGCAATACAATTTATATGTTTTGTCTACGGACAAGACATTGTATTCATATTTAATGAAATGCATTATTAAAACCTAATTTTGATATAGCTGAAAGTGTTCTCTTGAAAAAAAAACATACATTTTATCAGGTTTATCTATCAAATGATGCTTAACTTCGAGGAAAATGGAAACAAATACATTTTGATAATGTCTACGGACAAGACATTTTATTGATATTCAATTAAATGCTTTCAAAGATGATTGTTAAAGTTAAGATTAAAAGTTACTAATTAAATTTTAAGCTGTGTTTTTTAAATTTTGGAAAATATAAAAATGTAGCCATAATTCTTTACATATCTCAATAATTTATTGATTAAGCCAAAATGAAGACACATTCTTTTAACTAAAATCCATATATCTGACTGTTTAAAACAATCAAACTATTATTAAAACTCAATTTTGACATATAGTGGGAGATATTATGGACATAATTGTGCAAATCGTGATACAAGCATGAAATTTGGTACTTTGCATTTGTTGCCGAATCACCTAAAACTTTATGCTATCGTATTTTTAAAAATAATTTTCAATTGGAAAAATATTTTTCTGTTTTACCTTACAAATTCATTTATACATTATGCAAATATAGATGTGGTAGTCACCACTTGCCGATTGAGTCTGGAAGGTGGCAGGGTTTACCGAGAGAAGACAGAATCTGCCGTCTCTGTGACTCAAATGACATTGGTGACGAATACCATTATATTATGAATTGTGGATTTTATATGTTTGAAAGAAAGAAATTTTTACCTACATACTGCTGGTCTAACCCTAATATCTATAAGTTTGATCAACTGTTTAATTCATGTAATATTGTAATATTAGAAAAACTATGTAAATTTATCAAAGTTATAAATGTGAAAGTCAGTCCTCCAAGTTAATTTCATTGTATTGTTCACACATGCTTGTAAAAATTGTACCTTATAGTTATATTTATGTATGTTCTCTATAACTATGTAATTGTAGTTTTATGAGAAATATAGTATTCGTATTCGTATTCGGTATAAAGATTGACTAAATGATACTTAAAAAAAATCCGCTGCTGGCCAGAAAAAAAATTCATTTTTTCAAAATGGCCACCACACATTTCGGAAATGGCGTCATTACAAATTGGCAATAATTCGTTAATCCTTTGAAAGGTGTGTTATATGTAAAATCCAATGTTAGATTTGATAAAAAAAAAGTAAATGACAGTTCCTAAATTACGACTAGAAAACACATTAATGAAACTAAAGGTGACTTCGGGGTTCAAAATGCCGGCAAAAGAGTCAAAAATTTCAATTTTTATACTTTCAAGCAACTTCACAAAGGATGTAAATCCTTGAAAGATGTGTTATAGGTATAATCCAATGTAAGTTATGATAAAACGTTAAAAGCAGTTCCTAAGTACGACAAAACAACACATAAATGAAAAAAAATAGTGACATCCGGTTAAAAAATGGCGACAAATACGTCGAAAATATTTTTATAATTTCCATCAACTTAACAAGTGATAACACTCTTTGTTAAGTTTAAATGCCTAGTTTGGTTAGAAAGACAGGTTGCTTATCTTATAATTATCTGATAGTTGCCTAATATACAACAACCCGTACAAGTAAGCCCAGAACGGTAGCATCTACAGTTACCAACACAGCTGGATTTTCGCCTCCGCATTTCAAAGTTTCCTGACACGAGGATGCAACGGCAGTCAAAGAAGTCCATTTTGGTTTCCAAATGTCATTGATTCTTTCTTTCATCCAATCCCAATGTTTATGACTTGGTACATGTACCTGTCGAATACATGAATCAGGCTGAGCCCAAACAACTCCTCCTTGATATACTTCTCTTTTGATGTGCTCTGGAAAAGAACCTCTTGTAGGCGGAATTGCATCATAATGCCGCTGCCTCCTGGCAAACAATTCACATCATGCCTCGCTTCATACTTAAGCCAAACTAAACGTCCTTTACATCTGGAAAAACTTCCATTGTTAGCCAAGCTGACCTTTTCCCTTTCACACGACAATTCGACAAAGTGCCACATCCACTAAATGCATGGACGAAAGAAAGAGCAGCTACACAAGGATCAAACGCATTTAATATATCACGTACAGAAAGCCATCAAAAGTCGTTATTCCTTCCATAACCTATCCACAATTTGTTCTACCTAATGTTCCGATTGCTGCAATTATTGATACTATTACATCTGTGTCAGTACTACATTTTTGTACCTAAATTACATTTTACAACATTTTTCATAATCATGCCGAACATGCACAAACATTCGTGTATCTGCTTCTTCATGATTACAAGGGGATAGATAGGAAGTATCTTTATTGAAATTGCAAAGAATTTTTTCACCATGAGTACCATACACATTTGTATTAGTCTCTCAAGAAGCAATTTTGTCAGCAAGAAACTTAAACAATTTCGTTTCGTTGTCATCTTCACAGATAAAACTACTACAAACCCTTGGTGTTCTACCAGAACCAACACCTTTCCATCTGCCACAAGAAACTTTAGTAACCATCAAATACAATGTCTACTTTTGAATATTTATCGATGCAAGAATTTATGTAAGGCAGTATGACATCATTAGTATAATCATCAAATATTTTTGCCCAACGTTGTGACCTGGAATTAACCATTGCTACCCCACCAACGATAAATGTGTCCGAATTTGGATCAGCACATCGCAGAATGTTTCAAGTAAACCCATTTGCAGCGATTTAATACCACTATTTCAAGTGACATCCTGAGATAAAGACGGCGGAGCAGTTTAGTTTTTATGGATAAAGAAAAATTCCAAGTAAAACTGTCTACTGTGACAAGAAATGAAAAGTCTAGAAAAAATATCGCAATCACTCTAAATGTTCTCTAGATTTGTTTTTGACAAAGACGTTTTGCATTTACTTCAAAAGATCTTCGTATTGTTTGGACCAATATCTTGGAGTTTATTTACATATCTTATCTGTTTCCGAATCAACAATTTCCTAAATGGAGTATTTTGTTTTACAAATCTGACGACTCTTCTAGAAATGAATTTCCAGACTCGTTCATCACTTTACAAATCCTTTAAAGCTGTTTAAAGAATCTTTTAGTGTTTTCGTAGAGTCTTCATTATGTCGTTCGTCTGTTGTAGAATGACCCAAACCACTAGATCTTTCAAATAAATTCATATTCTAGCATACTGCCGCCTGGTCCAGCTACCATCCATTTGTCTTAAAGTGATCTTTGGTTAATCCTATGGCACCCAAATCGCCCTTCACCATTGCATTATTCTGTTTTTGTGTCTGATTAATTGTGTAATAAGAAAGAAATTTGCTGTCCTACGTACAGTGAAATTATCATTTTTAAATTCCATCGCCACCTGTGGGTGATGTTCGGGAAGGGAAGTTATATCTCGGAGACGGTTCGGTAACGATCGAGCCCAATTCACACGATCAAGACCTAAAACAATATGCTATCCTGCTTTATATTGACTGTTTGAAAAGTACGACATCTCACTCATGAAATGAGCATACTACCAAAATCAAAACAAGTTCTTAATTTATAATTGAACGCCAGTAATTAAACTGTGGTCGAGATGACTCTATTTCCTTACACTAGTCTTTTGAATCACTGAACGCCACAGAGTCATGCCTTTATTATATATTCTGAGTTTAGCTTTCATAATCGGAAATTAACAATTCAAGCAAACTACATGCGGTTGTATGATGGGCCTGTCTGGTTCTAGATACATTTGAACATACATAAAAAGAATCTGCCGTTCTTGGTGTTGCAATATTGGCTTCAGTAAGACAACATGTCCATCCCCTATCACGAAATATATCATCTAGAGTTTTATAACAAGTCATTTCAATGTGCAATTCACCAAACATGACGATACACTTATCTTTCCCGTACAAATCAGGCAATTCCCACTGAATTTCAAAAAGTGGGTGATCTGCAGTTACAATTGATGTTTTCCGGAATTAACCACATTTTTGCCTTAACCATCGAATACCTGAGAATTACCTGGTTGTGCATAAAGATCGCTTTTGATGTCTATAAATAGTTTGCACATGCGCAAAAGTGTTAAACACATGTGTATCATAACCTTGAAAAATTTTATTAAACCAATTCATAATTGTATTAGACATCCAAAAACACTAAATATATGGTAAATAGTTCAAATGTTTTTGAAAGCATTTTGTTACATTTAAGCGCATGCGCAAATACTGGATATTCATTTTTAATAAATATGTGATGTAAGGAATGTATCCACCGAGCCTGGTAATTGTTTTTACTAAAAAGAAGTTCAAAGAAAAGTTTTCCAGAAAAATCAGTATTTTCAAACTTAAGAAAACAGCCATTTTAGAAAATGGCCGTGGCCATCTTGAAAAAAACAGTTTTTTTTAATGGCCAGCAGTTAATTCTTAAAAAGTATATAATAATGATGCTTTGTGGTAATTTTCATGCTTGTATCATCATTTGCACAATTCCCTCAATTTTGCTTGCTAATATCTCTCACTAATAGTTGAATGTGTTCTCTTAAAAAAATAACATACATTTTACCTATCAAATTAGGCTGAACTCAAGGAAATTGGATACAAATATATTGTGGTAATGTCTACGGACAAGACAATTTCAGTTAAAAAAAAAATCTGTTAGAATTAATTGTGACTATATTTATGTTGAAAATACTGAGTTTTAATTTGAATAGATAACTTTCATCACCTATAAATAAGATTTAAGTTCCATAGCAGACAAATAATTGAATTTAATACTTGTTATGTACAAGTGTCTTGTCCGTAGACACTTCCTCGTCTGCTGTTAATACTGAAATGCAAAAGATAAAGTTAGAGAGAGAGAAGTACTTTTTCTTCATTTGATTTACTTAATCTTTTAAGGTATGCAGCAACTGGAATAAACAATATTGAAGTAAAATAAGGTATGCTTTTTATGACTGATAATCTGACACTTTTTGAAATCCACTCCTGTAAAGTAATTTTACAAAAATTGAGAACACTTGAATTACCATTTATTTATTAACTATAAGATATTTCTAAGTTTAAACAACACATAGGACTAATTAAGACCCATAAAGCCAAGCAATATTGATAAAAAGACATGTCTACGGACAAGACATGTGTCTACGGACAAGACATTCTGACATATTTTTGAATTTTTTCCTCTATTAATAGATGGTAGAAAAAAATGTTAGTAGTGTTTTCATTTCTACAAAAGAACTGGAACTTAGCAATGCAACATTAATGTAATTATGCTTCCAGTTTACTAGGGAATGCATGTCTACAGACAAGACATTTTTTCACTTTATTTGTATATCCAACTTTGATGGCATATATCTCCAGCTAGGGTACTACAATTTTGATAAATGAGGTAGTTTTTGATAATGTATATACTGGAAGAGAAAACAAAACACACAATAGCATAAATTTGATTTATTTTTTCTTTTATCACTACACTGAGCAAGCTAAAAACAAAAGTACAAAATTGCATAACAAGCGTATAGTATTCAACTTTTTATCATAACTTTGTAACCACTGAAGATTTTTTGTTGCAACAGCCAGTAAAAGAAAGATGAATAAATTGTCTATAACAGTGAACCAATAATGTAGTTCAAATTAAGTTCACTTATTAACTATCAATTGATAAAAACAGTGAAATTTTAAATGAAACAACATAACGTGAAATTTTGCACATTTTCAGCGTGTATTTTAGTGGTTTTTTTTCAAAACGGTAACACCTATACAAGATATTTGATATTCATTGTGAAGCCCATCATTCTCTTCTTCAGTTCAAAGATGTATTACTTATGTAAAGTTTATCTTCTTGTCTTTACAAGCCTATAACATAGACCCAATATGAAATGCACATCTGATCTTGGCTAGGCCGATAGTGGAATGTTAGAATTTAAAAGTAGATTCATTCGATAAACAAACAGTCCATCCGTAAATACTTGACGTTCGTGTTTATTGATATTATATACAATGTATATTCAAAAGAATTTGAAAATAAAATAATAACAGGAACGTTAGTTTTTTTTTATAAAATTGTAATTCAATTTTTGTTTGTTTGTTTTAATAGTTTAACCGTATAGCATCTACATATTTGTACTATATGGTAGGGTTTTGAAAATTGTATTCAATGTGTTGACCAACTATCCTACACCTCTTGATGCATTCACCTTATAGATCACATTTCAAAAGCACACTATCGGTTTGCGTTCTCAAAAATTCCGGATAAAATGTCAATGAATCCGGAGTCAAAACATTTAATGTAGGCCGTTTGACATTAGAATTCAACTATTAGATTAAGATATGTGATGATGCAAATGCGTATTCTTTTCCTTAGTATCAGTGAGATGCTTTCTATTTACTATTTCGTGCGCTAAGATACTACTTGCATGCAATACTATTAAATTCACTCGTGAAAGCTTATTTTCGTTTTTGTTATCTAAATTCAGGACACGGAAGAAAGAGCTTCACGTATGACTTTCAAGCATGGTCATCATTTCTAACGGTATTCTGACTTCGAGTTGTTTCTCTTTTGTTTCTTTTTTGAGTTACTGTCCTATTATAAACTTTGACCTTTTCGAAAAGCTAAGGATTGTCTAAACAAGGAATAGATTCCTTAACTTTGTAATGTATTTAGGCTTTTAACTTTTTTCATTCGAGCGTCACTGGCATGGTGCTTTTTTGTGTCTACTGAACTCGTGTCTGGCGTACATCATTTTATTTCTGGTATCTTTTTATATCTACATACCTTTTTATATAAATTGGTTATTTTGAAAGTGTGTACAGGTATTCATAAACTTCTGAATTAAGAAATTCTTCGGCAAAACTAAGTTTCACTGTAGAATGTTTGAATTGATTTAAGTAAAATCAGGAAATCCTTTTAAAAAACTTGAGATGTTTTATGAGACCAAAATCAGTCTCTTCATAAGAGGTCCCAATCAATTGTATGCCACAGGTTTCACCGCAAACAACATCTACCATGAGTAAAGACAGCTTCAAATACGAGTTGAGAATATAAAGGCATTCATGTAGGAAACAAAATATAAAGATATGATAGATAAAATAAATGCATCCAGAATTCCACATTTTAAAGCAAACTTAGTAGGTTTGTGCAATTTGCAATAAGTCATCCGGTTAGTAGAAATTGGGATTTGCCAAAGGGTTATAATCGGAAAAGTTATGTACATTTCCAAGTAATAAATAAAACAGTCGAGCTTTAAAATAACTATTCAAATAGTAGCTGTAAATATATACTTTCAACTGGCTTCTTATATTCACAGTCAATTATTTCAATTCAAAAGCAAACACAAATTCAGCAACAACCGTTTGGTGACACGGCATTCACCGGTCTTAGGTTCATGTATTGCTTTTCTTTTTTTAAAGAAAGCAACTTGTTTTTACTATTTGTATTGTCAGTATCATCATTTGATAAAGTCATGCTTATTTTAAGATGCACAGTTTTTTTTCTGCGTTCAAAATATTTCTGTTTAAAATACCATATTGCCATGGAAACTACTGCAACAATTATAAAAAAAATTAAAATGCTCCAAATTTGATAAAACTTCACAATAATGTAGACTGGGATGGGTAAATGTGGCATTTGTCTTTGGAAGTTCCAAAATGGCTGCAGTTACCATGAAAACAATGCAAAAAGTGTTAAATGGCTGTAAAACTAGTGAAACTTTCCCTTGTAACTACCAATGGGGTAACTACTATTAAAATTATGGAAATTGTCTTTGTAACCATGGAAACAGGAAACATGCAAATAATTGTAAAATGCTCTAAACTTAATGAAACATTTTATTAATGTAGACAGCTAACAAGTGTAGATGATAATTTTGATTTAGTTATATCCCAGATGGACGCTTTGCCATGGAAACAGTAATAATGTGTAAATTGTCAAAATGTTCCAAATATTCTACAAAAAGATTTATAGCCATACATATACATTGTATATGTGCATTCACTGTTGGCAATGTTTGAAATAACTTAGTGGGGAAAGGATGACATCCTCTATTGCTTGCAATAGCAATTCTAGTTTTTATTATGCTTCCCTTATACGTGGGAATCATGGGAAATAATAAATATATTCCTTCCATTTGCGGTTTAAAAATGTAACAAAAAAAAGAAAATTGATTTTGACTTTACTTCCTACATGCTGTAAAAGGAACCTTCACAATTCAACTTTGCATAACTTTTAGGTTAAATATCTTTAGAAATTAAAGCCAAGTGAATGTGAAGTATCGTTTATGCATTTTTACAAAAGTAAATTTCGAAGATAGCATGCACAGAAAAGCAGCGATGTTAAGTACTATTTGCACGTCTATCTAAAGGAGGAGGAAAGTGAATCATTTGTTTATTAACAAATACATTTGTCATTTAAGTTTAAATGGTGCCACTGTCGCCTATACATGTAGTTTTAGAAACAAAGTGGCGGAAAGTAATATGTGAATAGATTGTGGTGCTAATTAATGGACGTAGTTTTGACGCAAACGGACATCGGCCTCCTTTTGAACCCCCATTATCAGTTTAAAGACAACCAATGCGTTAAGTGGATGACCTTTTGCATCAAGAGAGGGTCATGTACTAAAAGTACTATAATTATTTTCTTATTACAGAATCGTAAAGATATATGTACTAAATAAAAGTTAAGAAAGTTGGACATTTAAGTAAATTTAAGATATTCTGAAACTGTTTGATTTCTTCCTAACTGGAACATTATTTTGGGTCAAAATTCAATTGTTCTCGACAAAAGAAACCGAAACATTACTATTCAAAGGAATTAGACCCCTCTCTGGATAATTTATGTCCATTTCAGATAGAAATCATAGGCATGTACAGAATGAATATGGGTGTTGCTAAACGGCGGAAACGGAAAACGGAATGGAATACGGAACGGAAACGGAAACTGCAAGAATTGACATCTTTTCCTTTTGGTTATCTCATCTACATAGGCTTGTTTTATAAAGTATAACACATATTTTATTACAAGAAAGAAAAACAGAGGAATAAATTAAGAATAAAAGATTTTAGAGCATGAAGTAATAAAGTATTGAAATAATTAGCAGGACATATCATGATGAGACTACGATTTTGGAATACAAGATCCCAGGCTAGATCATGCATACGTCGTTTATGTGAATGATTCAGTAATCGGTTCTACTTTTCTTATTTAAAAAAGTTGAATAAATGTCAATAAGATAGTAACCCAACAGCATAAAAATAAATCTTCATATGGCCTTAAAAGATGGATATTGGCCTCGATTCTATAGATGCGCTATGAAGTAATACATTTTGGGGGAAATGTTTTTCATCGATTTTTTTCTTTTGTTTCATTTTTAACTGTCTTGAATTTTGATGTGGTGTATCTTGTTGCGTTGTTATGCATAAGTGATTTTCGTTGTAACTTTTCGTGTATAATGAACAGAAAACTAAAAAAAAAACCTAATGGAACAATGATTTATGGACAACAACCGATAAGGAAACCCGGGAACTAGAATATAGTCTTTATTTTTTTGTAGAAAATAATTTAACTGACAAAATCACTCACTATACAAACCTTTCTCACCTGATTAAAATATTGAAGTACGCTGTTTGGTATTAACGTTGGAAAAGCAAATATGCATCTCCTAGAATTTCAAACTAATAAATATGCATTGATGTGAAACACGTATCGGAAAACTAGTAGCCTACATGGATACTAGTATACGATTTGCACAGTTTCCTTACCAAGATAGTCATGGTCATGACGTCCTAGGCCTTTCAAATTCAAAATGTTAACACTCAGTCTGCTTTAAATATCATACCGCTTAGTTCTTCTCTGAAAAATCAGTCCCTCTCAAGTAGCCGTGATTTAAAAAAAAAAAATTACAATGTAAAATAGGCTCACTCATTCAGTATGAAGTTTTACTATTATTAAAAATATTAAAAGATAGGTGAAAGTTACCATAGGAATGTTCAAACTCACAAGTCGAAAATAAACTGACAACGCCATGACTAAAAACACAAAAGAGACAAAAAAAAACCTAAAAAACAAATAGACAAAAAAACAAACAATAGTACACAAAACTCAACATAAATTCTAAAGGTGATAACAGCACAAAGTTGTAACTGCGACATTTACGAAAATTATTGATGATATCATTATATACCAGCCGGTTACGCTTTACATGTATGTTGGGGCATACTATATGTTAGAGCATCTTAGAGAGAATGATAGCGCAAATGTACAAACGCTGTTGTCCATTCATCAGGAATTCAGCTGGTATTGATGATTGTTGTAAAATTAGCGAATAACGATAACATGTTTAGCTGTTAATTCATTATATATTTTTTAGACATTCTCTTGCTTATTTTTCTTGGCCTTCATACTTTTGATGTATTGAGTCCATATTCTATTTTTTTTCTCGTCCTACTTATATTGTCTTTTCATTTTGGATTTAACGGTTTTTTTAGTGGTACATATTTGGTTGATGTCTTCTTAGTTAATGTAGTTATATAAATTGAATTGTTCATTCAGTGTTAATGGTCTGTCATGTTCGTTTTCTGCTGGTTTTAGTCATTAGTGAGAGTCTTTTTTTTTAAATCTGATCTGGCCCTACCAAGCGAGCTTTTCACGTCACGTGACGTCCGTCGTCCGTTTTCGGCTTTGTTAACTTTTCCCAAAATCTTCTCTGAAACTACTGGGCATAATGTTACCAAGGATTTCAGATTTCTAGTTGTAAACAAGATTTACGCCGGGCTTTTCAATGAAATTTACAATATGACCGACACGAGTTAAAAAAAAAAATAAGCAATTTTTTTCCAAAATGTTTGGTTGAAATGTTTCACCCAAACGAGGGAAGTGAGGGGTTCCCAATCAACCATAGGCTACGAATGAGTCTTAAAGGAAGTCGTTTGACAGTTTTAGTTAAACTTGGCAACAATTATCATTGGTGTATCTAGTTTAAAAAGTGAGCTGGATAACCCTGCTTACCAGCCAAGATAACCGACATTGCTAAAATTAAAACCTAGTACAGTAAAGAAGTTGTTGTTTGTTTATGTAATTTATACGTGTTGCTCGTTTCTCGTTTTTTATATAATAGATTAGACCGTTGGTTTTCCCGTTTGAATGGTTTTTTATTAGTAAATTTTGGGCTCTCTATAGCTTTTTGTTCGGTGTGAGCTAACTTAAGGCTCCGTGTTGAAGGCCGTACATTTTTGTACATTGACCTATAATGGTTTACTTTTATGAATTGTTATTTGGATGGAGAGTTGTCTCATTGGCACTCACACCACAGGAGCGGATCCAGGTTTTTTGAAAGGGGGGCGAAGAATATAATTTTTGCCGAGCGGAGCGAGGTTTGTTTTGGCTAAAAACATAAAATAAGTGTATGATGCTTGTTTTAAACGGTTCCTGACGTGAGACATGTATATTTTAATTAAAGTTAAAGTATAAGGGTTGGACATTTTTATGCCGTATTTTCCCTATTAATTGTCTATTATAAATTGATTGGATGGATTCAAAGCTATGTGGACTCATATATTTTAAGTAAGACTTAAAAATGGACATGGAAAATTCTCGTTCGTTGCATGTTTAATTAGCATAACCTCACAGATTTCTTGTTGTAAACAAGATTTACGCCGGGCTTTTCAATGAAATTTACAATACGACCGACACGATTTAAAAAAGACAAATAAGCAATTTTTTTTCCAAAATGTTTGGTTGAAATTTTTCACCCAAACCAGGGAAGTGAGGGGTTCCCAATCAATCATAAGCTACGAATGAGTCTAAAATGACAACGAATTTACGAATGACGGTCGACAAATGAGACATAAAGGTTACACCAAGCAGACAGGTTGCAGTTGGGTCTTGAAAAAAAATTAATTAAAATATCAGTTCGGCGAAACAGACACTCCGGTCAGATATTGGATTTACATGCAAACCCCTGGCCCCAAAAAACTTACGTCCGTTTTTTATTCATCATGTTCATTTAATGCTAAATAATTCTGTTGGAAATATTTGTTTCTGATAGCATAAAAGTGGACAAGATTATTGTTTTCAATCCAGATACGGCCATAGTTTGTTTAAGGCAAAAATAAGGGTAAGAGTTTTTTCTCTCAAATATCCCAGACTGCCCCTCAAATCAAATGGTCCGTATCTTAGATTTTAAATCTATCTTATTAATAAGCTTACTGACTGGGGATCATTATTCAGCTATGTTATTCTGAAATAGGTTTAGTCGTGATGGGTTAATCATGTTTTCGTAGGTAAATAATATTGCTCTTGAACTTCTTTTTCCATGAGAGTGTAATAGAGTATACTTTCTGTTTGGTGGAATTGTGAAATAGAAGTCAATGCGTTCTTGCTCAATCCTATGTCGCTTTGAATGTGTCATGCTTGTCATCCTCAGCCTAATCAATGTGTTACTGTGTAATGGCAAAGTTCACGAAGTCTAGTCTGAAAGAGAAAAAAAAGTGTGCAAGCAAAGGGGGGCGTACGCTCTCTACGCCCCCCTCTGGATCCGCCACTGCACCGCATCTTACTATATCTATATAGGAATGAAATGCAAGTGTTACATATATTGAAAACCTCTATGAACAGCGAAAACCTGATGCGAACAACATGTTTAGAAAGTTGAGCTCTACCTAATGTCCATTCACGTAAAAACGGTCAAATGATTTCTAATAGGAATTTTCGCCTTTCATCCTCTCTATGTTTTGGGAAAGAACTGCAGGAAGAAGAAAGAGAAATTTTTATCATGAACTATTCAAGTCTATAATGTTCTAGAGATCCTATTGTTTAAGATGCACATAGACCTAGATGAATGGCACGTGCTCTGCCTAGCATCTTGTTTTTTAGCTATCAATGTTATGTATTTCCAAAACTGTTTGCTATTTTCTTTTATATCTAGCTCCTACTCTATTGTCAACATAATTTATACTTTAGTCGTTATTTATTTTCGTAGTTCTTTGCATCCCCCCCTCATATTCCGTCCATATAAATATTCCTTTCCGTTTCCGTTTCCGTTCCGTTTTCCGTTTCCGCCGTTTAGCAACACCCGATGAATATGTATCCATTATTGAAATTCAAATTCATTAATGCAAGTGCATTAAACTTTTTTTTTTATTATGTTATCCAATAGTTGGCTTAATCTTATTAAATGTCTACAATGCGTTGTTGTAATTCTTGAATGATATGTAATTCTTTTGACATATAAACATTCCAGTTGACATGAATTTGAC
Organism: Mytilus edulis; assembly: GCA_019925275.1. Taxonomy (NCBI): domain Eukaryota; kingdom Metazoa; phylum Mollusca; class Bivalvia; order Mytilida; family Mytilidae; genus Mytilus; species Mytilus edulis. The sequence continues at coordinate 59,799,323 of CM034356.1, forward strand.
TTGTTCGGTCTTAAAATGTTCGATGCGTCAGATATTTTGGTTTTAAAACTAACACTTCTACACGGTCACAACTTTAAATTTTTCGAAATATTCAGCATTCTCAACACCAGGAATAAATTACCGCAACCTCGTACCTTATTTGGCCTTTCAATTTGTTTGCATCGAGCGTCACTGATGAGTCTTTTGTAGACGAAACGCGCGTCTGGAGTACAGAATTATTAACAATATCATTTATGCGTTATTAATAATATATCCATTATATTGATTGTACTACGTAGAACATGATGTCTGTCAGGTACATGTATATACAAGTTTATTATTTTCATAATATTTTAAAGGAAGGTTACATCCGTTTAATTCTGATATAAAATACAATGAAAAAGTAAACAAAGTCTAGTCAATAGTAATTCGACAATTATATGAATAGGAAGGACAGACTATTGGTTTCCTGTTTACATTATGAACGTATTTTCATAGCAAAAGAAACCAAAATGCCACCAGGTAAGAATTTTGTAATGAATATATCTACATGTATTATGCCTTTTAGTTTTAAAGAAGAAATATCCCAAGCGTAAATGTCGAAATTGATACCAATTCCATAGGCTGGGGGGGTCCTTATGTGGCATGTTACAAGGCTTAATTTCCTACCCTATCCATTATACCCTCCGTTTCTGATGGCTTTCCATATTTCCTGTCAATCATACCTGTCGACCATCTTCTTGATTTCATGAGATATTTTCGGGCAAGCTATATTTGCGCGTTTTTTTAAAAAGTTTATTTATTTATTTATTCATGAAACGCACATTTATACCCCTTGGGGTTAAAGGCATATACAAACAATACAATACAATATACACTATGGAAAAATGAACATGACACGCATTATATTTGCGCGGAGAATTTGTATTACGTTTGCGCGAAATTACCTGTAGTTTACATTTTTTTGTACCTGAGGTTTTTTTTTACCGGTAATTTGTTTTTCGGTTATTGTTTTGAACATACATTAGCGATCATACCACATCTTGTTATTTCATTAATATCTTTTTAATTCACGTCCATAGTGTCATATTTATAATCATTTGTTCCTGTCATTAACGCTTTGCACTTTCGCTCAGCCATTATTTTACATGAAGACATTTTTTTTGTGCATCGCCAGGAAATGTTTTCATTTTTTCATAAAAATCTATACCGAAATAAAATGCATAAAGGAATTTTATCCTTTATTTGATTCAGAGATAAAACAAAGTCCATCTTGTTAGTGGACTTTCCCACTTACATATGCCAGGGTGGACAATTAATACATGTTTTGTACGTACACTTCAATCATTAACATGTGTATGTAAGTGGACCGATGAAATAGTCCAAGTTAATTATTTTATTATTATTTTATCAAGTAAATTTGTTCAAATTAATTTCAGTTTATTCTAACAATATTAAGTAATTTTAATTTTATAAAAAGTTATTTAATTTTCATATGTTTTTGTATACATGTAGTAACTTCTCAACAGGTAAACGTAATGCGTTTTGTCGCGCAAATGAAGGACGAATCCGCGAAAACGTAACGCGCAGATTATTTCTCGTCCTGAACATGCGTGTAATATAATATGACGCTGGGCTTAAAACAAACACTAATCAATCAATTATTTGTTTATCATGCGTCGTTAAATAAATTGTGAATATCTAGCACTCGCTAAGACTCCCATTTTACAAACAAACACATTTCAGACGCTGTTGTCTCAGTAGAACACATTTAACGTGTAACCCATTAAATGCATATGGTAGAAATAAACCCTTACAATTTTAAAATTATTATAGATAACGACGTATATACTTAGTCGAACATGTTCATGTTATTAGACTAGTATATGTCTTATATCTGATTTTAACACTATTTTTCAGATATACATCTTGACATTCTCAACTTTCAAAACTCCAACGGAAGCTTTGATATGGGTAAGTACTTCAAAAGAATCAACATTATACACTCTGTGTCACTATATTCATTAATCTTACAGCCAATTTCATTGAGTGTGTAGCCAAAGGTATAATCTTTGGTAAGCTTGCTTGTTTGCTGAACCGTGAAGTCATTGTTGTGTCAGGTAAAGTACCCTCCTTTAAGAGTAGACCAATCTATTTGTCTGTTGGACTAGGCTACTTCAAAAGGAGGGTAGTATATCCTACCTTATAATGACTTCTCGGTTCAGCTACCAAACAATCTTACCAATTGAAAGATATTACCTTTGGCTTCACATGTAACACAACACATGGTTATTTGGAACAGTAGTTTATTAAAGCCCGTCTGGACCAGTGTCCATAACGGACGGTCTCCCATACAATCCTCTGATCGTCGTTGTCAACTCCAACAATCCATTTGTTTATCTGCAACGCCAATTCCCGTCATTCAGAAGTACTGCAATTAGTCCGACCTGCATGTGATCCACCATCCATCGTTGAAAACTCCAACCTGCATGTGATCCACCATCCATCGTCGAAAACTCCAACCTGCATGTGATCCACCCTCCGTCGTTGAAAATCCAACCTGTATGTGATCCACCATCCATCGATGAAAACTCCAACCTGCATGTGATCCACCATCCGTCGTTGAAAATCCAACCTGCATGTGATCCACCATCTGTCGTTGATTTACTCCTAACTGACCTAGCTTACCTACTCTGTTAATTCAGAGTCCCTGACTAGGTTGCTCAGTTATCACCGGCTGAAACATTACAGGCAAATCTACCTGTGATGCTGTAGAACGATTCCCTCTACCAATATAAGTTATGTGATCGTATAGTTTTATGTACATCTAAACGTCTGCGTTGTGTCCAATGATCAAAGCCAATATCCAATACTGGATAATGGTTCGTAGTGGCTGGTTCTAGTAATGGTGCAGAAGCTATTTTAACATCTCTGGAGGCAGTACCATCGCCCTCAACATTAGTTGACACCATTTGATCGCCACCAAGGTATCATGTGACTATTTGAACCTCTCTATTACTAAATTCTCTTGGCTAAACACCTATTATTAAACTCAAGAATATATCAATAAAAAATACCTATAAATATAGCAACAAAATGAATTAATGAATTTACTAAATTTGATAGTTCAAAGTCGTCCTCAAGTTCTAACTGCTTTAATTTGGCAAATAAACTTATAAAATTAATATGATATTTACTTATATAAAACTAGAATATAAAAACTCGAAAAAAATACGAAATGGTTTCCATATAAAAGTTATCTTTTTTTAATTAAATGTTTTCTAGTGTGTATCAATTTACCCCCCCCCCCCCCCCCCCCCCCAAAAACAACCTTTTCTTGAATAGTTCTCTCTTGCAGATTCTGAAAAGGTTCGAAATAAGGTTTGACATTCAACCAACACTTTCCTTCCTTTTTCATAAACAAAGCTGTGATTCAGAGATTACTGATATTTATAGGATTTCTAAACAATCAACAATTTTTCAGCGATCAATCTGAAGCGAGAATTAGAACAATTATTCAAAACATAATTATTTTACATACACATCTATTCATTTAAAAACAATCATTACGAAGCCTATATGTCTACGTCGTTTTAGTCGTGCATTTTATAAAGATAACAAGAAATGTTTGAGAAAAAGTTTAACATTAATTGATCTTTCTTTCAGACTTATGAATTTTCGTTTATATTTCTTTCGGTATTTTGATTTCGTCAACAGGCATGTCTTGGCTACTTTCTAAATTATATCTGTCAGAACTATTATCATTTGTCATATCACTTAAACCGGAAGTTGAAGATGACCTTATGCTTCTCTTTTTCTCAATTTTTCTTGGTTTGCTAATTTTCTTTTAATTCAATCAGCATCACATTAAAATATTTGCGGAAGATGTATCGCGTTATTGTTTATAACGATTAATCATATGATACTTATTTCCATATTTTAAGTCCTACATTGTTTTATTATGAACAATTGTGCTCACATCTGATACACCTATTCCTAATTTGTCTGATTTTGAACCATCATGCAAAGCTTTCAATCGAAATAATGCCTTTTTTAAATACCTCTTGAGTGAAACTTTGAACTTGTATTTCTAAGTTTTGAAAAACAGACCTAACATTAAATTCTTGTCTAGCCATTTTGAGAAATTAAGTAAAGAGTATCAAATAAAAAATCACTTTACCTTAATATCCTTTGGTCACGGTTAACCAAAAATAACCACATGTAACACAACACATGGTTATTTGGAACAGTAGTTTATTAAAGCCCGTCTGGACCAGTGTCCATAACGGACGGTCTCCCATACAATAAAATACACAAGTATATATACAGAATATAACGGTGTCAAGGTTTCTATTAATTTGACCATTTAAGTCTTAAATCAAAAGATACAGGGATGAATATCTATTAAGTTGACTTTAATTGACATGTTTTGACCAACCTGGAGATTAATGGTCAAAGAATACACATATTTCCCGTGTTTTAACTAATTGCTACATGTCACTACTTGGTCTGCATGTAAACATGTTATATATATGCAACCCATCGGTCAATTGAACAACCTTTTACAAGGTCATGTTCATCTTAATAGATATTCCCCAGTATTTATTTTATTCAATTTAATAAACATTTTTGAGAATATATAATCATAAATATAAATATAAATATATATAATCATAAATATAAATATAAATATATATAATCATAAATATAAATATAAATATATATAATCATAAATATAAATATAAATATATATAATATATATTTATATATATATTTTAAGCCCATCATATTGTCACACACACCTCAATAAATTCGGCTGTAAAGGACAGTTTAACTAAGCTGACGAAAACTTGCAACACAAACATTGCGTACAACTAACCCTTTGTCTAAGGCATATTTAAGGGTATAAAAATATAAAAACAATTAGTAGTTATGAACGACTTGATATCGGTAGAGAAACAAGTAATTACAGAAAAGCCATTATTTAAGAGATAAAGAATAATGAAAGAAAATTAAAAACTATACAGAAATGAAGGACCCCCTACTCATTCATACCCTGATTATGTAGTACTACCTACATTTTACTTCAAACATGAACCATATTTTTACAAGAATTAAAAACAAAACTAAATATTTAACGGTTATAGTGTTAAAATCACAGACATATCGTTTCAGACATGAAACAAAACATAACATATGGAGAAATGGACAGAGACCATGATACAGGTATAAATATTCTTATTTTGTTGGTAGTAAAAAAATAAAAAAAAATAATATGCTATTTTTTTAACAAGAAAAACAAAAAAATTTCTGTAAGTTATGTTTAATTATCAGTGAACAGGTTAGACAGGTTTTTCTGAAATACTCAACAAATAGGAAGAAACATTCTGATATACAAACAGCAACATACACGTATATATATTAAAATCCTTATCGTAACATTCAATCTTTAAGTTATTAGTTAACCTCGAAACTATGTTTTCAATATAAATAATTAACTTGCGGAATCTTTGAATACTCAAATAAACAATAATTATTATATATTTAAATGTCAATGCAAGTTCGTATTTTATCTGAATGTCAAATATAATTCGTTTTCCTTAATAAAGTGATAATGATACTGAAACTAACCATAACAATCAACAAATTATACGTCATCAACACAAACAAAAATGTGTTTTGTTTTCATTCATAATTAATATTTTATTTGATAAAGTGTACAGTTGTCAATCATTTTAAGCATGATCGAATTGTTGTATACTTATATTGCATAAAGGTTAAGATTTTTTTAATTACAAACGGTATTTTTCCACCAGACAAACAAAATGACGTACTAGATGATATATTAGCGTCTATATGTCATCGTTCGGCCTTCAACAATGATCAAAATTAATACCGCTAAGCAAGATATTCAAGGACCCGTCATAACAAAAACAAGTTATAAAAGACCACACATGTTTCGTATTTAGTCATGTTTAGTGTTTTACAATAATCTTAAATTTTTCTTTCATTAAGTTCATTTTGTAAATACTAAATAAATTAACATGTTTAAATCAAACGCACAAATATTGATCTGTCATTTATTATACATTTGTAGTACATAATAATTACGAATTTTGTGTGTATCTGTGTTATGACGGATACATCTTAATATTTTTCGTCTCTTTCTGACAGAAATACGATTTACAGCCTTGGCAATGGTCGGAATAGCTTTATTTATTGTTATTGGACTGAGTGTGGCCCTCATATGGAAAAGGCAAGTAACTGTTTATGATATTCTCAATTTCCTCGAAATATTGTTAAAGTAAGACAGCTGCAAACAGAACAAAACATACTTTGAAAAAAATAAGAAAATTTAAAACTAATTTAAACAATATGACAATTATAACACTACGTAAGAATATGCTTTTGGCATGACAGTAAAAATGTCACCGTCTCTTGTTTATGGTTCCTATGAAAAAAAATGTAAGAATACAAGGTCATGTTATCATACATTATTTTGTACAAATATTTCATCTTTTTAAAATCACTCAAGGACAGACTAATGCGAACTTTCCCACGGCATTTCGTAAAATAGGAAAACACTGTAACCCCATCACCCCTGGTTCCAAACAATAAGCCAGTTCTCAACGATGGAAGTTCTATATTCAAAGTTAGACCACACCCAATTTTACGTTAACACAAACACGTTAACACAAACATAGAATAAAACATCGTAATGCATTGACTAGATTTTCATATTTAGAGTATTGAGACATATTCCAAAGTAAAGACATTACTGTACCTAGGTATAATTAAAAAGGGTTGGGATGACTACTTTTACTCTGCTCGATGAAAAGGGAGTCATGCACATAGTCATATAATATCAAAATCCTACTTTTTAGAAATTTTTAACGGGTGCAACATGTGGAGCAGGGTATGCTCAATCTTTTGAATATCTATTCCACAACTGTTGAGAAGAAATATTACAAACATGCGCTGCATGATTTCACATTTGACTACTTCATTTATAAACTTATTGATGAACTTGTGCTAGTTTCATTTTCATCATATATAATATGTTGTGGCATTTTAAGAATTCTAATGTCTTGTTAATGGCAGACTTTTGACTGGCGCTTTCATTTTGAATATATGTACCTATTTAATTAAAATGAAATTCAAAACAGTGTGGCTGTGGCCATTGATTGACACATTAAATTCATCCATTGACTGGGACAATTTAGGTGAACGTTTGTATGTAACGACCATTGCTCACTGTGTACTTTTTAAAGACCCTTAAACTATGGGGTCACCAAAGGTCCTCAACACCTTAATAAAGTAATTCGAAAAATTAATCAGGAATAACACGATGTTTTGATTTATATCAATTGTATAAATCAAAACATAAAGGTTATTCTTGATTAATTTTTCGAATTATTTTATAATTAAAGGCGTTAAGAAACCTTTGGTGACCCCACAGTTTAAATGTCTATCGTAGGTACGTCGTGAACAGTGGTCGTTACAGACACAGTCACGTAAATTGTCCCAGTAAATGGATGAATTTAATGTGTCAATCAATGGCCACAGCCACACTGTTTTGAATTTCATTCTACAGTATTACTATATTTGTTTTCTGTCTCTCTTTACAGAAAGGAACGGCAACCTGTAAAACACAGCAAAACAAACGGAATATCGATGAATAACATCCCAAAGACAAATACTCCAAATAGAGTCGACATGCATAATGACGAAAGTTTCAGTTCAATGAATAATATATCAAAAGCACGTGGATTCTCAGTGATGAATATTTCAGAGCAATATAAACTCTCAATAAATAGATCGCCAGACAAATGGAAATCATTGGACAAAGATCTCCCAAATATTCATAGAATAAAAACAGATCATTTAGCTTGGAATGCCGTAAATACTCTATGAAAAGTAAACTGGACGGACCATCACACAAAGGTTGTACTTGTGCTGTGCTGCCTTTTCAAAAAATGTGTTTTATATGACATATCGACATTTTATTTATTTATTTGTGTACATGTATTATTATACGTCAAACAGTTTTGAAATACTATTACACATTAGAGTACATCTTCTTATTGAATTGACAGAAAAAAAATCAAATGTCGGTATAAAACAGCACACACAACCTACCAATGTAACTATGAACTAATAATGATAAAAACCTAGAATATGATACGAAACAAGTACTCTTATGACTCTTATTGGCTCCATGGATTTGTTTTATTCTATAGTGACTTATAGTAATGCCTAACATTTAGGAACTGTAAAAAAAAAATCCAACCAGGAATACTTTTTATTCAGTAATGCATTCAAATGGAGCTAATTTTTTTTTTAATTTATTTTGTTCGAGTACCATATTGACTTGAAAGTTTCTTGAATCAGTTTGTATCACCCTTGTTTTGGTTGGAGATCGTGTTGCCCAGTCGTAAATTTTCTATGTTGTGTTTGGTATGCTGTTGTTTGTCATTTGGTCTTAATATATCTGCGTTGCCGTTTATTTTTGACCTATGCTTTTGAATGTCCTTTTGGACAGACCTGATCCTTATATGTCCGTATAGATTCACAATATTAATTGATTTAAATGAATTTAGAAATATATGATATGCTTGAAACTTTACCAAAAGTCATTTCAATTTTGATACAATCATGTTTTGAATTTTCAAAATATTTTCAAGCCTTGTAAAGTATGATACAATTTCCCTTATTTGTTGTCATTTCCCGTTAAACTTCGCTTAACGTAACATTTATATGATACAACTTCAATCGATATAAAACTTGCAATTGCACAGAAAATTGATTTGAGACTGATACTTAGTGACTTTCGTACATTTCCTATCTTCATTTTTCCTTTTTTTCTAAATATTGCCAATCTGTCTTTGATGTTCATACCTGATCATCCTTACGATGTCTCCAAACTTGTTATTATTGTTAAAAAACCATTAAAAATATAGTGAGTAAAATGTAACTAATTTATGATAGTTTTGTTCTGGAAAACATAACTTTGGTTTTCCTAGTGTATATTTGATGCATTGATTGTTCTAATTACGCAGTAATGGTCTTGATACTGTAGTTTGTTCTTCGGTCTGTCTAAATTTCATAAAATTCCGTGGAGGTTTGAAACAGTCAAAATTACTAGGAAACTTTATCCCCAATTATTGAAGTTAATATGATACGAACGTATCATGTTCTATTATTTTGCGAAAGAGTAGATTTCAGTATCAGACGGAGGAAAAGGGTTCACAGGATACGCATTTGGTTGGCGAAATTGTTTCTTTGATAGAGACATATTGAGTTTTTCTTTGAAGGAATCCATTGCGTTCTCCGTTTTATTCCTTAAAATACGAGTACTTTTTAATTGGTTTATTTCCTTAGAAGGAATAATCGCAACTGCCTTTTGTTCACCTGTGAAATTATTATTCGGAGTTCTGACTCCATCAATAATTGAGTTTTTTGGAACATCATATAAAAACTCTTGATGGAAAATTGCTGTATCGCAATATGCAACGGTTTCCTCTGATGGTATTGTCTTTGTCGATGGACTCTGGTGAAATAGTGGTGTTTTTTGTAGATTTCGATCCCTTTCATCCACGATGCCCTTCAATTCAATTATAGCATTTTTGCCTTTTGTAAAGTGATCTTCTTTTAGATTTAAATTTGCAATGTTGGAAATAGAGTAGTTATTTTCCGCTGCAAATTTAGGAGACACGTGACTTCGTACAGTAAAATCAAGGGTCTGATATGTATTATCGACTTGAGATGGAATGTGATATTCACTAGAATCTAAATCGCAAGGTGTCTCGTATGATTTAAAGTTATTCCCAGCTGTCGGTAATTTGTAATCTCCATTCCTCGCATTCTCTTCAGACTGACATTTTCCTTGCTTTCTGTAAAAAAAGGAGAAGGAAATATATTCAAAAATAGAATAAAAATGAAATATGTACATTTGTAGATTACATTTTAATATGACTTAGTATTAAATCTCATTCTTAATGCAATTGTATACTATGGTCGATGGTCTATGATCAAAATTGACGATCGATCATTATCATTGTTAAAGTGCTTAACTCAAATTAAATAAATGTCATATTTTCTACATGTTCTAGTAAAAAACACCATAAACCATTTTCAAATCTTGAAAAACACTTTTTATTAGAAAACAAAAAAACTTATCAGAAAAACTAATACAAAATTTGTGTTTCCGAAATTTTACTAAATATGTGTCGCAAACATATATTTTAAGTTTTACGTGCGCACAAAATCACGTCTCTAATGGTCTGATTAACATGAAACTTTGTTTAAAGGATACCGTACCTTACCTAAATCCAGAAAAAAAAGATGGCTATTGGGATTTACTGATATGACTTATATATTTCACATTTTTAGTAGAAAGAATATACCTTACCTAAATCCAGAAAAAAAATGGCTATTGGGATTTACTGATATGACTTTTATATTCCACATTTTTATTAGAAAGAATATAACTGCAAAATGTGTGAACATATGGTTAATGATAACTATTTACACAGAAAAAAGAAATACATGTAGTTATTCCAATGCTGAAAATACGTTTATATATTTGATATAACTTATACATGTAGATTCAAGATTCAATATTTTATTAATGTACCAGTATTCTGGTTACAAGCATTTATTTTAAGATATAATTCTACTTACTTTTTTCTTATAACAAGTATAATAATCACCAAAACTACCACAATCACTGTTGATGCACTCACAGCGGTAAATGTATGAACATCTGGAAACACACAAACATCAACAAATTCGATTGGTTTGAATATAGTTCCCTAAAACTCTATTTATATTAATATTTATGTAAAGTTTGTTTTATTCACTTACGAATGATAAACATGTATATGAAACCCAACTTCAATCTGCTTTTCCAATTATTAACCAATATTTCTAAAAAAAAACATTAATAGAAAAGTTCCATATTTAAAATGGAACATTTATAGATAAATGATATATCTTGGAAGACAATAAAATGACAATGATATCGTTTAATCAATCTATAATTGTTCACCCACCTTATACTAATATCTTGGAAATTATTTTTCCATTGTATCAGACATTCATGCGTGTTATATACAAAATATATAATTTACCAATCTTACCTGTAAACGGATTCCAAATACCTTCATCTCTAGATTCCCGATACATGGTAGTATCGGTAGGTTGATATGAAGTAATTGAGTGTTTGTTTCTCTGTCCAATCCGTGTTGTACTCTGATCGAACGTAGAATTACCATTTGTGTTCTCTGTTGTACTGAAGGTGCCTAAATCACTAGATCTCTTAATAGCCGTGGACAACTTGAGAGTCGAATATACTGAATCTATTCCAGTAAGGGACTGTGTCGATATACTGGCTTCGACACTGTTCGATATGTTGTTCAGCTCTGAGCTAGAATGGAACATTGTTGGTGATGTTGATTTCGATTTGGCATCTGAAGAAGCAGTTGTTTTAGTGTTAATAAGCGTAGTTGTATGTGTCAACGTAGTTCGGGTTGCCATGGTAGTGGTCATGTTTGTGAACAATTCTGGTGATTCCGTTGTTCCAGTGTAACTAAGCGTACTAGCTGTCGTTCTCAAAATAGTTTTGGTTGACATGGTTGATTTCTTGTTTGTGGATAAATGTAATTCTGTCGTTGTGTTGAAAGAAGACAAAATAACTATAACAAAAATTAATTTTCTTACATTTTTATATGAATTTTATTTAATCTATTTGAAAAATTAAGTTTTATCTTTCAAATTGTTGCATTATTTTTAAATTTAATTTTCTATATTTTGTAAACATACTGTTTACCGAAGTAAATGCATTACTTGTATTTATACAAAGTAATAATTTTTATTATTTAATGAATATATTATTAAATATAAAATTTGAAATTGAAACACACATGTAAAAATGCACACCTACGAATCAGGTTAAATATGGGGTTTGATTGTCAATGAGACAATTCTTCATCAAATTTACAATGTATATAAAAAGTCAACAATTATAGGTCAAAGTAAGGCCTTCAACATAGAGCCTTGGCTCACACCAAATAGCAAGCTATAAAAGTCTCCAAAATGACTTATGTACAACTTACAGTTCAAAAAGTCAACCAATGGTCTAAATGTAATCTATTATATAAAATGAGAAACGAGAAACACCTTTGAACCACACCAACAAACGGCAACCACTGAACAACAGTTCACTGTATTTATGTTGAGTATTTTGATTTGTTTGCTTTATTTCATGTCACATTTTACTCAAAACAAACGTACAATTTAAAAAGAAGATATGGTATGATTGCCAATGAGACAACTCTCCACTATAGACCAACTGACACAGACATTACGTGTTTATATGCCGTTATCTGTCCATGGTGAATGGGTGGCTGCTTAATCTCCGGTGCCAAGCTAAATGCATATTAATTAGGATTAATACATATTAAAGCAAGGTTTTACTTACACGACAAGCTCAGTCGGTTTGGATTGACTCGCCTGGTATAGAACCCACGACATCTCGCACTCGAGGTGAGCACGCTTACCGGAGCTCACAAATGAGATTATTATTTTTCTATTATCATTAACATTAATATGAATAAAACCTCAGACTTAGAATTGTTTTGGCATGATTTTTTATGGTAAATTTATGAAATGATCAGTTACTCAATACTTAAAAGAGCATAATATATATCATACACAAATATTTACCCGATTTTACGCAAAAAAGAATGATTATCAATAAATAAATTAGCATAATCCGTTCCATATTTTTGCTGTACAATTTTATATGATAACATTCAACGTAATATTTCCTTTCGAACTATCACATATGTTGCGTTGTAGGTCTTTCCTGTAAATGATTTGCTATATTTAAAACAGCTTATACAAGTTAATACTTTCATTCTTTTAAAAGTTCAAGTTTCAAGTTTAATTTTATGAAAAGTAAAAACTGAGGTATGTGAAACATTACACATCCATAGTGTGCAATGGATTAAGAGTTATCATGTAAAAGTAATAGGTTTTAAAACATGAAAAAATAAATTACATATTTATCAAATATATCGATAGAAGACACAGAGTCAACTACAGTTTTGAATGTTGACAAACTACAACTGATAAACAAAAGCGTCCGACGTGTAAGTGATTTTCCAATCCGAAGGTTCTGGAGCAGGTGGTTAAAGTCAAATATATAAATTTATGCTGATATTTTTGTTCGAAACGATACATGTTTTAGTTATATCTATATGTTTTCTCTCTTTATAATAAGTATAACCAACTTAAAGTGCAGTTGTAATATCTGGAATCCAGGCCTTCGTATATCACAAACACATCTCACGAGAAAAAAATTACTCATAAGACGTTGAGTTGTAGTCGTAAGATTTGATGTAAAACACTTGTAAAACTGTTAGATATATATATATTAACTAAAGATTAATTTTATTTAATAACACAACAATAAATTGTATTATCATTCAAATAGTATGAATAGATATAAGGAGAGTATCCGGACGATTTTGAGAATAAGAAGCGTTGTCGAGTGGTATTGAGTGTAAACGGAAAACGAATCTCAAGCTAATAATTGTTTTCAATATAAAAATAAGTATATGTAATTTATCAACAGACATAAAATATTCTAAATATAAGCACCTACAGGACACTCTATTGCCTTGAATAATAGGCAAAACCAAAACTATTTTGTGAGCTCTAAAATGTCCCGATATGACCATTAATTAATACAAAAAAAAAGCTTTACATTATCAATGGTCTGCAAACAACCAAATAACTTTGATAAAGAAGGTAATTACTTATCGTTCTCTACAGCAGCATATGATTTTGAGAAGACGCCAATGGGCTACCAAGAAACCAACCAGAGATTTCATTAATATGAGCATTTAACATTGTTTTTCGACCGAATAATAGTAAATACATGTATGTCTTTGATTCTATTAAGGAGAACAAAACTAGGTATGTAACAAAATGTATCGCATCCGTTGGAAACAACATTAAATGGATTTAAAATTTAATTTACAATGTTCTTGAAGGTTTGGAGGTGAACACTATAACACATCATTATCGGTTCAGAACTTCCACTTAGAACACGATGGGGCTGAAGTGATTCTTTAATTCTTTAATAGTCTGAGGTAGATAATTTATTTAAGACTCGAAAAGGCATATAGTAGGCGCAGATCCAGCCATAATACAATATTAATTTATAATGTTTTTATATATTTCATCTTTTATTTTTTTTATTTTTTTATTTTTTTTTTGGGGGGGGGGGTATTTTCACCCCCTGGAAAACTATTGAATGTTCACATAATTATATGAAAAAAGAAATTATTAAAAAACGGAAAAAGGGGTTACTAACCAACGGATCCCCCATTTGATTCCGTCAATGTATCAACAGAACAAATTGTGTGTGGTCATTAAAATCTTAAAATAGGGAACATTAAATCCATTTCAAAAGATGATTAATAATTGTGTCTAGAAATAGGACTAGACTGAATGGATATGATTATTTCAATGACTAATATTCCCAAGAGATGGACATGTGCAAGCGGAAGAGAGCTTGAATACATACAATACTAGTTATAATTGTACTTCCGCATACATTAACATGTCCTGCCTGTCCTCAATTGATGATATTCTGAAAACTTATCACAAACATTTTTCAAAAATTGACAAAACAAGTGTTCCAGATTTTAACATAATATATGAACGTTTGACAAAAGGACTTTCGGGTTAATTCATGCAATTACGTTTACTTAAAATATTTTGAAAATGACGAAAAATATTTAGTACAATATGAGTACTTAATCTACCGCTGATAATATTTATCGAAATTAGAAAAAAGTTTAAAATTCACTCTGCAGTTTAATAAGTCTATATCGTATTGAAATAGCATATTCCTTTTTAACAATTTGTTTGTTACAAAAAAAGTGGAGTCATTAATAAAATACACCCCTATCTAGATCTCTCCTCGGATATGATCTTCGTGTCGTTCTCAATGTTGACCATCTTGACAATGTAATGTAACACAACATTAGCCAGTGCTTCAATATCTTTTTCGGATGCTTCGTTGCTGTCGTGTTAAAAGGATACAATATGGCTTACCGATGAGATAAAAGACGCTCAAAAGAAAAGAAATCATTATCAAAGCAAGAGGTATTGGGAAAAATTCCGTTAATGGCGAAACAAATGTACTAAATTACTAGAAAAATCTAAACAGTCCTATTGCAGGCAAGCAATAGAAAATAACAAAAAACCTAAAGAAATTTGGGCTTTACTCAAAGATTTAAAACCCGAAACCCAAAATGAAATTCCATTTACCATGAATTTTGACAATAAGGAGTATGATAATATGCAAGATATAGTAAATCATTTCAACACTCACTTTACAACAATAGGTGATAAATATGTTACATGTACAAATAGCACGCAATATCAAACAAATAAATTAAATGATTATGTTCAAGATAAAATACCCGGTGGTGTTAGATTTACGATTCCGTTTATTAAACTAGACGAAACTAAGATATTACTTTCTAAACTAGAAACATCAAAAGCAACTGGACTTGATGAATTTGGTCCGTTTTTCATTAAATTGTCATCGGAGGCTTTAGGCTAGCCCAAATTATAACGTATTTAATAAACTTAACTTAAGTATACTAGAGGGTGTTTTCCCAGAAAATCTTAAATTAGCTAAAGTAGCTCCAATATTTAAAAATGGTGATAAACATATGCCAGACAACTACAGAACTATATCAATACTTCCTACATTATCAAAAATATTTGAAAAACATGTCGCAAAACATTTTTATCTATATCTGTCAAAATAGAAAGTATTACATGAGGCACAATCTGGATTTGGATCTAACCACTCATGTCAGACAGCCCTTACCAAATTAATTGACACCTGGCTCAAATGTATTGATAATGGTAATGTTGTAGGAACAGTATTTCTAGATTTAAAAAAGGCATTTGATCTCGTTAATCACACCATTCTCTGCCATAAATTACATTTATACAAAGTCTCTAATCATTCAATAAAATGGTGTGAGTCGTACCTGTCTAATAGAAAACAGAAAGTGTGCTCTGGTAATACAGCCTCAGAATCTAAATGTATCAAATATGGGGTTCCCCAAGGGTCCATTTTAGGTCCCCTTTTGTTTGTCTTGTTCATAAATGACATGATTTTAGAAGCCACTCATACAGCCATTGATATGTATGCTGATGATACAGCACTTCATACATATGGAACAAATAAGGAGGAGATAGAAAGGAAACTAACTTACGATGATAAATCCCTTAAAAAAACTAATCTATGTTAATTGGAACAAATAAGAAACGAACTTTGCAAGGAAATGATATGAATATATGTATACAAGACAGCCTAATCACACCCGTTAAAATACAGAAACCTTTGGGTGTATATATTGACAAAAATTTGGACTGGAAATTTCAAATTGACTATGTATGTAAAAACTTAAGTTCTCGTATCGCACTGCTATCTAGAATTAAGAAATTTTTGGATATAAGTAGTAGAAAGCTGCATTATACTGCTTATATTCTGCCCAAATTTAATTTTTTTTTGCTCAATATGGGGAAATTGCTATGAGGATGGATATAAAAAAAATCTTAAAATGCAGAAAAGAGCTGCAAGGATTATACTTGATGCACCAATACTAACACCTACATTTTGTTGTATAAATTTATTTAAAGAGCTAATTTAAAAGTGGTTGAATTTCAAATCTAGAATTTCATATCATAAACTTAATATTCTTGTTCATACAATTCTACACGATAAAGCACCTGATTACTTGAACCAAAAAATGTGCGAAAACAAATTTATAGATCTAACATTGTTTGGTTGATCATCAACCCAACAATGTTAGATCTGTAAATTTGCTTTCTCAAATTTTTGGTTCTTCCCTCGCCGGGATTCGAACCCATGCTACTGTGATATCGTGACACCAAATCGCCTGCACTGCAGCCGTCCCGCTAGACCACACGACCACCTGGGCTCTCAATATAAAGAGCTTTCGCTGGCCGTGTGTTACCTTTCCTCGTCAGTTTTAATCTAGCGGCGTACTACAGTACATGATATATATATATATATATATGAATTTATTTTTCTCTTGTTTTACAGACAATGTATAGTTAGTATGAATAGTGCATTTACATAATATGTTAGAAACTGTAAGCTTTGTAATATGTGTACTGTTTGTTCTTTGTGAGGGCCTCAATGTAGATTAGCGAAAGCTGATTGAATCACCCTCTTTAAATAAAATCATTACTTACTTACTTAGTACTTACTTACTTAATTACTTACTTACTTACTAAATGAAAGTTCAAGAAATGAATGAATACATATAATGCTGTAATTGGGTTCTTATAAATCAAACACTAAAAGTCCATTTTACTGATACGGTTGTTCTGCATGTATATAGAACGAACAAGTTGGTTGAATGTTTGCTTACTGTAAGTCAATGAGCAAATCTTAACTTAATATTGAGGTTGAACAGAATTGTCAGTAGATAAATTTCAATTCGTTACAAGGCCCAATATGATTGTACGTTTGCATATGCAGTATTCTGCCAAATTTATATTATTTGAATTTATTTTTTCTTAATTCTGCTTAATATTGTATTATGACATATGTCATAAACATGTTTCTGTTGTATTTAAAACGACTGGATTTTGAAAACTTGCATCATACAGAATGTTTGTCTTTTGTTTCATTGCACTATCTATTGTGAAGAGATGATTATTGTTTGGTTGAACATGTGAAATAGACGATATAGCGAAATAAACAATATTGTATCAAAGGAGTACAGATCAGGAAAATAAGAGAACATAAACTATGTAGTCTATGTATTGTGAGGTTAAACAAACAATTTATTTTTATTTCATGTTCATACATACAAACATAAAACATACATGTAATAATAATCATTTGTGATCTCTTCAATTTAAAATCAAACAAAATCGAAGTATAAGATTGAATCGCAAACACTGCCTTTTAGACTTGAAATGTAAAACATAATCTCAGTACCAAAACAACAATCATGAGAATATTAAATGAATGAAATACTAACTTCCTGATAAGTTATTTAGGTTAATAGTGGTGAGGTCAAGTTTTACAGAATAGATATAGGTCGGTTAAACATATTCGCTGTACTTCATGTCGTAAATAATTCTGATGATAGCATAAATTTGTCACAATAAATATTAATTTCACAAAGTGTTGTTTAACGCTTGTACATGTAAGAGCCTCAGTCAGAAGAGTCTGGAGATAGAGTTCACGTATTACCAAAATGTGTACGAGTTCTTGTGTTATTAATATAACAAAACTTTTGTAAACAGTTACAGTTATGTTCATATCTGTTTGAGAATCACAATTATGCCTTAAGTTAATTTAATTATTTATCTCTCTCAAATCAAAGCATTTATTAGATTACAATATATACAATATAAATTACAAGATATTTCAAGTATATACCAATATGTGCAAAATTGTTAAACACTCAATAGAATAATGTAAGCAAAATAATTAAAATATAAAAAAATATAATAATGAATATTGCATGTTTCTATTAAAAATTCAATCATTAAGTAGACACACGTTTCAAAAAAAAAGGTGAGGAAATGTTAAATCATAATCATTTCAATGAAAGCTTAAAAACACTATCTTAATTGAAAATCCAAGCAAAACCTAGAAAAGTACTATTCAAAATGTCCAATTTGATTTAAACCTTTATAATACCAAAACGTACTGAATTAAATTTTCATACCTGTTTCCAAACTATCTCTTTATTATTCGGTATTGATAAATATGAATAAAACGTAGAATGTAAATTGAGAATTTGTTTAGGAGACAATGATATGATCAAAGAACAGAAAACAATCTAAGGCCACCATGTATACATGTACATTGCATTGAAATTAAACTAATATAGATAAGATATAAGATGGAAGTCTTTGAATTAAAGAAAGAGAAAACATCGACGGAACAGATAAAAAAACAGAAGTATGATACTTATCGAAATTACTATGGCAAAATCAATGTCAATACTATACTTGAAAAATTCAATGACATGGTCATAGTTTCATGCCATTGTTTAAAAAAAAACCTGGATATTTAGTATAATATGTCTTCGCTTTGAGCTCCTGATTCAAATAAACACTTATGATAACACGTGCATGCATTTGTAATTGCTGTTACTAAATACAATGTACTAAGGTTTGTTGACATGCTTCATAGATTGTTGTGGTGTGTCATATAAGAATTTGGTGTGAACTATTGCGGTGTCACAATATGCTACATTTTCTTTGTCAGACTTCTGCTTTGAAAACTGGCCTTGCCAAAAATGTAATGATGTTCGTAGCATTTTTGCACGTTTCGCCATTGCGACTTTTAATGCACTATTGCTTGATGGTCTCTTTTGATCAGGCTTCAAAAATGATGTCGTTGCCATGGCATAACCATTTTCTGCTTCATAGTTATCAGTTTTTTTACTTTGTACATCAAAATCAATATGTTGATATTGATCATCCGCCTTATCATAAATTTGGTAATCTGGATTTCCTCTATCTTGTGTCTTCACATTATTCTGTTGGTTACTGTGTAACTTCTTTTTATATGCAATCATCAGTTGTATCGCGCTAGGCTCGATTTGAAGTCCATTTCTTTCTAGCTGGGCTTTCTCCCTTCTTCGTCTAAAGAAAAAAATGCAAGCAATTGAACAACATAGCCAGCTACAATTGTTTATCCTGATTCAGTCCTACATCTAAGCCCAGGAAATTGAAAATCAGTTACACAACATCGAAAAGACAAAATGGTCAAATAGATTTGTCACTTCAACTATAAGTTCGATTGTAGGTGATTACCACATTTTTGTTCTGTTTTTTTTTTTGTACAATAGGTGGCAATTGTTGCAGGAAGAAATGATCAAATGATAATAAATGCACAACAATTATCAATATTTATTAAGTTGAATATTTAGTTAAATGCAAACATGTACATGTAAGACAAATCAAAAATAGGTAAATATGACACCGCAATCTTTCCTTCATCCTTTTTAATATTTGATTTCCTGATTAGTTATAAAAATGTCGAAATAAAATGTTCATTGTTCCTGTTCTGGAGTTTGAATACCAGTATCTGGACACATTGTGTATTATCATCTCTACTGTAAAGAAACTCAGCTTTTTGTTTTGAACATATCTTTGTTAAGTAATATTATCTGTCCCTTTATCATCATGACATGGTAAATTTACAGCTCTAGTTTACCATTTTATTACTGAGAGAAGATATGAAATTTTCACTCTGAAGGGATTAGATGCAAGACTGGATTCCAAGTGTTTATAAATTATAAGTTTTACGAAGTAAATACTTGTATATAATTATTGAATGCCATCAAACTCATTCAGGTTTGATAGAATATACAGATTGTAATTGAATTTGTTTTAGCTTTGTTGTTGTCCTCCCTAATGACAGATGCGAATCTTCTCCACACTAGACTGTTTATAAAGTCGTCGTTACATTGAGTCCATTGGATGTTTACTGATTGATATACTCGTAGTGTTGAATTCATAATTGTTTCATTAGTTGTTATAGGTTTTGAACAAGTTTCCAGAAACTATAATTCAGTGGTTGTCATTTGTTGTTGTAATCTGATTTGGTTTTTGTTTATTGCTTTTTTTCATCAATGAAGTTGTTTAAATGTCCGGATATTGTATAACTTTCTATACATGATGGGATTAATTCATTATTGAAGAACGTTTGGTGACCTGCCGTTGCACATCTCTTAGTCTGTGTCGGAAATTTGTCTATTTTGTTATTGTTATGAGGAAAGAAAAATATAAAAAAGAAGATGTACATGTAGTATGATTGCCAATGAGACAACATTCCACATGAGATAAAATGACACAGAAAATAACAACTATAGGTCACCTTACGTAAAATACGGTTGTCACGATTAATTTATCCTTTCTGCTCCTTAAATAAACCTTTAAGACAGATGGGGTCCGTGTAACACTTATCAATTCAAATTTTAAATTTTGGAATGTTGATCAAAGTTTTAAAATATCAAAATTCCAAATAGTGTAAAAGTTTTGAAATTTTGAAATTTTAATCAAATAATTAAAATATTTAAATTCTAAATATCATTTTAAATTTGATAGTTTAGAAATTACATCAAACTTTAAAACTACTAAAACTAACGTGCAATTTTGATTATTTCACTTTTTGAAAGTTTGATTTTTTAAATTAGTGATTAAGATATCAAAAATAGAAAAGGGTCGAAAAAAGGGGAACCTGTAAAGACGGCTCTGAATATAACCATTCTCAGTTAGGAATAAAAAGCACGAAATATATAAAATATTTATTAATTACAAAATAGATAATTAAAAGATGAAGTCGATTTTTTATTAAACATATTAGACATCACATGGGATAACAGTATCCTGATATTATAAGGTTGTGCATCTATTAAGAAAAATATTTAAACCTATTTAAACTAGTATCAAATAAGTTTAATTAAATCTTTAATATAAGGTTAGCATTTGAGATAAATAGTTCATCTAGCTATTTTGGTGTTCTAAGTGCCCAACATTTAGCAGTAACAGTGAAAACTGACCAACTAGCAGTAGGCCAAATAGTATTATTCGCCTTTTGTTACGTTCCTAATGATGGTAGGTGCAGAAAAAGCGCTTCGGTCACATGCAACTTTAATTTTTTTTTCTTTTTATCGATTGCATGACGATAAAATATATTGCCTTTTGTGATTGATTTCAGTTCCAAGTAATGATACGGAAGGAATACTTAATTTATGGTGTCGCAATGAACGTTGTGCTATTGCGTGCAGCTGGCTCCTAGAAAAAAGTGTACTGGTTCAGTAAATGGTTCAGTGATGCTTCAGTGATTAAAGATGTCATACAAAACTCCGAAATATAGCAATGAACTAAAACTAAAATCATACAAGACCAAAAATAGTAGAGGCCACTGAACTGGGACAGACGCACAAATGCGGCGGGGTTAAACATGTCTCGTGAGATCACAACCGTCCCCTATACCTCTAGCCTATGTAGAATAAACAAACACACATCAATTATCAATACGCACAGTAAAACATAAACGCACTTTAAAAGAAATCCAAGTCCTATGTTAGAATAGTAAAGAAAAGAAACTTATCAAAAAGACAATGATAATGAATTAACAAAGGACTACTGTATATATAAAGCTAGCAGTTACTGACATATGCCAGCTCCGGATCTCAATTTAACTAATTGAAATATTATGTCTTCATCATATGAATAAGAAGCAAAATCCATCCCTGTTGTATGTATTGCTAATTTGTTCCTAAACATGCATGAAATATTTGCCACTGAAAACCATAAATCGAAAATTTAAAATATGTTATTTACATATACAAATTACAAAGAAACTTAGGATTCAAATCACTCGGGAAAAGTAGCACTTACAGCTGGATTTTGATATGTTTAACCTGAATTTGGCCAAACACCCCTTCAATTGTTTCGGTTCTTATATTTACTTGAATTTCAAATCTTCAGTTTTCAGCATTCCGTAGGTGAATGCTTTACTTAAAATTCAGCGGTTTACATTGTATTGCTTTTTCGATAGCAACATTGCATGGTGTATAGCCAAAAATGGAAAAATCCACCATGCAGCTGAAAGTGTGGCACTCTCTTTACGCACCCCATTCTGACTGGACGCAGCTGTTTTCTTTTCTTTTGCTCAAAGTTGATCGTCGTACGATAATTTAAAAATGCTCAAATAACAAATACAATCAATGATATCCCTAAGTACAAAACAATCTATTTTCCTTTCATTTGCTATTTAAAAACATTGGTTGATAGATGGCCCTGATGGAGCTACGTATATGATAAATGCATATACTGTTTACAAGAATCAGTTCAAACGTTGTCCAAGGGAGCAACAATTTAACTTAAAAAGTGGGGATACTATGGTTGTTTAGTCGAAGTGAGAAAAATAATCGAGCTTAGCGCTAACAATTTTATTAAGTTTTTCATCGCTTTTAATCAAATTATTTGGTTCAAAATTTAACACTATAAGGTATGGGGAAAATCTGGTTTCAGAATAATTGTTTTGTCTTCTGCTTGCACAGAATACCCCCCCCCCCCCCTCCCTAAAATTGGGGATCAGAAGAATATTTATATGAAATCCCTTGTGGAAGTATACAATTAAAAAAAAAACCGTGGAACCTTAGTGACAATATTAATATATTGGATTCCTAAAAAGATTACCATTTATCGCTGTTATCAACATTTGAAAATAATTTTCAATTTTCAAAATGCCGACACTTACAAATGGATAGATGGACGCTTAATGTACAGCGATAACTATTACATAAATATGAATATAAAATAATGTTTATGGTATACGTTTATATGATATGAATGTGCTCAGATTTTAAAAAACCAGAACGATACCTTATTTGGCCTTTTAATTGTATTTGACTTTAGCCTTTTTAACTTAATTTGATTCGAGCGTCACTGATAAGTCTTTTGTAGACACAATCAAAGTTATTGTGAAACTGCCTATTCTAGAGGGGGCGTGAATCAGATGTGGATACTTAAAAATTCCAAAGATCTTTTAGAGTACATACAATCTAACTCTCTTTCATCGTGCAACAGTATTAAAACATTTGACTTTTCTACTCTTTACACTAGTATTCCACATTCCAAACTAAAAGACAAATTGAAAGAGTTGGTATTGCTTTGCTTCGTAAAAAAGAATGGCCAACGTAGATACAAGAATCTTGTCTTAGGGAGGGATAAATCCTACTTTGTAAAGGATCACTCTGATTCGAACAAAAAATTCTCTGAAACTGATATTATCAAGATGCTTGATTTCTTGATTGACAACATATTTGTTACGTTCGGAGGACGTGTTTTTCAACAGACTGTCGGCATTCCAATGGGAACAAACTGTGCCCCGCTACTTGCCGACTTGTTTCTTTATTATTATGAGGCTGACGTCTTGCAGGAACTTCTTAGGAAGAAAGATAAGAAGTTAGCAATATCCTTTAACTCAACTTTTCGCTACATAGATGATGTTCTTTCACTAAATAATTCAAAATTTGGTGACTATGTGGAACGCATCTATCCAATCGAGCTAGAGATAAAGGATACTACAGATACAGTTAAGTCGGCCTCATATCTTGACTTACATCTAGAAATTGACAATGAGGGTCGGTTGAAAACAAAACTTTACGACAAAAGAGATGATTTCAGCTTTCCTAATGTGAACTTTCCATTTCTAAGTAGCAACATTCCAGCAGCACCTGCATACGGGGTATCTTCTCCCAACTGATACGATATTCCCGTGCTTGCATTTCCTATCATGATTTTCTTGATAGAGGGTTGCTGCTCACAAGGAAGTTATTAAACCAAGAGTTCCAAATGGTGAAGTTGAAATCATCCCTTCGTAAATTTTACGGACGCCATCACGAGTTGGTTGACCGTTATGGAATAACCGTTTCACAAATGATATCGGATATGTTCCGTACGTCGTAACTACAATCCCCTTCCCTTTCATGAATGTGACCTACCGAATTAGACTATTTACCGGATTTGTTATCACATAAGCAACACGACGGGTGCCACATGTGGAGCAGGATCTGCTTATCCGGAGCACCTGAGATCACCCCTAGTTTTTTGGTGGGGTTCGTGTTGTTTATTCTTTAGTTTTCTATGTTGTGTCGTGTGTGCTCTTGTTTGTTTGTCCTTTTCATTTTTAGCCATGGCGTTGTCAGTTTGTTTTAGATTTATGAGTTTGACTGTCCCTTTGGTATCTTTCGTCCCTCTTTTGAGACAAAACGCGTATCTGGCAGAAATACAAAATTAACATCCTGGTATCTATCTATGATGAGTTTATGTAAATACCTTATAACAGTGTTCTGGCTCCAAGCTACTAATATTTGATTTTGGTACTCTTAATTTCAGCGTAAACAAGATATCAAAAACCTCCCACATTCCAGACTAGCACAACGTTCATTGTGACTCCATCAATTCAGTATTCCTTCTGTACCAATACTTACAACTTAAATCATTGATACAAGGCAATATATGATCGTCATGCAATCGTTAAAAAATGAAAACAAAACGTTAAAAGATACGACCGAAGCGCTTTTCTGGCCTTTTTGAAGAACGCCCAAAGCTGAATGTTTAAAGCCTACAATTAAATTAATAAAGAACAGAAGTAGTTGATTGAAACATTTAACATGATAGTTCAAAATGAACATGGAATGATATATTCATCTGCCGACATGATTGCAGAAAGTAAGAAGTCGTAGAGCAAAACAGAAAAAAATGAAATCAAATGAGATAATATAACGTGTATTGAGCCATTTTATTGCTTAAAGTTCAGTAGAAAATATATATACATACTCAACCTATCCATACTATTTGACCTGCTGCGAGTTAGTCAGTTTTTTCTGTTACTCCTAACATATGGATGCTGGGAAAACCATCAAGTAAAATGGTCATTATCAGAGCCGTGCGTCTTGTTTTAAAATGAATTTTCTTTTTTTGAGGAATATTTATTTTGTCGTCCAATTTTTCACTGCTTACTGCCTGTGGTTTGATTTTATACATTAACTTTAAGTATCAGAATGTTTTCATTTAATTTTGTTTCGTTTTGTTCCGCTTTTATTTTGTTTCGACGTTTACAGGTACCCCTCTTTTCGCCCCTTTTCTATTTTTGATATTTTAATAAAAAAAATCAAAAAATCAAACTTTCAAAAAGTGAAATAATCAAAATTGCATGTTAGGTTTAGTAGTTTTAAAGTTTGATGAAATTTCTAAACTATCAAATTTAAAAACGATATTTAGAAATTTAATATTTTAATTATATGGTTAAAATTTCTAAATTTCAAAACTTTTACACAATTTGGAATTTTGATATTTTAAAACTTTGATCAAAATTCCAAAAATCTAAAATTTTAAAACTGTTTAAAACTTTGAATTAATAAGTGTTACACGGACTAGATGTCTAAGCTTTATACTCATGAAGGATTGATTATAAAAACATGATGGAAGTGTCAAGTAACGAGATACTTATGTTATTATCCACATCATTTTCCATAATGTCCTATGAATGCAAGGACCATTTTGTAAAAGATAACAAGATAACTTAAAGGTGTATTAACGGGAGGAAAACAGTTATTCATTTGACCTGTGATTAATCAGTTTGTACAATATGGAATATCTATCAGAATCTTTTAGAATAAGCGATTTTTATGCAATGGCAATGCATAAATCAGATGTATTGCACAAGAGTACATTACATTTGGGCACGGATATAGACAATAATAGTGCATTGACTTGACATATCAACGATATAAGGATGAGGCTTAGAAACGGGGAAATGCGAGGCTGTGCCGAGCTATTTTCCCGTTTCAGGCCGAATCCTTATATCGTTGATATTTCAAGTCAATGAACTATTATTGGCTTTATACTGCAATCTAAAAAAACACATTTTCAATAATGTTGTTTAATGCGTTAAGGTTATTTATTTGATTTAAATATTGAGGGAAATACCCTTTAAAAAGGCCTCACATCATGGTCGCGGAGAAATATACAACACAATGGAATTTACATTTACCTGTTGAAACCAACACTCGATGGTGAACGAAATCGTTTGAGTATAGACTTAAATATCAACCATAAGCATAAAACATAATGATTTATAGGTTGCAAACAAAAAATATTTACAAATTAAATATGTTTTTCTAATAATTGCAAAAGAAACAATGTTGAGTCGTTCCATTCATCGTTGTATGCACTTGAAACAAGAACAGGTTGAAGAGGTCGTATGAATAATTCAATATTATTTCGGCAATTTATATTTAAATATTCATGAGGAAAAGTGATATCGGGTCAGTGACTGTATATGACATAGAAATATACAGTCAACGCATTTTTACTGCTCAAATAGAACGAGTGCAGTATAAATTCTTATAACATACCTTCTTACTACTGTTATCAGTACTGCCATTATTATTAGAATGGCCAATGCAATAGCGGCTGGAACTGAAATAAAAATCTCATGTTATTAGTTATAAAAGAACCACTTTAAAACTCGTTACTCTATATCTATTTAATAACCAGTCAAAATGTAATTTTCGAGAAACTTTAGGTCACATGACCTTTGGTGTGGTTCATGTGTGCGGTTGCCATCATCTAGTGTTCGTTTTCGTTATTTGTAGAGGTTGTCGTTCGTCGTGTGTTTTCCAATCCACAGGACCGATTTGAACAAAATTTGGAACACATTATATCCAGTGTATCTAGTCTGAAGTGTGATCTTATTAACAATCATTATTACTGAAAATCCGTGTATCTTCCTTCTTCTGATATTCCAACATTTATCAGAAGACGCTAAGCAAGAGTTATTGTCCTCAAACATGATTTTATTCAAGCCACTATGCATTTTCAAGACTAAAGTGCAGCAAAGATCTGATTACCAATCTGTTTAAAATAGATCGTGTTGATCTTGCATTGATATTTGTTGTTCTGTATGTGTTATAATTATCAGTGTGGTGTTCAGTGTGTTTTCGTCTGATGACTTTGAATATATTTCGCCTTTAATTTTAGGAATTGTTGTCCTAGATTATTCAAGTAAAAATTGTTTCAGAGTGAAACTGCAGAATCAGCTAGTTCTAGGCTTGATCTGCTAGAATGTGTTCAAAATTAGAAATTGTTTTAGTGAATTGAGAACGTACCTAATGAAAAAATTAAACTATAAACTAAACCATTGTTTATAGTTCCATTTGCCACTGTTCTGTCCTCGTCATCAATTTGTGTGTCTGAGGTAGTTAATTCTATATGCGTACTGATTGTATTATCACTAATGCGTGTTCGTGGTGATGAAGCTGAAACAGTTCTCAAACTAGACCATACAGACGAGCGTTCACTTAAGATAAATTTTGTTGACATAGCCTTTGGGGAAGATGGAATAAAAGTTGTATGGTCTGACGTCGTCAATATGATATGTGTTGACATGGTAGCCAGCGATGTTCTTATAAATTCTGTTTCGGGGATAAGAGTTGATGAAGTAAGATCTGGTTTGATGGACGATTTATTGCTGTGTGCAGATTCTGTTTGATCTCTTGTGGTTGTAGTGGTATCATTGTCTGAAAACGGCAATCAAAAATGTCATAGCTACTCTCATAAACTGTAAAACAACTTATTTTCGCGAACGATTTATTTTCGCAACCTTCGCGAGCATAAAAATAAAGCTAATATAAATCATAGCGAATTTGTAATATTGGATCTTTTCTTCTTAAACAGCCGCGAGGCATACTAGAAAGGATAAAATGCGAAATAAAGTATTCGCGAAAATAAGTTGGATTACAGTAAATAAAATGCTGACATGATGATATTATACTTTGTCATGAAACAATATTATCTTGAATAACTTATATTATAACATTCAGACGTTTCCATTTAATTCAATATTATTATCAAAGGTTTGACTAGGGTTGTGAAATATGGTAATTTACCTTGTCTCAGCATTTAAGTCGATGTCATATACTGAGTGCCAATGAAAACGCAACACTTCGAATAATTTTTTATATGTCTTTTAAATGATTACCTTTATCAGTTTAAAAATGAATTGTCAGACTTCTTTCTACAACTTTACGCTTGAATGATTTTAGAGAAAAAAAAATTACGTGCTTGGTTACAGAAAATTAAAGAGGGAGAGTCGAGTGCACCGCTATCTCCCGAACGAGTGATTTTCTCATGTTTGTTTAGAAAAGCCTCGCTTAAGAATTGAAATTTCTCATCCTTTTTGTAAGCCACTGCAAAAAACTAAGGTGTAATTGCTAAGACTTGCTTACAAGAGACACGAAGTTCGGGGCATGATGCAAGGAGACATTTAAAGTCGTGAATATGTTCGGCCTGAACAATTATCAGACTAATCCAAAGATTCAAACAAACTGGGTCTTTAAATTATAGGCCACGTCCCGGCAGACAGAGAGCAACTACTGCCTAACAGGACCGATACATACATCTTCAACACCTGAGACATCGATCGTTTCCGTACGTCTGTCCAATCAACACGAGGGACTGTCGGCGTCCAAAGGAGACAAATTGGAGAAAACACGGTAAGACTCCGTTTGCGCAGCAGGGGATCACGTGGTAACATGCTTACAGCAGTACGACGTCAAAATCGCCTTAGATGGACACAACAACGTCAGAGATGGTCGCACAGGCATAAGACAAATGTCTAATGGACGGACGAATCAAGATTTCATCTTCACGGTAGTGATGGACGCACTAGTGTGTGGAGACGGAGATAAGAACGCTTTGCAGATTCATCTATCCAAAAGACAGATCGTTAGGGTGGTGATAGTATCATTGTATGGAGAGGAATATTATTTAACCATTAAACTCCACTTTTTATTATCAATGACAATTCAAACGTCCAACGCTACATTCGTGAAGTTGTATGGCCAACCGTTATACCGTTTATGACTAGGCATCAAGACGTTAATCTTTTACAACAAGATAACGCTCGTCCACACTCTGTACGAGTCGCAACTGCTTTCATCAATAACAACCATGTTCGCACATTACCATGGCCAGCCTTTTCGCCGGATTTGAGCCCAATTGAACACTTATGGGATCAATTTGGACAAGCCGAAAGTCGACGACAACCACCACCAGTAACGCCGCACCAACTGGAAATTGCATTGTAGGAAGAATTGGCAAACATTCCACAACACCGTAACCGCCGTCAATGCAATGTCGTTATAGAGAAGCTGTTGCAGCACGCGTTTTTGAGTTTGTGTGTTAATGAATTGTAGCGTTGTGCTGCATGCACGCATTGCATTCGAATCGTGGTAATTAAACATTTTTGGTTTCCTTTTATCTTAATAAACCCGTTAACTGTCATGAACAATTACTGAAAAGAAAATATTAGAAAAGCGTTGCGTTTAATTGGCACTCAGTATAAATATGAATCATCGTTTGGTTTTGAATGCGCGTCTACTAAAAAATAGTATCACTTGTACGCAGTCATGTGCCTTCTGAAATGGATGATTTTTGGCTACAATGCCACGATATCTGTTTGTTAAAGACTATTTAGGGTGTATATAGTGGAGTGTTTGTTTCAATGCAAATTTCAGAATCTTCACAACATCCTCTATTTAGCAATGAATTGTCCGTACCCAGCTTCCATCGAACCTTTTTGCAAAACCTGTTAATTTTATTTAATGATTTTGATTTATTTTGATGTGGCCACGATGCGTATTGAGCGCGTATATCAATTAATCAAACACAAATGATTGCAACATATATATATTACGTGTGGTTATCAAAATACAAATTTCCTTCTAATCAGTAAATCTTATTGATTACATTATTTTTAAAAACAAGCATATACATCTGTATACTCATTTTGCAAGTCTTGCAAAGATCATAATAAATAACCTCTAAATCAAAACTTATTTCTATCTTGCTATTTTTCTTATTCGTATCTTTTTTTATATTTTAAGACGACATCAGTACGAATGTTTATATCATTACCATATTGACAATGTCTTTTGACGCCTGGAACAACAGGCTTTTCGCAGATGGCCTTGTGTTGGTATTTACAAGGTATTGGAATATTCATAGCCACTGTGTATTTTACTTCCAAAAATAAACAATCACCATTTAACAATCCCTTTACTTCATCTGAAAAAATAAGACAAATATCTTGAATAATTAAATTTATTTCTTCATAGTTTGTTGATATTTTTGTTGTTGTAAAAACCGATAAAACGCCTACAACATACAACCACGGTGCGAGCCAAGTCTCCTTTTTAAAGACCGATCCTTGACCTATAATGTTTTAATTTTATAATAGTGACTTGGATGAAGAGTTGTCTCATTGGCCCTCATACCACATCTTCCTATTATATCTAACTACAATGCAAACATGATATATTAATCTAAATAGTGTGTTCTTTCGTATTCCTATATGTAGTGAATTGGTGATTGTATTGTTGTACAAGAGTGGTAAAAGGTACAAAAGGATATTCAAACGAAATAGTCAAAAACAAACTGACATCGTCTTGACCAAAACACAAACACTAGTCGACAAAAAAGAGCTAATTAAACGAACGCCACCATAAACAAGGTGATGATATCAGGTGCTTCGAAAGAGTTAGCAGATCCAGGTCCACTTATAAAACATGTCGTATTGGTTATATGATGCAAAACCCGGTTATAAGTTTATTGCGGTAGGTAACATTTGCGGAAAAGAAGACCTGAGTGTGATTACGACAATAGGATATTATTTATTCTATCTGTGAATCAGTTATTCCACAACGATCAAACATCTGAAAGGATGATGTTAACGTCACCATTGTGAACTCTTTGTTGAACAGCTTCCTTGTGAACAGAAACCCATTATCAAGGAAAACATGATGAGAAATATAAGCTCTAGAATATCGTATCAACTGAGAGATGTTCATTCTACAGGCAATGCTGAATGATGCTACACAAACAGATACTTTACAGTTGGGTAGCAAAAATCATCTCTTTTCGCGTAAAGTTCAATTCCTAAAGTAATCGACTCAAATGTGTTCATGTTTAGATGTTGGTCGAGATTTGAAGCTAACTTAACTGTACCTGATGTATTGTTTATACAAAGTTCGATGGTTTAGATGCGTTCAATACAATCATCTATGTTTGAATTATTTAGTGAAAGGACATCAAATATATAGTGGAACGTGAAGTTAAGGAATCATGCTAGCCTTTTTCATTCTTTATAAAACTTACTTTAAATTATAACTACTGTATCAGATATACAAAATGTATGTACATATTAAGATGTTCACGAAGGCTGAGTAAGGGAGGGACATAAAAGTTACCAATGCATAGGTCAGGACTATGTTCTATTTTATCTTCATGTCTTTAAGTCTTTCAATATAGTCACTGACTTTGAATAATATTTAAAAAGAAAATTTGGTATGATTGCCAAGAAGACAAGTCTCCAAAGAGATCAAATGACACAAAAACCAACAGCTATTATAGTTCGCCGTACGGACTTAAACAATAAACAAGGTCGATACCGGATAGTCAGTTATAAAAGGCCTCGAATTCACAAATATAAAACTATTCGAACAAACAGCCTAATAAATGTAAAAAAAGATTTAAGAAAATCTAATGTGTTACACAAAAGAAAACGACAACCTCTGAATTACAGGCTCCGAACTTTGGACAGGCACATTGTCATGTTTTTATATTTTCTTTTGTTACCTCTTCTGAAATCAGGATTCAGACTTCACTTGAACTGAATTTGACTGTGCGTATTGTTATGCGTTTACTTTTCTACATTTGCTAGAGGTATAGGGGAGGGTTGTGATCTCAAAAATATGTTTAACCCCTCCACATTAATGCGCCTGTCTCAAGTCAGGAGCCTCAGACCTTTGTCAGTCTTGTATTATTTTTAGTTTTAGTTTCTTGTGTATTATTTGGAGTTTAGCATGACGTCCATTATCACTGAACTAGTATATATATTTGTTTAAGGGCCAGCTGAAGGACGCCTCTGGGTGCGGGAATTTCTCGCTGAATTGAAGACCTATTGGTGAACTTCTGCTGTATCTGTTCTATGTTCGGGTTGGTGTCTCTTTGCCACATTCCCCATTTCAATTCTCAATTTTACATACATATAAATTGTGGAGGGAGTAAACGTGTTAGCGGGACCCCAACTCTTCCCTAACATGGGACAGTGGTGTACTGTACAACATAAGAAAGAATTATAAAAATCAGTTGAAAAAGGCTGAACTCAAAAGATGGATACAAATATAAATACGTGAATGGGTACTTGTAAATCCCAAACAACAAAATGACTACTTAATTCAACAAAGAGTGCACTTTTAGTCACAATTGATACGCTGATTTCAACGAAATCATCCATGCACACACACACACACAATATATAGTTTCATCTCCCAAAGTTAACTCAGCGATAAAGTCAACTTGATCGATACCAGCTTTGGTTCGAGTATTTTGTAAGTGTAGTTCAATGTTTTACTTGTAAAATAATATAAATACCACTAACGATCAAAGAAAAATAAAGAGACTAGCTTGTTACGAAAATATTGAATTAAATGCAACAATTTTAACATATAAATTAAACCTACCGCAGATTTCATCGAACGATTCATCTGTTATCCATTTCATAAACTTGAATCTATAAATATTGGACCAGTACTCTCTTCCATCTTCCAAACTATCAAGCTTATTGTAAATGCTAAGTATTGTTCCTTTAGCTGAAGAACATCTTGCAATTGCCGACTGATAGGTTTCTGTGTATCCCATTTGTGTTATATCTAAAATGGAAAAAAAAAGTTGAGGAAACTGGACCGAAGATATAAGGTTATATACGAAATGAGGTAGTCTCCGTTGCAGACTGTGAATCTAATAAAATTCGACGATGAAAAGACTGTGGCAAAAATCCACCTAACGGGTTTTAATTATAGCCGTATGTATTAACGTCATAAATTTGATAAATATATTTTGTTACATAATAACCGGTAATATATATGTACCAAAAATACAGACTCGGAGCGGGATTTTGCTAAACGAGTTAAAGTCAAAACGCGTATTGCAATTGCTTATGTTCGTAGTGTGATACGGGAAATTGATAATTAAAATCAATAACGACTTATAATTAAATCCGTATCGAAACTCCCAAGTGTAATTTGTAAAAAAAAAATACAGACTCGGAGCGGGATTTGTCTAATTTTTAAAAGTAGTAAAGTTTAAACGACATATTGTAATTGGTAATTTTCGTAATGTGGTACGGAGCATTGATAATTAAACTCAATATCGAATTATAATTTAATCCATGGTGAATCTCCCAGGTGTAACGTATGGTTGGTTTCTTACTTCGTTTAGAACATAGTAAAGTGCTTTCGACCAATGAAATGCAAGGATTTTCACCCTCTTAATAGTGAAGAATGACACAAAACATGTTCTTATTTAGTGATTATCTTATTGTTATGCTCTGAATTACAAAGGGCCAATTAGTGTTGCCAATATTGCCTAGAGGCAATTCGCAAGGACAGTGTACTGAAAAAATAGTTATGACCCCAGGCTTTTTAATCAAGATTCAATTATTTGTATAAATTTAACTGTAATAAATATTCTTTAATACACAAGCAGTTCAAATTTCTAAACAATATCTTTTTCCATTTTTGAAAATGACAACTTTGTTTATACAATTTGGCACATTTATTGTCATGGTACTATTATCGTTTTCTTTGTCTTCGAAACTGTGCTGGTTACTTTTGGCAATGGACAAGTCATTTTCTTGCTTAACGTTTTTGCTTGTGGGTACTGGCGGCTGTAATGCCTTGCTTACATTATCCTGTAATGTTTCTAACGGGCGTTTATATGTGTCGACGGCCGTTGATCGGTGACCACTTCTTGATTTTACAGTTGAATCGGATAATCCGGCATTGAAAAGTGTGGTGCAGCATGTAACTTTCCCAGAATGGTTGGTGATATTACGATCAGTAGTTGAAATTCCCGCAGCCTTAAATAATTCCTTCATTTTGCTAGACAATGTGTTAATACCAATCGGCTGGACGCTAAAGCGAATAGAACCATCGTAAGCTTTATGTGGTAGCGGTTTACGGTAAAACCTACCTTCACGTGGAATAAGTGACAAGTATTTCTCATAAATTGTAACTATGCATCTTGGGTTTGTTGGGTCACTTTTCTGAGTTATGCGTTTGACATCAACGTTTCTGTTATTCAGGCCACCTTGTACATTCTTACACAGCCTCCCGGTATAATGGAGTAATTTATTACCAATTGTGTCCACAGAAATTCGAATTTGACTAGCATCGAGTTATTTGTGTTCATCTAAAGCACGAAATCCAAATAACTTGCAGTTGTAGAAAAAAACTATATTGGTTAGCCCATTTGAAGTGTTACAATTAAAAACTCCACTATCCCACATGGCCTCCTCGTCTGTTGTTAATATAGGGTCTGCCCTTTTTACGTTAGTTCCAATACCATTATTGGTTAGTTCTTTCATTCGACTGTCAAGACATTTTCTAAAAAACGCAAATGTAGATGAATCCTTTTCAAAGAGGCTCACGTCATTTCTGTTACAATCTGTTCTCAGATACCTACAAAAAGTGGTGGTTTTACTCTTTGTTTTAATACATATAAAGACTTATAAAGGATTAGTAGAACTTTTTTAAAGATGAATTGGTTGAAGAAGAAATTATTTTTCAGAAAGTAAAATAACCGACGACGAATTGCAATACAGTGAAACCTGTCTAGTACGACCTCCTTGGTACTTCAATTTTTTGTTAGATTTTGTTAGATGTTCGGTTTAACAGATT
Organism: Mytilus edulis; assembly: GCA_019925275.1. Taxonomy (NCBI): domain Eukaryota; kingdom Metazoa; phylum Mollusca; class Bivalvia; order Mytilida; family Mytilidae; genus Mytilus; species Mytilus edulis. The sequence goes on from CM034356.1 coordinate 59,834,716, forward strand.
CACATCGCATAAAATTTTATATGACTGGACTTAGGATCATATATGTTAAGTTTAGGTGGGTTTTCGATTCATTCAAGGTTCTGTTTACACTGGTTTCATTGTAGTTTAAAAACGTAGTTAAAATTGAGATTAAAATTGTCATTCGTGTTTTTTTAAACGCGAGTTTTATCTCCCGAGCGAGGGGGTGGGAGACGACCCCAGAAGACAAGAAATGTATACATGTATGAGTTTGCTTTCCAAAATTGGCCGAATGAGTTGAATATACAGCTTTTTAGTAAATCAATACAAAATGAAATTAGCCATGTTAAAACTAGACTAATTTAAACTGTAATAGTATGTCTTAGAATTAATTATTGTTTGTTTGCTGTCTCTTCACGAATACATCATATCTCAATTATCTATTAAAAACAGTATATTGAAAGTATAGGTTGAGACAATTTAAGCATATTCGGAAATAATAACATTGGGATACATAATTATTGGCAAGCAGAATAAAATTATTAGAATATCCGAAAAATAACTGTCAAATTATTTTATTGTATTTTTTTTTGTCCATAATAGTAGTTTTAAAATAACACCTTTTTATAATATATTTTTTGGTTGAAGGGTTTGGGGTATATAAATGGTATCGAATAGAGAAAAAAACACACAAAAGGAAAGGATTTTACCTTAAAAAAAACAAGGGAACACCCTTTTGATTTTTGGAGGTTTGGGGGAGGGGAGGGGGAGGGGAAGATATTTTAAGTAAAATTTTTGACAGTACTTGTAAACGAAAATGCAGGAGAAAGGTTTTCTGATATGCAGTAAAAAATCAATTGATGATTTTTTTTATAAGCCCCCTGCCTAGAATTCCTGCCTCAAATGTTGCATCCACAAAACAAGTTACGATACATTTTAAAAGTAAACTATTTTTAAGGAGAGGGGCTAAAATCAAATGTAAAAGGACAGGTGAAACCTTTTGCAAAAAAAAGCAGTATGACCCATGACAAAAAGTAAAAAAAAAGGCAAGATATATATGACACAGTAAATGTAAAATGAGGATTCAGGTAAAAGTTCGTCTCCAATATGTATTGAAAAACCCAGAATGCAAACCCCCCTTTTCCACTCGAAATCAAATGTTTGCTCCCTTAAAACAAGTAAACGAACGTATTTCAACAGTTGTTGCCCCCCCCCCCCCCCTTTTCCACCAACCCGTTTAACTATACCGAACTCCAAGACAGCGGTTACAAAAACAAATATCAAAATCAACACAAATGTAATTCATAAAATTACATTTTCATAGTTTTAGTACAATGTAACATCTACATCAAACGCTATATACTGTATTGTGGAAGCTGTGGACTACAATTCCAATAAAATGTTGATTTTGCTGATTTTACTTGTAACGGCTGTCCTGGTGTTATATATATTGAAATTTAAAATTTGTAACTTACCTTTGAATGCCTGATGCTAACTGGACCAATGAATTTGGTGGATAAGGACTGGTATCAACACGTCTACATTCTTGTATAAAGTGTGCCATCCAATAGTTTAAAAGTTCATTTGAGAGTAAATTCGGATCACTTGGTATTGCATTACCACCATCAGTTATTGTTTCTTGATACAAATTTCTTTCTAAAGTCCACGCAACCCAGACGCCTAAAGCCCACTTGTTGTTATTTCTAGTCTTTTTCGGAATAGCTTTAAGAATTCTCTCTTGTAAGTCTGAATCCGACAATGGAACAGAAAATCTACGCGGGGCCGCAGCCTCACACACGACCGGCTCGTTTTCATATTTTACAAGGTCCTGAGTAGGTAAAAGCATTAAATCATTCTCGGACACTTCTTCTTTTAATTCAAAAGTTCCAATTCCAACAAGTTGATTCATTTTAGACTTAAAGATGCATACATGTTACTGACTTGAAAATAATAATACTTTTAATAGTCATTAGAGCAAGACAGTTAGCTAGAGGGGTTATTTGTTTGGCCATATTTTCAAGAACTGTGTTCATGTATACCATTTAACACAGTACATATAATTAATCAAGAATAGAGTTTATATGTTCTAAGTTTGTAAGAACATGATAACCCTCTTCTTCATGATAAGTACTCGCTAACGCTCGTACTTAACCATGAAGAAGAGGATTATCATGTTCTTACATATACGAAAAGTTTTAATTATCAACGTGAACTACAGCTCCCACCTCAAAATTGCTTAAGACACGTAAGAAAGACGATTTATTGAATTGTATTTGAAGTCTTTGTTTTATACAATATTCATTTATCGAACTTCCCTACACCTATGTTACACTACACGTGCACATTCGCTACTGTATTTGTGTTTCACAGTTTTCGGCGTTAGAAAACAGAACTTATCAGGACGTCAGTAGATGTTATATATAATTTACTTTCATAAGGACACTTAAATAAACAAGTTGAAAGCGGACATAAGAAACCTTCTGATACTTTGCTTAGTAAACAACACTGTAATCCATTTTCGATATATCTATACTTAACGCCGACGCCGAGATATACATAAAAACGGCTATTAAAATATACCACCTACGTAAATCCAAATGTACGGTTACCTATAGGCAAACGCTATGCCGTTTTTGCTGTGCTTAAAATTGCACAGTCGCGATATTGGTTATTTTTTGCTTACGCCCAGGATAATATTCGAATATAACTGACCAGGCCATTTGTAAAGTCCTAACTAATATATGACTTTCCTGAATTGTTTCTTTTGAAAACAGCGTAGGATTATACTCATCTAATTGATAAAGTTTTGTTAGAGAATACGTTGTTCAATAGAAAAATATAAAAGAAAAAGTTTTAATGAACTTTGTACTTTAATAGTTAATTTCGTGCAGCTAAATTATACAGCATTATCTCTATATATAAACTGTCTGCTTGACTTGCTACGTATAGAACTGATATGCAAAAGCGGCAGATATCTATTAAAGTGCAGTTAAATTAAAACCGAGAAATAACATTTATTAATATAGTTTCAAATTGAAATTTTCTTTTTCTAATGATCATATTGTTCAACATCTTTTTTTTTTTAAGTCAGTCTTATCTTCTGCTTTCTATTATTCACTCTTGATAGTTTGTGGATAATTTTTAAGTTGAAGCGTTTATTTCATCACTTTTAAGCTAATTGAGACTTTACCACAACAAAAATAATTTAATCAAATTTGTCAACTGTACTACCAAACGAATTTAATTTCAACTATGAACAGGTAAACGGATACAATTATTAATTTTAATTAGATTCGATAACAATCTGTTGAGATATTGTATAAAAATGCACACAAAAATTATGATTTTTGCGAAGTTAGGCAAGTCAAGTTGCAGTTAAATCGAACGTAACGTCAAAACGAGTAAAAAGTGAAATCACAAAAATACTGCACTCAGAGGAAAATCAAATCGGAAAGTCACTAATCATGGCAAAATCAAATGACAAAACACATAAAAAAATAAACAACAACTGTCATATTCCTGACTTGGTACAGACATTTTCAAATGTAGAAAATGGTGGATTAAACCTGATTTTATAGCGCTGAACCTCTCATTTTGTACGACAGTGTCATTAAATTCCATTATATTTACAATGATGCGTAAACTAAACAGACATAATAAATAAAAAAAGTCAAAACACGGGTACAGCAGTCATCATCATGTTACAATTATAAAACAGCATGATGTGACATTATGACTAGACAAAAGTTGTCGCTGACTGTGTCGTTAATACTTTCGACCTGTAGTCGAAAATGGGTGCAATTAAATCCCTCAGTTGTTAAATTTTTTCTTTCTTTGTGCTATAATAGCAAATTTTAAATTTCTCCTCCAAAACTGTCTTATATGACTTATCATAATTGTGATAAACATGTAAACAAAACATATTTTTTGTTCGTAAACTAAAAAAACACATTTTCACGTTTAAAGAAAATTTCGGATCGTGGATAAAACTGCTATTGCCTACTGTTTTTCACAAGACAGTCAATAAATACGTCGAAATGTCAAAAAATGACGAGTATGACATTTCAACGAATTTAAATAAATGATCAATTTAGGACATAGTTTAAATAATATTACTAATGGAAGACACTGAATATACAATTTCAAACTATTTTTAAGAAATTTATGATGGATAAAGTCTACCTCCAGATATTACACATGTTGTCCAAAATTTTGAATGGCAGTCAACAGCTTTCAGAAAAAACTTATCATTTTGAGGCACAACTACAGAACAGGTAAGTCTTTGGTCGTCCTCATCTTGGGGTTTTGTTATACCTATGAATGAGAGAAAAGTCCATACATACAGACACTGATTGTACAAAGTGGTTTAAATGAGTTAACTATTTTAGTTAAGGTAGCACAATACAAAGATTTTTTTACTTCCAATCACTAACCTTTAAAATACTGTAACTCTCTTATCAATGCATAGAAAATAATAAAAGAGGTATATATAGATAGATAACAGATTAATCTTTTAAATGGTTGCAATATTTTTATTATGCAATCATTAAGTAATCAATTAGTATGTAATAAGTGGCAAAATCTGGGTCAGTTCACTTGAATGAATTTAGCTCTATCATCTCTTTAACAGAAAATTTTAACGTTTTTAATCAACACATTATGGGCTTCAAAAGGATGTCTCAAATTGTCCTTATGGTATTCCATTCTCTCATAAATCTTTAATTAGTGTAAACATCCTAACCACATAAAAGAAGATAATGTTTGATTAGGTGTAAAAATTGATCTATACATTCTATCTGAAATCTGAGACACCCTTTTGTAGATAATGGCAATAGGAACAACATATAATAAAATCAACCCTCTAGGGATACCTTTGCAGAAGCTAATTTCATTTGAAAGTGGAAATTTGGTGAAAAATATTTTAGACACATTTAACATTATAATTGGTTACATAATTGTTGCATAATACTAAAATTGCATTAATTTGAAAGAGTAATCTGTTACCTATCCAAAACTACCACTTTTATAAATTTTCAAGCATTATTGAGAAAGTTACAGCATTTTAAAACTTGGGAGTTGGAGTTATAAAATCTTTGTATTGTGCTACCTTAACACCAAAAATAAACCTAGCATATGTTATTTCTAACTTAATCTATGATTTTTGGAAGTGATATTGAGAACACACTAAATTTTTACACTAATGGTATTCATGGTGAAGATGTGATTGTGGCCATATTGTTAATGATGGGCTTAGTTATTTTATAAATGGACTTAGTTATTTTATAAATGGACCAAACATTGTACACTGTCTTCTATCTAATTGTAAAGACTAGGATCCATTTCTGCTTTGGGCAAATCATGTCGAAAGTAAGGAATGGTTTACGGTTATAATATAATTACCAATATGTCAGTAACACTGTTATCACGAAGTCAGTTCGGATGCCAATAGGTATTCCACAAAGTCAAATTGCAATATTTTGTTTACTTTTTGTCAATTTGCGGATCAATCATGTTTTAACTCGGACCCTCTCTAATGTGAACGAAACTCTTGTGATATACATTATATTTATAGAGAAAGTTCAGTTACAATACCGAACAATATTGTGTTGTTCCTTGAAATCTACATGTCATGGAAAGTTTTTATATTAGATTAAACTAAACAATATGCATGTTTTCTTTCAGAAAGGGTTTTATTTTTTTTATCTATTTAGATTATAGTATCAAACACAAAGGAGCTGCTTGCTCTTTTTATTGTAGATCTTAAGTATAAAGTGTTTAACGTTATTAAACTGTTGTTTGTTTGATCGCTTTTTTTCTTCTAAAATATGGGATTTGATTACCCTCTTGATCCTGTTGTTACCATCCCTTAGTTTTAAAAAGTTCGGCCACGCAAAGTCATTCCATTAAAATATGATCAAATTTTCTGTTAGCTAGAACGTTATTTATAATGGGAGTAATCTTATATTCCATTGAGTGTTTTATGACTATTGAATTATGTTAAAACCTTTTAATTGTGTATGGGTAACATACATAATCAAAATTAAAAATAAGAAAGCAATGAATGAGGTTGTTACATTTGTTACATATGCTTTTTTGTGCATCTTTGTTAAGTATTTGTTTGTGCTTAATGGTTTTAGGATACTTGTACATTCTGTCATTATTGTTTTTGATATTCTTGTATATTCTTGTCTTTCATTTTGCTAATGTGGTTTGTCTATATGCTTTTTGGAGTTACTTCAAAAACTTGCTTGTTGCTCGTCTTTCATTTTTCCTATGTGCTTTGTCTATATGCTTTTTTGTGTTTATTCGTTACACGTATGACGTGTCTCTGTAATTTCTGTCATTGTGTTATTGTACTATGGTAAATTTCTTGTCTTTTTGTTTTACTTATTCGTTTGGCCTGTACGCCGTTTTATGTTTATTTGTTACATTTGTGTATGACTTTTTAGTGACAAGGATTAAAGCACAACCTTGACTGCTATATAACTGACATTTTTTACCTAGTATGTCTGTGTGTTTTGTCCAAAATTGTTATAATGAAATTTGCAGCGACTGTTATACAAGTGAGAGGTTTAGCTAGCTATAAAACCAGATTCAATCCACCATTTTTTACTTCAGAAAATGCCTGTACCACGTCAGGACTATGACAGTTGTTATCCATTCGAATTCGTTTATTGTGCTTGAGCTTTTGATTTTGCCATTTCATTAGGGACTTGCCGTTTGAATTTTCATCGGAGTTCAGTGTTTTTGAGATTTTACTTTTTAGTTACTGTTATGTATCGTATCGATATTTTGAGTTCAGCCACTTACAACTGATTTTCAAAGTTTGTACTTATGGTGTTACACTGTTGTGCTAGGTTAGCGCAGGTGTTGGCGCTCAGAAACATATCTAACCCCTGCCACATATTGTATGTGCCTGTCCCAAGTCAGAAGCCTGTAGTTTAGTTTTTGTCGTTTGAACATGCCATTCATATTTTTTTCCCATAAATTTGTTATGTTAAAGATAAGGCCATTTTTGGTTTTGTTTGAACTGTTTTGATGTACACGATGTGAAAAATCGTAAATGCTCCCGTGTTTTTTTATATTTGAAGATTCTTTCGAATAATTCCTATAATGTCGGTTATTCCACAATCAAACTAGAAGTTATCACTTGTCAGTAATGCAAAAAATAAATATACAAAATGATATGGAAACACCATTTTTATTAATGGTAAATATAATTACGGAACCCTAACATGTTCGATAAAATACGTTCTTTCATTCAACATCTACAAAAGATTTGAAAATATTTACGGTACAATTGTTTAAAATACCTTTCTGTATTTATTTATATTGTATTTTACGTACGAGTTCAAAGTAAACGTTGGCATATTAAATCTATAAACTAAATCCAGTTTAACACTCAACATGATAAAGGTACGGTAACATATCCATCGAGAACCTCTCAAGTGATATTTTTCATGATATCCTAACACTCTTTGTCGTTGTAGACATTTGGTAGTGATGACAGAAATTTTATGGTGAACTTTTAAATACTATTTATCTTAAACTCTGGACATTCAGAAATAAAAGTAGCGGTTGTTTTCTGCTCATTGACGCTAAGAAAGTTAACAGTATATATATTTCGGTACAAGTGTAAATAAACACTAAGTAACATACCTGGTCCCAAAATTTGCCTGTAAACTGTGAAATAAGATCGGTTTCCACAAAAATCTTTCTTTGAACCTTGACATTTGTATGTGCACTTTGATGATTCGACGTCCTCAAAGTTGTAAAGTGAATAAAGACAAACACACCAGTTGTACTACAATAAAAACAATTAGGTACCTCATATTCAGAGAGGCCTCACTCACGAAAATATCATCGTAGTACAGTAGTGTATTTGGTCGATTTTCTATCAAACGTATATAAAGAATGCTTAGAATAGTAAATATAAAGGTAAATATTGACCTAGTAAAAATCTCGAAACAAAATCAACAGCCTTATTTCAACAAAATAGAATAGATTTATTTATTGAAAATGAGATAAACAAATCAAATCAAAATGTTATTGTCTTTTCCAGTAATCGTTTAGACTCAATATACACAGACAAGAAATACTGCCGAGATCATACATTTAACAATGTATTTATACCTAAATTATAAATAGATGAAAATATAGGAAATGAGCAAAAAGCGCATATGCAAGACAAGTTTATATATTTGTTTTTTTCGCACGATCAATGAACATATACATGATATTGAGGAACCTGTACATGCGATATCGAATTATTATTCAAATTAGAACAACCATGGGTTGACATATAATGACAAATATAGAAATTAAAGCATGTGTTTCATTATAAATTACCGTTTCTGTTTCATATATGTAAAACGAAATCAAAGTAAGAAAACGAAAATAAGAATAACGAACTGTAATATGCATGTCATAATAGCTTCTGGTCACAAGATCAAATTGGTATTTTTTCTATAGAATAAATAAAAAAGAAGATGTGGTATGATTGCCAATGAGACAACTATCCACAAAAGACCAAAATGACACAGACATTAACAACTATAGGTCACCGTACGGCCTTCAACAATGAGCTAAGCCCAAACTGCACAGTCAGCTATAAAAGGCCTCGATAAGACAATGTAAAACAATTCAAACTAGAAAACTAACGGCCTTATTCATGTAAAAAAATGTACGAAAAACAAATATGTAACACATAAACAAACGACAACCACTGAATTACAGGCTCCTGACTGGGACAGGCACATACATAAATAATGTGGCGGGGTTAAAAATGTTAGCGGGATCCCAAACCTCCCCCTAACCTGGGACAGTGGTATAACAGTACAACATAAAAAAGAACTATAAAAATCAGTTGAAAAAGGCTTAACTCATCAGATGGACAAAAATACAAGTGGACGTGGCCCGGTACTTATACATCCCGACACAAAAAGACACAATGAACAGATTTGAGAGTACTCGCAATTATCTGACAGCTAGTTCAAAGCCACTAACAACTAAAAAAAATCATGCATCTAAGACTAAACTATCAATCCGTACACATCCAACATCCAATGGATTTAGTGTAAAGACGTCATAAACAGCCAGAGAAAAACATGACCGTGTGCAATGCCAAGTTACAGGTATCGACAGATTGTAGATCCATGAATATGTATATGCATATAGCATACTAGTAATATTTAGTTAGCTTTTAATTTACTGATAACAAAATCAATATTTATGCCAATAAAAACAATATTCAATGATCTTATTACAGTGATGAATAGGTAATCTTTTAGAATAAGTTTATTTAAAGGAGCGACAAGTTAACATGGATCATTTCTAAATTTCCGGGCACGGTTACATGTAACAACATTTCCGTAAAAATGAGGATGTGCTATCCCATTTGAAATAAGTTTTCTACAGGTACAACCAAACTTCAAAACCAAATCTTTATATTTATGGAAAAATTTAGTAAAGGTTTTAAGTAATTTATGGTAACGATATCCCTGGTTTAATAATTTACCAGTAATACATAGGTTGCGTTCGTTAAAATCAAAAACGTCACAACAGACACGGGCATAGCGAACAAGTTGTGAAATATAAACACCGTAAGATGGTGGCAAAGGAACATCACCATCTAAAAATGGAAAATTAACAATAGGAAACGAAAAATCGTCTCTTTTGTCGTAAATTTTAGTGTGGAGTTTCCCGTTTAAAACCGAAATATCTAAATCCAGGAAAGAAGTTTTTACCACAGGAAAAATTGTTTGTATTTAATATTAAAAAAAAATCCCTTAGACATTGCGATTTTGTACTTCGAAACATAATATCATAACATTTCACCTCACAACTCGAAGATATTTTGTTACATGTTCGGTACATTCACACGTATTTAAATTTCAAGAGGAGAACACCAAAATATCTGTTGTTAAACAAATTGTCAGCAAATGTCTGTTTAGCATTATTTGAATAAGTATTTAATACAAATTCTTTTACGGACGAAATGGTATACACTACTTTTTCTGGTTCATTAAATCATACTAATAGATACCAAATAACCTAACAGAAGCAATAAGCCGTTTATTTGTTACATTTTGTAATGTCGAGGCCTCATATAACTGAATACCAGGCACATGGTTTACTATCTGCTTGAAGCGACCTACATTATATAAATAATACATAGCTGAGAGGGTTATCGAGCAGATTGTTACCCCGAGAATACATTTTCAACCGCGTTTTGTCTAGGGGTACCAATCTGCTAGATCACTCTCTCCGATATGTGCTATTTAATTTGTCATCCTGAATGTCCTGTCCTTGACAACTTTAATTAAGAGTAATGATCTATGATCTATGAAATCGTTTAGATAACAACGTTACAGTTGTAAAAAAATAACGAAAGTGAAGCACGAAGTATTTTTTTAAATTGACGATCAATGAAGAAAAGGAAAATGTCCCCTTTATCTTTAGATTCATTGTTGTAAACGTTATGCATAGTCGTTTGAATTATCGATTTTTGATTCGTAAGTACAAGGGGGTGGCATTCATCAAAATTGTATCACACTGAGCCATGATATAGAATAAATTGTCTCCCTCGTATAAACCAATCGAAATCTTGCATTTTTACTTAAAGTATAATACAATTATTTAACTCCGTTTCATTTAGACTCTGTAGGTTAGTTATCACAACTGCAATCATGCCACATCATTTTGAAGTAGTTCAGTGTTTCTGTTCTGTTGTTTTCCTGTTATGGTTAATGTTTTTCCTGAAGTTGTATATGCCTGTCCCTTCCCATGTGAGAGGCCCGTAGTTAAGTTCTTGTCGTTTGTTCATACCCGTCATATAAGCTTTTATAAATTGTTTTGTTAAAAATCCGGCCATTAGTTTGTTCGTTTAAATTGTTTTGATGTACATGAGATAAATATTCGTTAGTATTCCAGTGGTTTGATATTTGAAGATGCTATATGGAGTAATTTCTTTAATGTCGATTATTTCACAATCAAACTGCATCTATAACAACAGTAATGCAACTAATAATAAAGGCGTATAACTATACTTTACCTTCAATGCATAATACGATACAGTACGACATTTCGCTGCACAAAGTGCCGGTGTTAGCCGTTCAATGGAAAAGTACTCTTTGCTATTCATTTTTCTAGTATTTTTATAACAACCTTGAATAAAACAGTTTATGTAAGAAAAAAGACGTTGTTAAATACATTACTATTTGCGAGAGAACCAATACGATAGTTTTCGATTAGATGCAATCGTTGAGGTTAACGTTGCTGCGAAATTTTTTAAAATTATATGTCGACAGTATAGGGATATTAAATGTATTGTCCCAATATTTTTTTTTTAGTTCACTGCACTAAATTATTAAGGCAATTAAAAGTCTACATATTTACTAAGATTCAAGCAATATTGTATTGGAAAGGTGAAACACACGGTTGCAAACATCGGTATGTTACTCAAGTCGCTAATTATCTAAAGCTACTATGTCGTTTATGCAACATGATTGGATATTGATTGCTTAAAGTCTTTAAGACCTATTGAAAGTACTTTGTTAGTTTATAATTCTAACGGAAACTCATATTTGGACGATACAAACAAAACGTATTTTAAGTATAACTTTGATTTGTTTCTTAACATGTGAAAATGCAAAAAAGCAATTTAAACAAGAAGATATAGTTTTAAAATCTACACAATATGTCTGACATTCAACATTAAAATGAATTACGTATATGTTCAATATATGTTCATCATTTTGAGACACGAATGTATCAATGTGTCAAAGACCGTGATAAACAATTTTAATATCAATATCTTGGGATTTTAAACATACTTTTAAGAAGCCTGGCAACGCTATGGCTAAAACAGAAAAAGACAAACAGACAAATAATAGTACACAAGACACAACATAAAAATGTTAAAAAAACAAGCAACACGAACCCCACTAGAAATCTCAGGCACTCCGGAAGGGTCAGCAGATCCTGCTTCACATGGGACACCGTTGTGTCGTTCATGTTATTACAAACCAAGTAAATAGTCTAATTCGGTAAGTAACATTATTGTACTGACCCCATATATACCGTATTACGTCACTAGCACACTATGTAACGAATTTATCCTACCGACTATCTTAACGTGTGAAATTTAGACTAGTGACCTATCAAAATGTTAGCATTAAGAAACTACTTCCATTGATCCTACAAAACAGATGCCAACAATAAAAATTTGTTAGGTTTAAATGTGTTTTATTATATCAATCCTAATCATCAATTTCTTCGTCTGTTAAAACCTTAAAGATTTTTTCTCAGCACTGTTTTCTTTTTATAAAGGGACGTAACACCACTACTGACCGTGTATAAAATAAGCCCCGTCTCCCTTCTAACCTAATATGGAAAATAAAGGGACGTAACACCACTACTAACCGTGTGTAAAAATAAGCCCCGCCTCCCTACTAACCTAATATGAAATATACACGGTTTCCACGCGGACGCTTTTAACCAATCATATTCCTAGAAATGTATAGGAGGTAAGATAAATATTCCGTATGTAGGCGCTACTGGAATGTGTCCACACAGAGAGTTCACAATTGGATAGCTCAAATCATCTTTTTTTGTCGTAAAGGTTTGTGTTATAGATACAGGTCAAGATGGGAGGCAGACTTAACTGTATATGTTGTATACTGTATCTCTTGTTCGATTGGATAAATGCCTTCAACATAGTCGAGAAATGTATAATTATTTAGTGATAATAAAGGAAATGTTTTAGTAATTATATAAATAAGGAGCATCTGTTTATTGTGCAAAAAAACATGCTTTCGATCTTATTTTGATACGATTATGGCCCGTGTCGATTTGTCGAGAAAATGGAAAAGCATATTCCAATCATTTTTTTGCGTAAAAATATTTGAATACATCTAGAAATGAAAACATGTATTAGTTTACTTTGAAGTCTGCTCGCTTTGGGCAAAATCGCGCATTATAACTAAAAAATAACTTGATGATTTAAAGCAAAATATTATAAAATTATCTGACTTGTGTTAAAAGCTATGACAATTTGTATTTATACCTTCATGAAACATCCACAGCGTGTTTAAATAAATACCACGAGCCCAACCACGATATTCCCCATCATACAAAAAATGAAGACTGTCCTCAGAAGCCATTCTGCAGTAGCTTAGACTTTCGAGCCAAGTCATTCTTAAGTGGCTGGTGTTCATGCTACGGCCTAAAATATATACTGGAAAGATACTTCTTTTAGCAAAACATTACCATAATTTATTGATTGCAGTGTGACCTCATACACATATCTAAAAGTTAACGTTACCCCCTGTAAATACATTTGATATATAATCACAAGCATTCTAACGACAATCAGATACTCCAACCGTCAATACATGGATATAGAAGATATATAATTCTATCCTTAGGGATGGAGTTTCTAATCTTCGTACATCTGACTTATTCCAACGTGCGGAAAGTTTTGCTATTCAGGTTACCCTCTTTTCATAAAGTAATAAGTGTTAAAAAGTTCCGTTATAATTATTTTTTACAATTTAAAATCTATTTAGTTGTGTCATTAAACTAAACTTCTCTGTTGGATTTTTCTAATCGACCACATAAAATGTTAATAAAAGGATAAATGCAACCAATGTGGTAGCCCAATTAATTCAGACGTTTCATTTCTCAGAATACACCAATGAGATAAAAAAAAATCGATACAATTAATGGATTGCATTTAACCTTTCAACGATCAATTGTGGCAAACTCTTCACACGTAATATAGGTGTACATTTTAAATGCTTGGAACCATCTGTTAATTTTTTTTATTCCGCTATATAGATACAGCCCTGTTACAAAATGTTTAGAATTAAGTGTTTATGTTGAACGCACCTATCCCATTAAAATTGATAGAAAGGATAAAAATGAAACAGTTTAACATGTCACATATCTTGAATATTTTAACTGTCAATGAGGGTCCATTGAGAACACCACTTTACGAGAAAAAAAAAGGGGGCGAAATATACCAGGGCGACATCTAAACTCAAATATGCATAAATGAGCTGTTAACGCCGGCTAAAAAGGAAAATTACAAACAAACACATAATAGCACACAAAATACAACAAGTTATAAACCATAACATATGTGAAACACACGATCAAAACTAAATATAAAATACTATTTGCTAGATTTAACCAGTGTTTTTCGTAAATATGCGCGGAATATTTAACATTGATCGTATATAAAGCAACAGAACAAATATAAAAAAGAAGATGTGGTATGAAGACTAAAATGACAAAGACATTAACAACTATAGGTCACCGTACGGCCTTCAACGATGAGCAAAGCCCATACCGCATAGTCAGCTATAAAAGGCCCCGAGAAGACAATTCAAACAATTCAAACGAAAAAAACTAACGGCCTTATTTAAAAAAAAAATGAACGAAAAACAAATATGTAACACATAAACAAACGACAACCACTGAATTACAGGCTCCTGACTTGGGACAGGCACATACATAAATAATGTGGCGGGGTTAAACATGTTAGCGGGATCCCAACCCTCCCCTAACCTCGGACAGTGGTATAACAGTTCAACATAAGAACAAACTATAAAAATCAGTTGACAAAGGCTTAACTCATCAGATGAACAAAAATACATGTGGACGTGGCCCGGTACTTATAACATCCCGACACAAAAAGACACAATGAACAGACTGATTCAATCCAGTGTGCATATCACTGATATGGTTATCTCGTATGCTATCAAAGTGTATTTGCTATCTGCTTTCATTTTCAAGTTTACTATCCACGGCGGTAACAAAGTTTATTAAATAGAGATGGTCTATATAATATATCAGTGACCGCCGTGGATCGATTAGTAAACTGAAAATTGATAGTAAAAAGGAAATACACCATATTTATAGTAATGATTGTTCATAATATGCAGATAAACGCTAACATTATTGGAATTAATAGACAACAAAAAAGGGGAATTTCGGAGAAAAAAAAGGAGGAGCCTGGCTAGAAAAACAATTGTCTTGTCCCAAAGAACCTCTGACTTTTGATACCTTTCCTTAAATTCTCCAATCATAAAATGTTTTACATAAATTCATCGGGTCACTAAATGTATTAAATAGAGAGGGTATATATAATATACCAATGACCGCCGTTGATTAATTAGTAAACTGAGAATTGATGGTCAAAAGCAAGCCCACTTTATTTATAGTAATGCATGTTCATAATATACTAAATGTATGTTCATATTGAAATTAATAGAAAAAGAAAAAAAAGTGAATTCTGAAAAAAAGGAGGAGTGGTAATTAACTATTGTCTTGTCCCCAAGTACCTATGACTTTTGAAACCTTTCCTGAAATTCTCCAGTCATTTAATCTTTTACAAAAAAAATCATCTTACAACACTTTACATACTTTCAAAACCACGCCCTGAATGCCTGCGATTTTGCTGGTGTGTTCTAGTATTATAAAAATACAAGAGTCGATAGGAATTATGCACATTTAATTCGTATCATAAACTTCAGATTCGATTGTATCTTATGTAAACAATTTATCAAATCTACTACTTGCAAAATATTATAATCACTTTGAATAAATGTACCTTTAATGGTTTTGTTTAAAACTGACTTCTGCACCACTGTTTAACTGAAACGATCATTGTGATCTAAACAGCTCTTGGACAACACAAATATTAAGTCATGTTCAAAAAAAGGTTTAGGTTTCAATGCAGTAAATTTAGCACTTCTCTCTTCAGATATTTCGATCAGTCAATTTAAATCTATCAGTCTGCTCAGATGATTTGCATGATTTAGTTGTTGTTGTTTACATGAGCTTCATTTTAACATACTCAATTATAAATAAAAACATAAAACAGAAGGTGATTAACTTCAAGCCAAATCAAACAGCCATTAATTTCCTACAAAAACAATTCATCAAACTATTTAAATTTATATGGGCGAAAAATACCATATGGTAGCTTATATTTGCTAACAACCATGCCGTGTAGATAGATGTCCCATCGCCACTCAGCGTTACACATCTTTCTA
Source organism: Mytilus edulis (assembly GCA_019925275.1). NCBI lineage: Eukaryota > Metazoa > Mollusca > Bivalvia > Mytilida > Mytilidae > Mytilus > Mytilus edulis. The sequence goes on from CM034356.1 coordinate 59,850,735, forward strand.
ATTCTTATTTTGTATCATCGTGTTTATATTCATACGATATTAAGTAGTATATGAAAATACCGTTTACGACTAGAATGTGCCTACTTAATATTTTTCAAACCCAATAAATCTATTTTAATTACCTGATTTGACCTCCCAAGGTAAGAAGCACAAGACAAATAAAACCGTCCAAATAAGTTTTGAATCCATTTAATAATTCATATCATTTCGAAATCTAGGACGAATTTCCTGTCATATAATTTGTTTAATATAAGAATCGTTTCCTGGCATTTATAAATTATTGCAATTAATAGCTGTATGCTATTTGAATCGACAATTATAAACCAATCGACCAATTTTGCAATTGTCTATGGAAATTTTTGTATTTATATATTTGATTTCGAGAAAACATAGTTACTCAGAAAATCCTTTTGGCGGCGTTTAGAAGATTCTTTTGTGAAAACACATACAATAAAATAGATATTTGATAATTAATTTATACATCTACATTTGGAGACTGTGTTGTTTCATTAAGATTTTACGTTCTGTACATTCTGTACATATACTGCAAGCAACCCTCAGCCTCTAGATATAGGGTGTTTCTTCAAATTCTCATCACTCCAAATATGATTTACCCTCTACTTTGTCTGACATTCTTTCATTCAAATTATTAGCTCTTTCATGGTTCTTTGCTAAGTAACCAGGGTAATACATATAATATTGTTTTAATCTGTGCATAAGTTATTCTATTGATGAAATTGGCTTTGCAATGTCCGTAAAGTTCAAAAATAATTCGACATATATGAACATGCTATACTATCCATTCATTGAAGAGATGTGGTGCACATGCAAATGTCAACTAAAAACCATCTATATGTTTCAATTTTCGAAACCATAACAGTTTTATTTTTGTCGTCTTTTTTTCTGTCACGGCGTTGCCAGTTTCTATGGTTTCTTCTGTTTCATTCATAAGTTTATGATTATCAGCACAAAAGTGTTGCAAATTAACATCACACAATGCCAGTGGCGGATCAAGAACTTATCATAAGGGGAGATGGGACACTGACTGACACAAGTGGCCCTCACCAGTCACGCTTCAGTGATTCCCTATATAATCAACATTTTTTTCCAACAAAAAGGAGAGCCCGAGTCCCCCAGCCTCACCCCGTCTGGATCCGACTTTGGATGTGAATAATCTTTTATCGTATTTCATAATTTCACTATAATGAAACTTCAATGTAATATTGTAAAATCGTTTGATAACTTCAATACTACTTTACTAAATAAATAATAAATGGTATGCAATTTGGTAAAACTAGTTTGAACTGTAATTATGTACTTCTTTACTAAAACATTTCAATATCACAAGAACATAAACTTTTATTGTACAAATGTATAAGTCTAAGAAACTCTCCGTTCACCCGTTTTGTGCCGAATGCAAAAAAGTTTTTATGACATTTTATGACATTGACAACATATTTTTATATACTTCAGCTTAGGTCAAAACAATGAGAGACAATAACAATCAAAACCAAGGAGTAAACAAAGACTCACAAAACCAAAGGGCAGTTACATCAACAGTCAAAACAATGAGAGATATTTAAATTGTTACACAGATTTCTGTCTTATTTTCATTCCCTTTATGAACCCGTGAGAGTGAAAGAAATGTTCCTTGATGTTATTGGCATTGCATAACATGTAGCTGTTTTACTATTTATAGAAAATAAACACAGCTAGTTGTAGTATAAATAATAAATTTTAGACAATCTGATAAAATATGTTGGGACTGTAATCTCATATAGTTGAAGCTCTTATACAAACGAACAGTATTTGTATCTAGTGATCTTTACTATTAAATTTATAGACCAGAATATCGATGTGGTTTTTCTTCGAGCCGACGAAACTGTAGTTACAAGTTTACAACAAAACAAGTATGTAGTTAATGTATACAATTAGACACGTATTAATACAATTTTTTTCCTAGGATATAATTTGTCGATTGCTAAATGGAAGATACGAAGATTTCATATTGGTAATTTCAGATCATTTGGCAAGCTGATATAATACAAATATTAGTATGACTTTAAAAAAAACGACGTGAAAGATACAAAGGATATATTAAAATTTAGTAGTCTACGACAAACAGACAACGCCATGACCAATAACAATATAAAAAACGATCAAAAGACAAAAACGGTATATACAAGAAAACAAACTAAAACCGAACAAAAAGAACACTTGGCCAGACAAATTGCGGGATGATTTAACGTGTTTCAAAGGGTATGGAAATCTGGTCCACATGGGTTCCCATGGTGTTGCTCATGTTGCTCATGTAAGTATAAAGTCGGTCACATATTCCAATCAGTAATATGGTATTATATGAAATGAGGTCTCCATATTATGTTTCACATATTTTTGATTTAAAACAAATTTATTCCATGGAACGTCATGTCTGGACTCGGCACAAAACCACGTTGCAAGGTTAAATATACAAAGATATAAATTATTAAATAATACTTCTTGCGATAACATAGTTATGCGATTTTCCCATTTAAATAAAACCTTTTACTATTATAGGACAAAAACGAGGTTTTTCATTAAAGCTTTTATGTATAAAAATGGGTTATCTGAATGCACGAGTGAAATACCTATCAAAGTTAATAAAAGAATAGCATTACATTTTAGGAAATCGGTCCTTGTTACAAAGTAACTGAACTATATCATGATGATATTTTATCGGTTTGTCAAGTATTATAAGTGTTGTCAACTAAACGCCATTTGAAAATCAACAAGCATAATGACCAATAAGGTAAACATCATTAGACATAACACATATTGTGATCGTATTGGAAGTCCATAATCCAAAAGCCAAACCTACAAGGACGATATCACCCGTTTTGTTTTGACCTCTTTTATTTTTGTTTATGTTCTTTAATGTATCACTTACAAATCTAAATAAACTTTTACGTCTAATTCCAATTTATAAGATTCGAAAGTACTTTGATCATGTTGATGCACCGTATGAAGTGCATGCGTAATACGTAATGTATGAATCGGATGTGCACATAAAGAAATATTGGACATAAGGAAGTATTAAATTTAAATGAGTAATAAACCAGAAAATGAAACCTTATAAACATGTGTTGGATGAAATTATATTATTTATAGAATTTGAATGTTTAAATATATCATAGATATCGACAAGATAACATTGAAAACAATTCAAATAGAAACAAACAGCCTAATTCATAACAATGCCTTTTAGGCAAGAACCTATTTAGCGTCATTGGTGCTAGCTATATAAAGACACTGAGTGTATAGGTGATGAAAAAATATCAAATGTTAAAAAGCCATTACCCAAACCCAACACAACAAACAGGATTAAAACCAGCTAAGAATCGTTCATCGCCAGGATAACATTAGATTAAACCACGTTTGAGATGTTAGCTTACTGTTTGGCATTTTGCATCGGTTAAATCTTCTTTCAAACGGTACTTAATTTTTCAAAATACCCCGACTATTGATAAATGTTTTAGTTGATAATTGAAAAAAGTTATGTAATTACCTGCTGTTATTTTTTAGTGGGTATGACACCCAGGAAAACTAAAATCATCCAAGTGTATTTGGGTTCCATATTATGTTTCACATAGTTTTGATTCAGAACAAATTTCCTTCCACGCAATGGAAAAAAATATCATAATAATTTCCTGTTATTTATACATAAACGCAATTAAAATAATCCCAATATTGTATTGAAAATAAAATAGTTGACCCTTTCTCAATGATTTTTTAAAAGCCTAAAATAAAAGAATACAACATCGGAATATACATCATGTACATATATGTACTTCGATAAAACTTGAGAAATAATGATTTTTAAAAATAGGTAATAACTAGTGTTATGTAACATATAAAATAATCAAAATGATGACCTAGATTGTCTTTTATAGGTGAATTTCTGTATTTTTGCAATACATATTTTTTTCTTTACTGGATAAACTTGCTATTTTAAGTTTCGTATACAATGTATGTTCACTCAATTGGATACCATTGAATCATACCAATGCGAGGTTCGAAATTTGCTTGTTTGGTAATCGATCTAGCAGAACTAAAAACGTTCATGTTGCATTTGCATTTTGTATACATGTTATAGACAAATCCTTTTCAAGTGAGAGTAAGAGCTTATTGGTTCAAACATGTCTAATTGTATCGATACATATTGTTTATTTTAGCAGAGTATTGCCTTGTGAGCAAATACGTCTGATAGATGTAATGGACAGACTTCGTATTGCATAAATTTGTCTAGAAAGCGAAAGTAATATCATGTAAAAGATAGCCTGTTACGTGCTTCCCGCACTATTTGCATATTCGATAACACACATGTAACCACCAATACTAGCGATACATGTACCACAATTAGGTGTTTTCATATTTTTATACCTGTCGTCTCGAAAAAAATAAAAAGAGATGGTATGAATGATAAATTTAGTTACATACATTTTCTAAATGTCGTCATCACAAACACGTGCATGTACACCGATACCTATACCTTCACGGACCATAAAAAATAAAGGGGCCTATTTAATTATTAAGAAATATACTGAAATTAGTGACATTTCAATACTTTTATAGAGAAAAGTACTTATCCTGTTATTTTTTTACATTTTTTTTTATTGTGAATCGATTAATAATAGGAACACCGAATGTTCTAGTTGATTTAAATTATTCGTAGTGATAATATTTCTTTATTTAATCTTATTTTTAACTGTCTCCACTTACATCCATTAAAATGAAATACAGTGAGTGTTAGTATATACAATCGAGGCATTGAATTGCTAAAAGGCAGTAGGAAAACTACGGATACACCCAATGAACAAATGCTCTGCCTTTAGTGATTTGTGTGAAAGCATAGTTTATTTTGACGTTAGCTGTTTTTCTTAATAAAGTATATTAAAATAGTATATTATTTTTTTGTGAATTAACAGGTCTTTAGATTTGTAATGAAATTTTGGTTTCTCAAATAGAAAAACTGACATTTCAAAATGAATATGGTTTTAATTCAAAATTAATCAACAAATTAACAGGATGCCTGAAACGTAAGTTTGCATATAAATAAATGTTTTTTATTTGGTTAAAATTAAATCAACTTAAATTTAACAAAACTAATTATAAACAACACAAAGTAAATATTTACAAACAAGAAAGAAAGACATATGTGACATTGTGATCGAATGTAAATGAAGAAAATGTCTTTCGTAAAAAAATATCAAATGTTATTCAAAGGTATAAAAAAAGTCATAACAAGTAAGCTAAGTTGTTTAAACGAGTAAGCTAATATGTTAAGAAAAGTTAGCTGTGTTGTTATTATGAATTAGATAAGCTACTAAAGAAAGGTTTATAAAAAAATATATTTGCTTATTTTCTAATTATGGGTGTACGGAAATTTACAATGGCTTTTTTACCACCTGTGTAAGCTTCCATCATTCCTCATTTAAACTATATTAGAACAATACCAAGATCGGTTAATTCTTAGCACCTAAACAGTGCCAATAGAGTAACAAATTGATTAAAACAAATGTTTATGCAGTATTTAAAATGAAATCAAGAAAATGATATAATATGAATGCCTGTGCTCGTACATATTAAGAATAATCCTTCTTCAACTAATAAACATACTATGAATATAAGACGTGCGAGTTATAAAAATATGTCAAAAAGAAACAGACTAACAGCACACACATAACATATTGAATGATTGCAGAACGCTTTAAATATAGGTAAGGCTACAGGGAACAAAGTTAAATTTATCGTGTAATGAAGTATCATACAAAAGTTGAATCCAGAACGTGTTCGACTTACCTGCTTCTAAAACCAGTATCATACTATATAGTGTTCCTAAATAAAAAATAAAACTGCGGCACATTTTAGAGCTAACAGCTGTTGCTACTTTCCGTGAACTTTATTACATGGGCGAATACAAGATATGAACAACACCATGTTTTTTGAAAACAACTGATTCATCTCCTTGATCTACTTTAAAACAATAACTACTTCAAAACTCCACAATCAACAGGAAGATATATACAAAACAAATGTATTTATACATAAAACAAAATCCTAAGATAATATCACATGGTTTACTTTTGAATGTATTGCGAGTTTATGGAAGAACACCTGTATCTGGTGTTTTGTAATATATATATATATATATATTTATTATTAACAAGTCTATATTTATTATATACTTAGTAGTAAATACAGATAAATTGTATGTGTAATACAATTAATGACAACCGTGCTGTATCAGACACCCGTGATGATATCGATATCAGCACGGTTGCAAAAGCTTTATCACACCTTTAATCTGTATGACGTCACGTCATCGATTGCAGTCACTGTTGCAAAGCTTTATCAAATCCCTAATCTGTATGACGTCATGTCAAACCTATAATATGTATGACGTCAATTTAAACTCTTTATCTGTATGACGTCATGTCACATAAAAAACATCAGTCTACTTGAGGTAAATGTATATGAGAAAGTGTATATGATATGGCTTTTTCAATATCACACACCATATCAACCCTCAACCAATATAATCTCTCGAGCAGAGCTCTTGGGATTATATTGGTGTCTCGGGTTGATACGGATGCGATATTGAAAAAAACATATGATATTCTCTATATATTTTCTCCTACAGCAATGTACAGGGCTATCATTGAATGGCGAGAACAATACACTTTCCTCGAGGAATAGAGATTAAGTAGTCTTTTTAAGTTATGTTTCTATTAAAGTATGTGTCTTACCTGTTTCAGTATAGCTAACTAATACAAATTTGTTTAAGATGATACTCTATAAATGGTACACCTGGAAATCATTGAAAAGAGACAAGCAATTTACACAATATGATGATTTTAAAAACCCATCACATCTCAGAGCATTTCTAATATTAATATTGGGTGTCATTCGCTTACACGAATACAGATGTGTATTGTTTTGCATTGCTCCAATAAACTCATCATAGATTTCAGGATTGAAATTTCATATATACGCCAGACGCGCGTTTCGTCTACAAAAGACTCATCAGTGATGTTCGAATCAAAAATTGTTAAAAAGCCAAATAATGTACGAAGTTGAAGAGCATTGAGGACCGAAAATTCCTACAAGTTTTGCCAAATACACCTAAGGTAATCTATTCCTGAGGTAGAAAAGCCTTAGCTTTTAAAAAAATCCAAGTTGTGTTAACAGTTAATTTATAATTATGAACATATCAATGATAACTCAAGTCAACACAGAAATGCTGACTACTGAGCAGGTGATACCCTCGGGGAATTAAATCTCCACCAGCAGTAGCATCCACCTAGTGGTTGTAAATAAACTCATCATAGATACAAGGATTTAAATTTCATATTTACACCAGACGCACGTTTTGTCTAAAAAAGACTCGACTTAAAGAGCATGAAGACTGTACGATTTGTTTACAATAATTATTCTTTTCCCCCTGATATTCTTTTATTCTCATTTGAATGACAAATGTTCTCGATAAACTTTGACTGCCATCATTCGTGTATTCTAACGATTTCAAGTCTCGGAACCAGAGTCTCTGCTCATGTTTCGAGCATACCAGACTCACCTACGTTCACGACTGTTCATGCGTCTACTGATGGGTTTTGTCTAATATACATTGATTGGTATTGCTTTGTATCTATCTGATGAATAAAGTTCTTTTGAACTGATTCTAATACTTGTCATTGGCTTTAAACTATCCAACAAATGCTATCACTCCAAAATCTGTATTTGTGTCTTATGTAGTTATGTAGATGTGTGTTAGCGTTGTATCTATCTGATGGATAAGATTTTTTTCAATTGAATAGAAAACATGTTATAGTTTATTTTGTATTTTATTGTTACACCAATGTCACAGGAAAGTTAAAGACAATTACTGAAATAAAATATGTTTTCTTTTAACTTCCTACTTATATTTTACAAGAAATGTACATATGAGATAGCCAATAATACATTACATTGTTTTATATACAACATTTCAAAAGTGAACAACTGCGGTTAAAAAATCGGTCGGCAGATTCCAATATTTTACCTATATTAGTCTTTGATATTCTCTTTAAAAATCCGACAAAAAATGTAGGGATAAGAGTGCTTACAGTGCAATGTTCAATGAATTCATGTTTTTAGGACATAACTTCTAAAACAAATATTTCACCAATTTTATAGTTTAATTGTCTTAGACACTACTGGCAAAAACGTTCGATACGATATGATAGCAATTTTACATTCTATGTAGGCAGCACAATGCACTGCTATATTCATATAATATATAATTGTTCCAAGAGGCATAATTCTTTTTTCAAAAAATTAACAGAAGCGTTTTAAATATTCAATGATGAAGGGATGTCATCAACAGCCTCGTAATGATGTATTTCTAGTTGTGCATACATTATAGGTTCCGTCGTTACAGACAGCTCATATTGATTCCCTTCTTGTGTTGCTCTCCAATGACGACGGAGTATGCAAATCCTAATATAAAACAAACTAACGTTCGATGATTTATTCATGTCAATGAATAATTGGAACAATTAAGCAAGATCACTGAACAATAAGCAGATGCTGTATATTGATACCATCTGTGAAGGAGTCAAATAGTTTCTCAAAGATTTCGTTTACTTCCAGGGTCACCATTTAAACGTGATAAATTACAGTAAGACATTCATCTAAACATGCTAAACAAACATTGAAATTTTTTCTAAGCTTTTTAGTTTTTGCTGTAACAAGTTTTGATACAAATTTCACAAGTTTTAAAAAAAAAATTTGCATTAACAGACACCATTAACTGACACAAATGCACTTGTATCTGGGAGACAAAACATAGCTGTACACATACACTTCCAATACATATAGGATTTCGTTAAACATGTCCATTGTCCTGTGAAAGCGATACTTCCTCATAGTTGATCAAACAATTCAAATTTGGTAGTTTTAAACCTATTTTATAAATTGTTAACATATTTGAAAAAAACCACGTCATTATGTTTTAGAACCTCAACGAACATTTATAAACCCTTCATTCTGTGAATTTGAGTAAAGATTGACAGATTCTGAAAATATTCCTTGTGTGCAATCCATTATGGGTAATTGATCTATTTTGTGTCATGATTGAATATTGTTCATTCTATTTCTGAGGTATTGAAACATTAGCCAACAGAAAAAAGCGTGTGGTAGACCGAACAAAAAGTGCTTATTGTTTGTTATGTTATGTGAATGCTAGCGACCAGCACATAGAGGAAAACAACACAGGTACATATAAATCAAGTTGTACTTAAAACATCATAACAACACAATGTATAAATGAGCAAATAAAGTTCACATATCAATTGACCTCATAGTATCCAATTATAGTGTTGTATAGTGAATTATATTGTAAAGAGTAAACAGAAATATGACCAATGGGATTTATCAAACATAAGGAGAAGGCGAGAGGATGTGGAAAATAATTCCATCGAACTCTATAATAAATGGTAAGAGACAGCCAATAAACTTAAAAAGGATTCCAAAACAGAAATTCAATTGCAAATGTTTCTGTGAAAACATGTAGAGATTAAAATGGTTTTACACTAGTAATTTGGGGCCCTTTATAGCTTGTTATAGGTATGAGCCAAGGCTCCGTGTTGAAGACCGTACATTGACCTATAATGGTTTACTTTTAAAAATTGTTATTTGGATGGAGAGTTGTCTCATTGACACTCACACCAAATCTTCCGATATCTATATTTTTACAAATATTTCATGTAACTGCACACATGACTTGCACATTCAGAAATTTATTAACTGTACAACATGCCCAACATGTAAAGAAAATTACATCGAAGAAACTCGGTAACTAAGTACAATAGAACGTGTCCACAATCAACAAAGCAGCCACCCACACTTATAGCAAATACCACGAAGTGATCACCTAGACATATTTGCCAAATGAAAATGTAAAATGTTGCCGTTCTACAAATGTCGTCGCGATGATGATGATAAATATAGAAAGGTTCTGCAGAAGCGCTTTATTGCGACATTTAAAGCAAACTTAAATGCGTAAAGGAAATACTACCCCGTGGTAACGTTAATGAGTTACATAAGTCCCGTGAAGGATGAAAACGTCATAACAATAAAAATAATATTTCATTATCTACTTACCAGATTTTAGTGTTTTCATGAATAAATATATATGTATGTATATTAAGGTAAGCGTTTTTTTATCAGTTGTAAAAAATAAAGAAAAGCTGTTTGTATGCTACAGTAGTACGCAAATTTAAACAAATCACGTACCAATAATGTGCCGGTATACCGTTAAATGAGATATTTCTCCACATACATTATTGTTTGAACCTGCACATTTGTACGTGCACTTTGACGAATGAACTTCCTCCAAATTGTAAAGAGAATGTAGACAAAGACACCAGTTGTATTGCAATACAAGTATAATAAGTTACATTTGTACAGAATAAGCTCAACTACATAAATAACATAATAGCCCAACTGTGTGGTTATTGGGTTAAAACTTTGTATTAGTGCTAGCTGAATGAAAGGGTGAATTTTGCAGTCAGTCATGTATCACAATGGTGCATTGTCAACATGGCATAATCTTAAAACTTATGAAATTTACATGATTTATGTGTAATGTGAAGCAGATACACTTAAAAAAAAAGAGAAATAGTTGGCATGGTTAAAATTTCAAATTAAATCGAAACGCTTTAAAACCATACACATTTAATATTGAGAGCTATCAATGCAGGCACGACAACATTAAGAACAGGGACAATGAAGCCGTAAATAATTGCAACATAAATTTAAAATTTCCATTGTCACGTTTTAGTAGATAACAATAGCATTAGATAAAAAAGAAAACACGCGACTTACTTTCATTGCAAAATATTGGTCCATTTTACATTTCTCTGAACAAAGTGTTGGTGTTAACCTTTTGATAGCAGAGACACCATTACCATATGGTGATCCAGAATTGCTACGACATCCTTTAAATGAAAGAATACAAATATTGTATATGAACAATTAGATTCACGAAACCAATATCTAAAAAACGCATAACTAAGCATTGATGCTTTTTTTAAATGGTTTTGTATATGATGATACATGTAGTACAATAGTAGAGATGATTCCGTAAAGGAAAGCCACTCACCAAGCTTCTACTTCTCGACGCAAGTACATTTATTATAAGACAATACAATGTTTACCATAAAGTAATCAAGTTTTTCATCAAATTGAGAATGGAATTCGTGAAGAGGAAAGACACTTGTTATATCTATTATTTATCATGTTTATTAACTAAACTCGTATGTCACATGTAAGTATAACTTAAAGTCGTATGTCGATTGAAGACGGACATATATGCATTCATAAAAGAGATGTGGTGCACATGTAAACGTCAACTAAAAACACACGTGATGACACAAACAATATTCAAGGTTATTTAAACACAAACTTAAACTCAAACGCAAGTGATTATTAGTTACATAGTGTGCTAGTGACCTAATACGGTATATATGGGGTCAGTAAATTCCATATGGGGTGAGAGCGAAGCTCGAATCCCCATATGGAATTTACTGACCCCATATATACCGTATTACGTCACTAGCTCACTATGTAACGAATTTATCTTACCGACTATCTTAACGTGTGAAATTAAGACTAGTGATTCTCAAAATGAGCAAGTCTTCAATACTGTTAGCATTAAAAAAATACTTCCATAGATCCTACAAAAACAGATGCCAACAATAACGACTTGTAAGGTTTAAATGTGTTTTATGAATTTATTTCAATCTTAATCATCAATTTCTTCGTCTGTTGGAACTTTTGAGTTTTTTTCTCGGTACCGTTTTGTTTTTATAAAGGGACATAACACCATTACTAACCGTGTATGAAATAAGCCCCGCCCCCTTCTTACCTAATATGGAATATAAAGGGACGTAACTCCACTACTAACCGTGTATGAGATAAGCCCCGCCTCCCTACTAACCTAATATCAAATATACACGGTTTGCACGCGGACGCTTTTAACCAACCATATTCCTAGATATGTATAGGAGGTAAGATAATTACATATCCACTAGCTGTCCTTTTACTACATCCAACGCTTGCACGGTAGTAGATCCATTGTTTTATTTGTCAGTTCGTTTTTGCCTAAGGATTTTTAATTTCCCTGATATCACAAATATCAGAGTGTTATAGTTGAATTTTCTATATTTCTGTTTCTATAATATTAATATAGGAGAATGTTGAAAAAGTCTTGTTGATAATTTGTGTTGTGATTGTACAGTTATTACATTGATCAAGCAAGCAACATCCTTTTTTTCATAATAGAAACAAAAGTATATCAAATTTGTTATTAATGTTTGTCTTATGCGCAAGAAATTAACATATTCATTGTTGACATTGCACCATATCACTTCCTTCTGCACTATTCATCAAATTGAAGTTTCAGTCTTTGTAATACAAATGACAGTCATCAATATCAACATAGGACTGCAAGGTTTCTACATCGGCAGATATCCACTTAACACCATGGCTGCAAGTATATTCAATAAGGTATTATTTAGAATTCTTAAACATGTTCATGTGCCTTTAATGTTGTTGTTATCGAGTTTAAGAGTTTAAAGATGCTAGCTAGGGTCTTAATGTGAAGTGTTAGTGTAACTGGTCATTATTTGCATATTCAACATGCGCAAGTCGTAATTTTGTGAGTTGTTTTCTTTACTCAGATCGTATTATCTAAATATTTGGTTTTTATTTATTTATTTGTTGAATAAGATACTTTGTTTTAATGGCTGAACATTGATAGTCTGGCGAATTAATTTTCAATTAATAAATAATTGTATAAAAACAAATAGTTTAAGTGCGAATATTTTTGCTTTTGTTGTGTATTTTAACAATTTGTTTTAATTAGTTTCTATTTATTGTAAGTGTAAAGCAGAGAAACGAATTTATAATGTCAGGCAAAATTTGCCCAAAACGTCGTTTCCGGTACAGGCCGAAAGTGTTGGTCCATATCACAAAAGGTTTAATCATTATAGTTAAAAAAAACGTATTAATTCTATAAATATGCAAATTTGGGATTTTGTTTCGAGATTTCCTAATTTGCGTGATTATGTGTACATGTAACATCTTCGCTAGCTAAGGTTTTATAATCCATTCCTCCACCCCATGGCAGATTAAGATATAATTTCGGATCCAGGAGGTTAATATACTCTTGGTGGTAGTTATAACTATTTGCATCAATTGAAAATGCAACTTTAGGACATCAGGCGTAAATATAGACAATGTAAATAAAAAAGTGTCACGTGCTGATTTTGCAAAAAAGTCTTCACCTCACAAACAAAAAACGAGTCACCACTTCGGTGTTATCATGTTTATCCATTATTTAGTCATTTTTTATAAATTTACTGTTTGCAAAATTATGAATTATTGTAAATACTTATGATGTTCTAATCCCCGTCAGAAAACCGTAACCGTATTAGGCACAACTTTTTTGGAACTTTTGGTCCTCAACGCTCTTCAACTTTGTACTTGTTTTGGCTTCCGTATTTTTTTTATCTGAGCGTCACTGATGAGACTTGTGTAGACTAAACGCACGTCTGGCGTATTAAATTATAAACCTGGTACTTTTGATAGATATTATTTGTTTGTTTCTCTCTCTTATATGTTCTCCCATTTATTTGTATTATAGTCCTGTCATGAATGTTGTCATTTTAATGTTATATTTAACATTGCCATAAAAGCGGGAGGTTTGGCTAGCCTCAAAACCAGTTTCAGTGCACATTTTTTTTTTATTAAATATCCTGTACCCAGTCAGGAAAATAGAAATTGTTATCTTAAAACTCGTTTCTTTGTTTGTGTTACATTGTCTTTTTGGTTTTTTTTGTTGCACTCTAGTATTTCTGTTCCTGTCATGTCATGTTGTCATTTAAGTGTTTCATTTAACATCGTCATTTAATCGGGAGATTTGGATTGCCACAAAACCAGATTCAACCCACCATTTTTTTCTTAAAATGTCCTGTACATGGCAAAGTCAGGAAAATGGCCATTGTTATATTATAGTTCGTTTCAGTGGGTGTTACATTTTAGTGTCGTCTTTCTGTTGTGTCGTAGTTCTCCTCTTATATTTGATGTGTTTTCCTCAGTATTAGTTTGTAACCCGTATTTGTTTTGTTTTTTCTCAATCGATTGTGAATTTCGAACAGCGGTATACTACTGTTGCCTTTATTTAGTGACAATCTTCAAGTTAGATATTAATTGGAAAGTAGAATACTACTGCTACATAAGTATGGGTTGTTTTTGTCAATACAATGCACAAATATCGGGTACTTATGTCATCAACTCATGCTTACTTACTGAAATCCTCAAAATGTTTGAATTTTGGTTAATTTTTAGACGGTTTCCGTTTGAAATGGAAGTGGCCGCATTTGTTTTGATTTTTAATACTTTTAAATTGTAATTTGTATTTGATGATAATGCATAATATATATAAAGGTTGAGAATGAACACGGATGCGGCCACTTTCATGTTTGACAAAAACATCGGAAAAGTAACATATTATGGCATATTTGATAGATTTTTCATATTTAAGCTTGAATTGGAGCGATTTTAGTGACTGAATCAGTAAACATCTTTCACATAAACTAATCGATTCAAATAAAGTAGAGACTTAAGTGTTTAAAAAGTGTCCTAAATCTATCATCAGATGAACCTGAAATTTGAGGCCAAAATTGACCCTTACCGGACCTACTCCTTTACAAAATTGACAGCGAAATGAGCAAGGTTAATTTGAGACAAAAAAGCAACCAAATTTTACTTACAAAACTTTCTCATATTAGCACCTACCTACAGTTTTTTTTCAGTTAAATTTATTCAGATTGGTCCAGGTTTAATTGTAGAACTAATTTTATTTTTCTTATAAAAGACCCAAAATGGGTAAAAAATTATAAACATTGGGGAAAAAAATAGGAAATAACTGTACCTCCATATGAATTATATTTTACCAATTTGTTTTCACAGTCGTATAAACCTAAAAAAAGTTTAAATCTAGAATGTTTTGGTTCGTCAGAGATGAACATCCTTAATCACCTCCACCTTGAGAGAGTTCGAGTGTTATGCAGATGCTGTTGTAGTTTAGGAAACTTTTTACATATTCGTTACAATGTATGCGTTATTTTTCTTCTCGTGAAAGTCACGGAAATTAAGTTATTCGGGAAAATTAGTAGTTTACAGTATTCAATATTCTTGAAGGAAGAATTTTGTAAAATATTTAATGACTTGAGAATTTTAGGAACAGTATCAAACGTCATAGGTACTTGGGGACAGGAAAAAGTTTTTTGTATCCCTCCTCCTATTTCCAAAATTCCCAATTTTTGGTTTCCTATTTATTTCATTATGAACATACATTTAGTATATTATGAACATTCAAGGCAGGATCCTGTAATTCTGTGGTGGTAGTTTGTTTATGTGTTATATATTTGTTTTTTGTACACACATAAGGCCGTTAGTTTTCTCATTTGAATTGTTTTACATTGTCATTTCGTGGCCTTTTATATCTGACTATGGGTATTGACTTTGCTCATTGTTGAAGGCCGTAAGGTGACCTATAGTTTTTAATTTCGGTGTCATTTTGGTCTCTTATGGAGAGCTGTCTCATTGGCAATCATATCACATCTTTTTTTTTGTAATCAATGAATTTATGTAAAGGATTTAAAGACTGGAGAATTTCAGAAAAGGTATCAAATGTCATAGGTACTTTGGGACAGTACAATTGTTTTTCTAGCCCGGCTCCTCCTTTTCCCCAAAAAATGTTCTCTATTAATTTTAATAACACATGAATAATTTTTGCGCTTAACTGTATATTATGAACATTCATAAAGGGGGTGGTGGTGTCGTAGGGTTCCTGATCCCGATATCCCGGGCTTACATGTACAAACATGAAATCCCGAGGTCCTGAATTTAATAAAAATTAAATATCCCGTCATCCCGAAATTCCGATCTTAAAAGCAGCCGATCCCGACGTCCCGAAAAGGTCCTGCCCCCTCTCATTCATTACTATACAATGTATTTTGTTTTTACTTTTAATTCTCAGTTTAATAATCGATCCACGGCGGTCATTGATATATTATACAGACCATCTCTATCTAATAAACTCTGTGACCGCTGTGGATAGTTAACTTGAAAATGATATCAGACAGAAAATACTCTTTATTCGTAGTATATATGTATGTTCAAGGTATACAGAAAAACGCAAACCGGAAGTCTAATATGACTTAAAATTTCGTCCAATGACGGAAACATATCCGGACGCCTTTTTTCTCGTTTTTCTCCCAAAATAACTCAATCTGAATAACCATATGAACGGATGACAAATATGACTATCCACTGTACCTATAGGACATAGATCCATGATGATTGATTTATTGTGGAAGGAAGAGAAGCGACACCCAAAATAAGGTCTTCTCGTTTAATAGTATAGATAATCAATGTTATTCTTAGATGGATTGAACTCTGACACATTTTGTCGGTGAGTTTTTACTTTAAATAGAGTCGAATATACAACAAGGACGAATGATTTTTTTTCTTTTGACTTAATCTTCTCGGTCTACCGTCAAAACAATATAATCTGTATACATCTTAAATCAACAGGAAAATATATGTATAAACAATAGAAGTATATTCTATAAAAAACTATCAATAACCATCACATGCCTTAGTTTTAAAATTATGGATAGTTTATGAACACAAACTATAATATGTATTAACAATTTTTGAAGTTTTAGAAAAAACAAACATACAATATACAAGACGTTTAATAACGGTTCCGTAAGTTGCATCACCAGGAGTCAAACCTTTTTACAAAACTCTAACAAAAACATTTGCAACACTCAGAAACTTCAACATTTAAAATCTCAAAACACATCTCTACCACATATTTGAACATTACATGAGCCCTTGCATTACTATTCATTTGTATTCCTTAGTCGTTAACCTGAATAATATAAATAGTAACAATAAAACTGCACCAAATGCAAATTTCGACAATTGATTTATTTCAACGATGCTCCAGGCCACAATAAATTTATACCCAAAACCTTATACAGACGTTGAAGAGCTGATCAGTCGAAAAGACTTTAAGTTTAGCCAAAAGCGTACAAGGAATCAGACCTCTGCAAGAGGAAGATATCTTACTTAATTGAAACTGATTTCTAAAATTTTATAACTGTTACAGTAAGTATCAATCGAAACACTATCCGTTTAATCATGCCAGTACCAAAATACTAGCTACTAGCATGACTAGGCTGGTAATAACTGTCCTTGACAAACAGTTCTACAACAGAGATATCGAATAGTTGTACATGTAGTAATAAAATAAGTGGTACCAATTTTCCTACACTAATTGCGCAGTAATCATGCCACAAAGTTATTCAGTTTAATAGATATATAGATACTTTATTCTCTAAAAAACTAAATACATGTTTACAGAGACACGAGAGAGACATATAACATGTTTGTACAATATAAATATAACTATAACAATTGAGGTAAACAAATGCAGTACAATATTCTAAAATGAAGTACATAATTATAATAGCATACATGTAAGTAACATGTATTACACTAGATTTAACTCAATAGACAGAAACCAGTACGATGATTGTGCATTTGATGTGTTTGAACTTTTGATGTTGCCATTTAATTTGGGACTTTCCTTTTTTGAATTTTCCTAGGAGTTCAGTATTTGTGTATTTTTACTTTTTGCATTTACATTGAGGGACTAACTTTTCTATTAATACAATTAATAAATAAAAAAATAAAACTGAATGCTTTTCTAGTAATAAACAGTGAGCAAATTGACATTATATTTGAACTATTTGAAAATTTAGTTTGAAGAAATAATTTTCGTTCGTTCTTTAATTGCGAACAGCAAAACACATACTACAATTTGTGACCTATATTAATGGAATGCAAACATTTTCTTTTTTCCTAAGATTTTCAATAAACAAAACAAATACATTTTCCAGCGATTGTTAAGGTGGTCCTAACACTACAGGGAGATAACACTGTAAAATCAGCTAAACGTTTTAATTACGTTGTATGAAATATTAAGTTTTTCATTGATCAAATTGAGTGTTATTCAAACTGCTATATATCCAACCAATATTTTCCAAGAAGGTGATTGTTTCAAGTTTTCTGATTTGTTTTTTTGATTTTTTTCAAAGGGTCAAAGTAAATATTTTGTCAAAGTTTTATAAAAATTAAACGAGCCAAATTAATTTTAGTCAAGGTGTTTGGTACCACCTTAATGATGAATTCTTTTGACTTTTCAGTATCGTTCAGTCTGGTTGAAATCTTGTTCTTGAATTATGTCCAAAACATGTGACACAAGTGGAAAATATCAATGAATTTAAAAATATTATAATCAAACATAACTCACAGAATAAATTGTGTATTTACAATGAACAGTTTTTGAGTAATCCAGTTTTCAAATTTTACGACTAATCAAGTCAGTATTTTTAGCCAAGATTTTGAGAAAATGGGTGAGGGATACAAAAAATTATTTTACAAGAATTATGTACATCCCATATCATTTTGGTCTGTTAAAATTTCTTAGATATGTATTATTTTAATCATTTATAACAAAAAGGTTGAAATAATATGCATTTTGTTCTTAAAACTGAGAAAAATCACAAAAATAGAAAATTGACAGCATGGTAAATTTTACACAAAAAAGCGTCAAAATATGATAAAACTTTCTTATATTAACACTTACCTATAGTTTTATTAAGTAAAATTTATTCAGATTGATCCACTTCATCTTTATAGAAAGTATGAAAAAAAGTTTAATTGTTAAACTGTGATTTTTTCCCGATAATATCCAAAAAAATAGGTAAAAATTGATGAAAAATGGGAAAATCATCAAAATTGGGCATTTTCAAAGGACCGTAGCAGAAAAAGAAGTGCATCACCATATGTTTTTTTTTCTTCATTAATTATTTTGTTACAGTCTTATAAACCCAAAAATCAAGTTACGAAAAAAAGTTTAATTCTAGAAATTTTTGGCTCCTCAGAGGTGTACATCCATAATATCCTAAACAACTGGTTAAGTTAAAAATAGTTCGCGATTGTACTTCGACGTTATTTTCTTCAAAATACATGCTAAAACTTTGTGTACATTCATATAATTTTATGTCAATTATTACTTTGTTGTCGAACTATTCAGCCGATCATAAAACCTGTTAAATACAAATGATCAATTATCATGATTAAGATTCCATTTTAAAAACAACATCAAAATAGAAACAATTTCCATTCAAATTACTTTGGGTCAAACATGTCAAAAATACATGTTAATTTTTTAAGAACACCTAGAGTTAAAATAAATTTAATAATCATTAAAACAAAGTCAATAATAGATAAACATTAACGTAAAAATGTAAATCAGATTTACCAAACATATGACTTAAATAGTTACATATATAAAGAAAAGGTTTAGTAAGACGCATGGGTTTAAATTACGATCCAGATGTGTTTAAATTTTGTTAGCAAGATGACAACTTTTGCTTTATTTTAATGTTGTTGTAAGCAATAGTTAACGAATAAAACAAAGAATCATATTCAATAACCTTGAACCATCGTAGGCCACATCCTTAACAGAATCATACAATTGTATTGATACATTAACGTCACAGAATGAGAGAAAATTGGAAAATTAATAAAGCGCAACCCTTTCCTTCACGAGCAATTTGGCGAATAAGCAGAAAAACAGAGGAAGCATTTTGAAATTGTCAAATAGAAAAAGGTAATTAGTCAATTATCTTATGAGAAATATACATATGTTACATTACATGTGTCACTGAATTGTTGATGAAACATATGAAGTATGACGTTTGTTAAATACCTTGTGTTATTTGTTTGGTTGATATAAATGTAAACAAGAGAGAGAACTGTAAAATTGATGGTAAAAAAAGTCTATCCGGATGAAAATAACTACTAGTATATGGAAAGCATCCGGAAGCTAATTGCTAAGCTAGCAATATATGAAGACGTGTTATTGTCTATTGAACAAGTTTGAAGTGCAGTTGAATAATAAAAATTTAAATAAAATGGTCATTGTTTAATTACATTACTTTAAAACATGAACATACTATATCCATGTACTATTATGTGTCATGCTTTTATAAATGTATGTGATTGATTATACATTATATGCATGCATATTTTGATATTTGTAACTGCTGATACAAAATTCAGTTATCTAGGAGTTGCTTAGTTTGTTTGAATACTCTTCAGATTGATTTGGCAGATCATACAGTAATTTGGTGTGAACTATAGCAGTATCACAGTATGCTACATTTTCTTTTGCAGCCTTCCTATACGACAGAGGATAGTGAGGAAAATCTGATGATGTACGCCTTTTTTCATCACGCTTTGACACGAAATATGGCTTTGCATTGTTTGTCGATGAATTATGTATTTCTGGCATCGGCTCTGACGCTGTTTCCATAGACACATCATATTCCGCTTCCACAAATTTCCGCTGCTTACTTATTATATCAAAATCAAGGTGGTGATAGTGATCTTTTGCTACATCATAAATTTGACATTCAGGGCTGCTTTGCTCTTTCGCTTTATCATAAATTTTGCATTCAGAAATTCCTATATTAAGGATCTTTAACTCATCCCATGGTTTTTCATATGACCTGTTTTCAATTTTAGTATGAGGTTGTCGACCACCATTACCTTCTGAACGAGCCTTTTTCCTCCTTTGTATTAAAAAAAGTATAAGTTGATTATCAAAGAGAAATAGTTAAGGATTGTTCTTCTGGCGTTTAGGTATCGTACAAATTTCGTTCTTGAATTATTTCCAAAACATGTAAAACAAGTAGAAAATATCAATCAATTAACAAAAAATATCAGACTCAAAGTTATCACGGTGCAACAATTGTGTATGTGCAATAAGTATTTTTTTATTAATAAAATTTTCAAATTTTATAACCAAATAAATCAATCTTATTTACCAAAATGTTGAGGAAATAGATGAGTGGTACAATAAATGATTTTACCAGAGACATACATCCATATCAATTTTTTTCTTCTCAAATTTCTTTGATATGTACTTTTTCCATCATTTACATACTTTGTAAAGAATCACTCTGATTCAAACAAAAAATTTTCTGAAACCGATATTATCAAGATGCTTGATTTCTTGATTGACAACATATTTGTAACGTTCGGAGGACGTGTTTTTCAATAGACTGTCGGCATCCCAATGGGAACAAACTGTGCCCCTCTACTTGTCGACTTGTTTCTTTATTATTATGAGGCTGACTTCATGCAGGAACTTCTTAGGAAGAAAGATAAGAAGTTAGCAATATCCTTTAACTCTACTTTCCGCTATATAGATGACGTTCTTTCACTAAACAATTCAAAATTTGGTGACTATGTGGAACGCATCTATCCCATCGAATTGGAGATAAAGGATACTACAGATACAGTTAAGTCGGCTTCATATCTTGACTTACATCTAGAAATTGACAATGAGGGTCGGTTGAAAACAAAACTTTACGACAAAAGAGATGATTTCAGCTTTCCAATTGTGAACTTTCTATTTCTAAGTAGCAACATTCCAGCAGCACCTGCATACGGGGTATATATCTCCCAATTGATACGATATTCCCGTGCTTGCATTTCCTATCATGATTTTCTTGATAGAGGGTTACTGCTCACAAGGAAGCTATTATACCAAGAGTTCCAAATGGTGAAGTTGAAATCATCCCTTCGTAAATTTTACGGACGCCATCACGAGTTGGTTGACCGTTATGGAATAACCGTTTCACAAATGATATCAGATATTTTCCTCACGTCGTAACTACAACCCCCTTTCCTTTCATGAATGTGACCTACCGAATTAGACTATTTACCGGATTTGTAATCACATAAGCAACACGACGGGTGCCACATGTGGAGCAGGATCTGCTTACACTTCCGGAGCACCTGAGATCACCCCTAGTTTTTGGTGGGTTTTCGTGTTGTTTATTCTTTAGTTTTCTATGTTGTGTCATGTGTACTATTGTTTTTCTGTTTGTCTTTTTCATTTTTAGCCAAGGCGTTGTCAGTTTGTTTTAGATTTATGAGTTTGACTGTCCCTTTGGTATCTTTCGTCCCTCTTTTACAACAAATAAGTTGAAAAAATATGCATTTTGTTCTAAAAAAAAATTAGAAAAACCCCAAATTGACAAAAATGACAGCTAGCTCAATTTAACAATCAAAAGCAACAACATTTTAGAAAACTTGCTTTTATTAACGCCTACCTATAGTGTTTGATAATTAAATTTATTCAGAATGTTGCACCTCATCTTAAGCGAAAGTATGAAAAAAAGTTTAATTGTGGAACTCTGATATTTTTTATGATAATAGTTCCAAATTGAGTAAGAATTGATGAAACATCATCATAAGAATTGGGTACTTTCAAATGTAGCACACTCAAGAAGTGCACCACCATATGACGTTTTCCATGGTTAATTTTTCACAGCCATATAAACCAAAAAATCAGGTTAAGAACAATGTTTTCATTTATAAATGTTAAGCTTCTGAGAGTGGTAAATCCTTCATTTGTCTTTAATATTATAATACTATAACACAGCTACACATACGTATGCCAATGTATGAATGGTTTTAGCTCTGGAATACATTTAGGATGCTTTCTAAAACACGTCTTAGCACAAAAAATTGAAAAGTTTATAAGTATGAACATGATGAACAGTTTAAGAAATTAAACGACATTAATAGTTTTTTTCAAATTAAAATGATTTTTTAAAATAAACGACGTCATACTAGCCAGATAACCATGCTTTTGATATCGACACACTTGTGACACTTTGTTTATTGTTTTGGCATATAATTTTGAATGGCATAGTCAATTTATTAGGAGAAATCACATCAGCTTTTTTTTACATTGTGTATATATCGTCAAACAAAACGTGTATAAAACAAAGCATTTTGCAATCTCGATTTAATGTTTCTCTTCAAAAGACTCAAGCCTGTATATACTAAAAACTTAACCAGACTTCGTAAATCAAAAACCAATAACTTATTAATTGCAAAGACCTTTTTCTGGATTTTCCATTATTCAGAATACTTTCAGCCGGATACCTGAAAGCGAGGGATATATAAAAACCGAGACAATTGATAAAGACACGAAACACATATTTATTCAGCAAATTGCATGTAAGGCCAACTTTGTCTGAAGAAAATGAAAACATCCGAAACATTGAACTGCAACAGAAACAAACGCCTTCATACACAAAAACGACCTATTTGATAGCAACTACCATATTCCCGACTTGGATTAAGAACATTTTAAGAAAAATGGTAGGTTGAACCAATATGCCATACAATACAGACTAAAGGGACAGAACATTTTTATATAAATATAGATCAATCGCGCTAAATTGTATAATATATCCAGCCTATTATTAGATTTAATCCACTTTGGAGAGGATACAACATATATGTTATTCTTCTCGGAAATTCCCGTAGAAATCTGCGTATCTTTAAAATTACAGTAATTCTTTATTATGTTAAAAAGAAACGAATGTTGTAGATTTTTCTGTTGGCTGATATGTAATATACAAATCACATGTATAATCGTTTATCAAAATTTCATTGGAATGTAAATTTCGAACAGAACATTGCTAATTTCATGAATTTGTTTGAAGGTTCATAGTGTCATAAACATACAAGTGTTCGTTATATTGTACACAAAACAACATGAACTTATCGTTTATTTCACATACCTTCTCCGTACAACCATAAGCAATGTTATTATCACCAGACCAAAGAATGCAACACCAGCTATAATGGAAAATCAGAGGTAGACATTTAAATGGTTAAAAAAAAATTTGAATCGCGTACTTTCATGTTAAAATTTGATTAATGAAGTTATTCATCGGATGCAATATTAATATTTAAAAAAAACATTCTGATGTATTGGAGGTTCTTTGATTATCAGATAAATGAACATTTGGTCAGCTATTTCATTATTTTTTTCAACCCAAATGGTAACTGAGTATAATGATATCGTGTTTGTAACTTTTCGACAGTGAAAGTTTGGCCAAAGTTGGGAACCATTCTGCTGTGCGGCAGGTATAAATATCAAAGCAAGTCCTGTCAGAAAGGGGATGCTAAATTCATTGCACAACTAAGAGAGAGATTCACACTCTTTATATATGCACATTTGGTAAGCCTTTCAATAGGATTGAGTGAGATTATTGTGCGTTTTTTGCAAGGCAAAATTTTTGTTCCTATCCTCATACCTTAATTTATGCTTACTACTAACCGTATGACTTGACGGTGAAGACTTGTTCCATGTAAAACATGTTTTAATAATTCGCTACCCAAGATCATGAATAACGAAATAGTTGAAGACGCATGGAAAGGGAAATAATGAGATCAGCCCTTAATACGGATAATTCAGCACTACATACGGATAAATCAACACCTGCAATACTTATGACGTTGCTCTATCGATATAAACCAAGAGTTAATACTGTTTTAGTTCTGGTCCAATAAAAGAAAAAGCCGTAAAGATCCATGGACTAATACGAGGCGTTCAAATCCGAATTTAATTTTCTTATGTCTTTGCTTTTTAAACTTTGAACGTATCGTTCTTTATACAGTGTTACATGTCTATTAAATTTTTCAATTGAAATAAGATATTTTTCAATTTATGCCTGTGTTTTGTAAAGTCTTAAAACAGAACTATTTAAAAGCCTTTCCGAGTAAAACTGTTATTGTTGTCACTGTTTCATCGCCGTTAATCACAATCAGTCGACGATTCAATTGTATCAGATTTATTCTTCCCAGCTTCGGTATATTTTCTGAATAAAATGAATTGTTTTAGTATTACGTGAAGCACTTAGCCGTATTTAGCACTACTTTATGGAAGTTTGGGTCCTCAATGCCTCCAATTTGTACTTGTTTGGCTATTTAACTGTTTTAATCTGAGTGTCTTTGATGTAGACGAAAGGCACGTCTGGCGTATTGAATTATAATCCGGGTACCTTTGATAACTGTGTTCATCTGCTCATGTTATAACAAACCCGGTAATACGTCTATTTCAGTTGGTCACATTCGGGAAAAGAACTACGGGATTGTAGTTACGATTTTAGGAACTTAATCGTTATAATCTTTGAAACAGAAATTTGATAATAGTTTACCCACTCGTGTGGCGTCCGTACAACCTACAAAGGGATGACTCCAACTTAACCACTTAGAACTTTTGGTTTAAAAGTTTTCTTGTATGGAGCAACCCTCTACCATGGAAATCATGATAGGAAGACATGTTCATATCAAATTGGAGATGTATACTCCGTATGTAGGCTTCTGCTGGCATGTTGCTACATAGAAATGGAAAGTTCACGATTGGGAAGCTGAAATCTTCTCTTTAATTCTGTTTTCAACTGACCGTTATATCAATTCATTGACTTGAATTAAGATAAGAGGAAGACTCAATTGATATGTTAAATTCTTTATCTCTAGTTTAATGGGATAGATTCGTTCAATATAGTCGCCAAATTTTTAACTTAAAATTGTCATCTTTATAGCGGAAAGTAAACTTAAAGGATAATACAAAATATTTTTTGTTCTCCCTAAGAAATTCCTGTTTTGAATCAGAATCATTTGAATTAAGTCGGCATGAAGGGAACACTGATTGATTGCTGTACAAACATATCGTACAAACGTAACAAATATGTTGATAAAAAATATATCGTGACTGCAAAAATAAAAGTGTATCTTGTTCAGGGGAATTTTTGATAGTTTTTTTAAGTAATTTAAGTCAGAGAATCAAAATGTTTAAAATAGTTGTTAACTGTTTTATTTTGTTTGTGTGTGTGTGTGTGTGTGTGTGTGTGTGTGTGTGTGTGTTATAGATACTAGATCAGTCGTATAGACCCTATACTCTCGGGTTTCGGGTGCAGCTACCCATGCATCTATAGGTTGCACTAAGTCTTTATAAATACAGCTGTTTCTCAAAACACGCCTCTTTTGGGGAGATCTTGAATATTCATAGAAAATTAATTTTGTTTACATACTGGTCCCCAGTTATGCTCTCTGTGTTCCATCTCGTGCATATTGTTTACATTGAAATCTGTGGTAACCTTTCATTCGAGGTAGGGATAGTTATGAAAATTAGTGTTAGTTTAAACTCTGAGAAGTTCAGGGCATATAAATGTTGAAAATATGCCACACAGCCCTATATTTTGACCTTTGAAAAAAATTGTGGTGCAAATGAACTTTCAATTCTAGGATAAGATTTGTTTTCAAAACTTCATAGTAAAAGTGGTACAGTTTTAGCCGTAAAAGCAGTTCCTATGGGAAATTGCATTGTCAATATTGACAGAAATGCAACCTATAACAGGACCAATACAGAAACACCCAGTTAATAACACTATATTACTTGGCATTCTGTTATATTTTGTAATGATACTTAGCTTTTGTCGATAGGATTACAATCAATGTGTCTATATTTTTTTTATATGATGATATTCACAGTCCATACAGATAAAAAGAGCAATATCACAAAGTAATAAGAATAAGACATTTCCTTTCTTGTCGAAATTGGTATGTTCATGCGTTTGTTGTCGTTTGTTATGCCGGTATTGTAGAGATGAGCTCTTAAACTGTGATAATAATTACTGTAACAGTACTTTGCAATGTACCTATTCGAAATTGTAGAATTGATTAACACTAAAGTCTTACAATTTTTGTTTGACGTGCGCATATAAGCTGTTATACACATCATTCTAGTGTTTGTTGATTATGTTTAATTCAATGGTTTTAGTCTCATTTAGTTACATAGGCAATTCAGAAACGATATTCGAATTTTTTGTTTGCTCCATAATTTTCTGTTTGATTCTTATTTTATTTGTGGAAACCTTCAACTCCTTTAGTAAAGCTCGTCACACTTCCTTGAAGATCAATAAACTGCCGATTAGATGAATGTCTACTCCAGTCTAGTATACATTTTCTCCAGACAAAGTAGATAGTTTGGTATAAACATAACAGTTGAATTAATTTAAAACCGTGCACGGAATATCTATTATAAAAAGTAAATTTTGAATATGTTTGATGTTATTAAAATTATCATTAAATATAAGAAGTAGTAAATTAAACTCACATACCTATTGAAAACATTGTCATATAAAGTAAATCAGTATTTGAAGTTTCATTTACAATTGTACTGTTCTCATTGGTATCCAAAGGTACAGTTAAGGTATTATATTCTGTGCGTTTGATGCCAGTAGTGTCACTTAAATTTGATAAAGGTGCCGATACTGAAACGGATCTTGTCATGGTAAAGGACTGGTCTTGTGTGCAAAGGGTTGGATACTCTGACTTCGTCGATACAGAATTTGTCGGCGTGCCCTTTGGAGAAGAAGTGGATACTGAATTTGTTCTCTTATGGTCTGAGGTCGTCGATTCAAAACTAGTTAATTGGACGGTTTCCGTACTTAACAAGTTTGGAGTAGTCTCCGGTTTGTGTTCTGGGTCTGGTTGATCTCTATCGATTGTAGTGATATCATTGCCTGTAAAGGGTAAATTTAGAAATCGTGGCCATTTTCATCTAAACAATATCATCCCATGCTGACTTAATCACATTACTATGTTATGAAATATTAATGTAGTGTTATCTTTAGATGAAATTGATCGACCATTCCAATGTTTCAAAATTTTTGTTAAAACATTTTTTGTTGTGATTGTTCTCGACCTGAATATGCTTGATATGTTTGCAACCGACTCGGAACATGCAACAACTAATAAAAGATGCACAAAAATCCATGCAAAATTAAAAAAAATATATTGACAACATTTTCCAGTAATTTTTTAAGATTTCTTAGATATACACCTTAATCTATTATGTACAGAAAACTCTTCAAATATCAACTCATCGGGTTTTGTTTCCAATGGATTTACTAGATTTTCGTTTGTTACCTTCATTTGTCTCTTTGAAATCAAATTATGAGAATTGAACATCACTCTATTGATCTAATTTATCCTTTTGGAAATTTTGTTAATTGAAAATGCCATTTACTCTTTTTTTTTATAATGGCATTGCCAGTTTGTTTTTAACATATAATAATAAATTAGCAAATTTACCTGACGATATCGGGATATGGGTATTTAGTCGGATCTTTTAAGAATGGGTGTTAACACGTACTTGTGATTTGTTTAAAACCGGTTTTAACGAAGAAATGTCGAAATGTTCAGAATTTAATTAAATCTGTTTTGTGTAAGATGGTGCAAGCATACGATTTTTATTGCGTCGTACACTTTGAGAAGCGAATAATCTTTAGCTACTTTATTTAAATATTGTGTAAAAAAATTAATTATGAGCTATGAAAGTCAAGTGGCTCAAGCATTTTACTGAGGAAGATTTAAAAAAATGCAAAGAAATATTTAACAGTGGGTTAGATTTCATTAGTCTTTACTATCTATAGATTAACAACTTTTGGTTATATTTATAATTTAGAATCATCATTAAAGGTGGAGCGCGATTGCACAGTTAATTAATTATATTGATGTGCCATTTGTATGCAAGAGTGACATTTTGTTGTATTATGTCCCAATTCGAAAAAGTTATGCGAGTATTGTCTCCCTTTAACAGGTTCATTATTTTATAATTAAGTTAAGGTTTCTGATATAAATTTGAATAGTTACAAAATGTATCAATTCAATATATTTCAGTTTTTGTTATTGGTGTATCAAAAACATTGATGTACGAATATAATTTCATAAATTTGAAACGTTAAAAATGATTACATACCAATATAAAGAACCGTTCATCATTTTTGAAAAAGACTAGGATTGAAATTCCTATTGTTTATCTTCCCTTCATGGTAGATTGATTGGGAAATGAACAGAGTTATAGCAAGCAATTTTAATTGTAGCTTTTTTAATGTTAAAACAACTTTCCACTATAAACAAATGTTACTTTATACAAATATAAAGACCTTGTTCGCTTAATCTACAAATTTTATTAAATATTATGAATTTTTATTACAATAGATTAATAATTATGCTATATAAATATCTCTTTGGTATTGTTCGCCATTTCTTTATACACAACCATATTTCATTGTTTTTATCTTTTTATTCGTCTTTTGAGAACTTAAAAGTTATAAGCATAATTATATCTTTACTTGTTTGGCACTGTCTAATGACGGCTTGGTCTCCTGGTTGTTTGGGCTTGCAGATGGCCGGGTACGTGTAATTACAAGGCAATGGCAAATACTTAACGTTCCTGTATTTCACGTCTAAATGTAAACAATTCAAATTTAACAATCCATTTACTTCAGCTGAAAAAAAAATTGACAAAACAAATAGGTTATCTCTTTCAAGTAAAAAATAAAACGAAGTTTGATTTTGATGACAAATTGATCAACCTTAACTAATCAACTCTTAAACATTGAAATAAGTTTAACAATTTTAGAAATGCCCTCTTTGAAAATCGTTATATGTCTCAAATTTGTGTATAATATGATTATCATTCGTTTTTAACATGAAATTTGCCAAAAAATTGACCGAGTTGATCCATTTGATGCATGTTCATTGCTGAGGAAGTGAATTACAATTTATGAAATCTTATAGTTTTTTAAGAAAAGATCGTAAATATATTAATATTTTACATTAGCTCTGTCATTTTCCTAGTATATTTGAAGATGACGTTGATGCATGATCAAAAGAGGAGGGTAAATGAACGATATCAAGAAAAATCTGTGTTTATCTGTTTCATTGTATCGTCTTATCTTTCAGAGTTTTATAAAGAGTCACTGAGATTGTAATGTGATTTTTTTTGGAATACTTCAATATCCATTATGTAAGCAAGGACGTTTCTGATAACTTGTTATTATATGCACATGTGTACTATACGTATATATAGCTATTGAACATAGATACTACATAGGTTTGGGTTTATATATCTTTCATGTAAAAGTCTGTAAATTCTTATTAATATAGATCAGTTGTTTTTCAATGATGGACAATTTCAAAGTTCTGCAACTTGGAAATCGATAGTCAAGTCGTCAATTTATCACATTGTGGCATCATCTTATTGCAGTGGATCCCGGTTTGTTTGTTTTTAAAGACATTCACTCGTGTTGTGTACTGCATGCGGCGTGGAGAGTAACACTACGTCACCCACTGATGCGCAGGTATGCCCATTTTGTTACATTAACGTGCTGTATAATACGTTAAAAACTTACAAAACAACAGAATATTATGTGATAAATGTAGTAAATAAAGGCAACAGTAGTATACCGCTGTTCAAACTCATAAATCCATGGACAATCCATAAACTATGTGATGATCCTTGTACTTATGTGATACTATCATGTGACTATATAGTTGATGCTCGAGATCAATTTTGGAGGAGTGTTGTAGACATAAACCCGATTACATTTAGTGTTTACTTAGGAAATATGACTGACAATAAATTGATAAATTGTATTCTGCCTGTGACACCGATTTTGATTTAGATAATTAGGAACGCAAAGAGTTTAACTTCATGTGTGTAAATTTTAATTACAATTCTTGTAAATTTTTGCCGAACCGCAACTGCTACTACAATGTAGTAGTACACAAATTATCTTCAAACTGTAAAGAACATATGTAAATAATTGACATTTTCGTCGTGATCCTGTCTTTATTAACTATCTTTGTGTAAATAAAAACTCGTGTTGTTTGTATATGATCAATTGTAATTGTCTTTGCTTTTTTATATAGTCTCCAATAGGAGGCTAATCAATTATATATATATTATTATGGACTTTACGTTTTGAATTTTCCACTGAGTTCAGTATTTTTGAGATTTTACTTTTTATCATTGATTACAAATGTATCATTAATATGGTCAAAATAATGGATTAACTGTTAACAAAACTATAGATATGATAAAAAGGGTAGAGATTTTCGTTCCGAGTATTATAAATACATTACGGTAACCTCTATTCCTTAAAACCGTTCGAAACTTTGAGTACTTAAGGCTCATCCTTTTCGTACTCAATATGACATTTTTCAAGCTTTGATTCGAAGTCACTAATGAGTATTTCATAGACACAACAGATATCTTGCTTTTAATTTGTATTCCTATAGCTAGTATTTAGGACGAGTTTATTGTTAGAATGGATATTCTGTCCATATTTTCCTTTGACTGATATGGTTATTTTTTTCGTGTGTTTTTGCCCCCTGGATCATAGATAAAACAAATATGTGCCGTGTGGCCTTAACTTGATATCATATATTTATACAACTTTTTTGGAATTTTGGGTCCTCAGTGCTCTTCAACTTGGTACTAGTTTGGCTTTTTAACTATTTTGATCTGAGCGTCACTGATGAGTCTTGTGTAGACAAAACGCGCATCTGGCGTATAAATTTATAATCCTGGTACCTTTGATAACTGATTTGTACCTCACATATTGAAATGTTTCATATGATGATATTATTCGCGCAGTATTCCATGCTTTGACTTTACAATGAGTTTGATCTAAAATAGAATGAAAAGTATACTCCTTTCCTTCAGACATTATGAACAGTTACTTTTGTTTTTCAGTGTAGGTTTTATGTAGAAGCATCAATCAATTCAACATGTTCAATTATTTTAGCTACCCAGAAATATCGAGGATATTTTGTAAGTTGCACAAGTATTAATTCACAGAAATTGATTTGAATACGAAATCAATTGTCAAGGTTAATGTGGCGACCTGTTATATACTGTAAATTCAGAAATTATTGCTTGCATTTATTATTGCGATTTTGTCATTTTTAGACTTAAATGCGATTTTATTTTTTTACGATTTTGGAAAAATCCTTTCTTATTCATATAAAATATTTTAAAATGCGAGTTTAAATTATTGCGTTTACAACTCTATCGCAATTTTGGCAACAATAAAAACCTCGCAATAATTTCTGAATTTACAGTATTCGTATCGAATAAACTAATCTTACTTGAATGAATAAAAAAACAGGCTTAGCATAAAAAGGGAACATTGATTTAAAAATCATAGCGCCGAGTAATGAAAATAGTAGACAACACAAAATGACAAAATCCGTAATGTAAAAAACCATGAAAAAGAAAGAACAACTTTCTCATGACGAAACAGCACAAAACCGTACAACATAAGAGCCACCAAATTTGACACCTTATATCGTCCTTCACAACATTAGACGCTGAATCAGTCTTACACAGAATACATTGAACTGGGACACCCGAACCAGTCATGTACTAAACGTATGAGCTCCTCAATGATAAAGTAAACATGTGCTTGAGAACCGTTTTGGAGTGAGTATTGTAACGTTTACTTGTATGAGTAATGTGATTTATTATCGTTATCATCAACAGAACCAAATGGCTTGCGTGGTACGAACAATTCGAATTAAATGCAATTACTGTAAATTCATAAATTATTGCGTGCATTTATTATTGCGATTTTGTCATTTTAGACTAAAAACCCGATTTTAATTTTTGCGATATTGAAAAAAATCCTATTTACATCAGATTAAAATGTTCAAAATGCGAGTTTAAATTATTGCGAATATGACACTGTCACATTTTTCGCAATAATAAAAACATCGCAATAATTTCTGAATTTACGAATTGATTTACATATAAACCTACAACAGACTTCGTCGAATGTTGCCTTAGTTGTCCATTTCAGAAATCTGGATCTAAAGATATTTGACCAGTACTCTCTTCCATCCTCCAATTTATCAAGATTGTCGATGGTGCTAAGTATTGACCCATTTGACGAGGAACATCTACTACCTGCCGACTGATAAGTATCTGTGAATCCCATTTGCCTGGTAACTAAAATGAAGAAAATGAAATAAACGAAGACACTGAAACAAACATATTAAAGTAACATAAAAAAATATGAATTTAAGGAAGACGTGTTCACATCTAATAATTACTGACTGATAAATTTCTGTGAATCCGAGTTGTCTAGTTACTAAAATAAAAAAAGAGACTGATTACATATATTAAAAAAAATATATATAGGTATAAAGACCTCGTAGCAGAATGTGAATTTAATGAGCTCGACGATAAGGTAATAGTGACCGGCAAAACTATCAACCCGACCGGAATGTTGTTATAATTTAATATACTAATCTTTTCATGCATTAGACATGTGAAACAATTTATTACTGATTAACTCATTTATATCCAGAAATAGATCGAAATAAACTTGGAGATGTTTTAATTCAATCACTGACATTTAACGAACATTTGGATAAATATTCCAGGTCAGTACAAACTTGTCTTGTTCTAAAAATTAAAAAAAAAAAAAAAAAATCTTTGAAAGATATAATGACTCGATATAGACCTGTTTGAATCAGGTGAATGTTCTATTTTATTTGTTGGCGATTTATATACGTCACTACTTAATGGGCTGATAAATCTATGATGTAGGATACATGGATCGTTTCGCACCATGAAAAGTTGAAACCATCAACATTAAATGCAACTCCTACACACAAATGGCTTACGGCACGCTATAGATGACGACACAATGAGTTATCAGTACACCATCAATGTATCGTACTTTCCTTAACCTACATTACCCTGTATATTCGCTCCGTTAATTGTGTATTACAGCTTTATTACTTTGAAAAAAATAGCTGATAACGACGTTAAAGTGCCATCAGAAGTTTCAAATGTTACTTTCAAAAGAATAACGAAGCTAAAACGATGAAAAAAGGACACTACCACTATTAAAAGGAAATAATTGTCAAAAATATACGCGAGTTATCATCACAAAATATAATTGTGTGAAGGCTTCAACACATATGACAGGTATTGGGAACACAAAATAACACTTACAAAAATGAGAAATATTTTAATGCAACTATAAATCATTCATTCCTGTCAGGAAAATGATAAGTTATCAACTCGCAGCAAAATGTCTAAAAATGTTTTAAAAGCTACTAATCCAAGTCATACTTCTATTCATCTTTTCCTTTTTAGTGTACTTGTATTGAATTAATATCAATGATATTTCTATTCAAACGATGTCAAATCAAGCTTGGTAAACTAACGTTCTCATCTGGAAAACAGTTGGTTGACGACACAATTGTCGAATAAACGAATGGCATTGAGTGTTTGTCTTGGACTTTTCCGGCTAGCATAAAATATGTTTATACAACATTGAGCATTTAATAAACAAATAATCACTTTAAAAGTTCATTTTGTGATTTGTGGTTAATATATTATACGAAATGAGTGTGCAGTATTTCCTATAGTTGACACTTTTCCAACGTCAATCGCAGAATATCTTCATTTAATGTGAATGTGAAACAACGTCATGTTAAAACAGCACAATGTGATAATGAATCGATACATTCACTACAAAAGTTTAAAAGTCTGAAAAAAAACATTTTTTGTCTTGATTTGCATGAACTTTTACTTGACATTCTCCAAAAGTATGAGTTGTGTCTTACTTTTTCTTGACAAATTCTTAACATTCTGAATATGTTCTAAACATTTCTTGACAAATTCTTGACATCTGAATACTGTCTTGTAATTTCTTGACATATTCTCGACATTCTTATTTTTTCTCAGAACGGCTTGACATATTCTGAACATTTTAAATTGTATTTAAATTTTACTTGACAATTCTTAGTATTCATGATATAACTTTAATCTTTATTTCTCTTTATATAATATACTGTTGTTTCATTTACAATTACACTTCGAACAACTAAAATAAAAGTTGGGCATGTAAAATAAATGAAAATACGGGTATATAAATAGTATAACAAATACAAATATGGCTATGA
Source organism: Mytilus edulis (assembly GCA_019925275.1). Classification (NCBI taxonomy): domain Eukaryota; kingdom Metazoa; phylum Mollusca; class Bivalvia; order Mytilida; family Mytilidae; genus Mytilus; species Mytilus edulis. The sequence continues at coordinate 59,885,604 of CM034356.1, forward strand.
AATCTAAAGTATTAACAATAGAAATATGGGTACAAATGTATGTTGATATACATGTATAAAACAATGTAAATAATTACAAGTTTCGATTCTAATTTGTATGGATAATTACTAAATGATTAAAATCAATTATATTGTAGACATAGTTCATCCTAGATTCATAATATTCAATGTTAATATGTTAAATAATGATTGTACCAAAATATTGTTTTTATAAATAGCAAAGTATGACGGTATCCTAATGCTTCAAAGGATTTTATAGTCTTACTCCTTGACTTAAAAGATAAAAATGTGTGTAGTGTCATCTGTTGGAATATAAGTATTACCGGTGGACAGGATGTCCCCCATAACATTAAGGTATTCCACACCCGATGGTACACATAACTGTAAAATGAAAAAGTACTGCTCGACCTGTAATCAGCCTTACATCTTATCAGTTGACCGACCATCCTACTACCATTTAAAAAGTTTGTTGATAGATGAAAATGAACATTATCATTTTGATTAAAACAAATTGAATAAAAATGGATTTTCTTCAGCAAAATTATGAAGTTAATTATTTTAACTTAAAAAATGAATTAAATAATTCCCAAAGATTTTTGATAAAAAATAATAAAATTAGACTCAAATTTGAATGAAAAAATGTTTTTAGTTATTGTAAAAAAATGAATCAGGTTTTTGAATTAAGATGGGAACAAATTGGTTTTGATGTTATATTTGTTATTCTCGTGGGATTTTGTCTGATGCTTGGTCCGTTTCTGTGCGTGTTACATTGTGGTGTTGTGTCGTTGTTCTCCTCTTATATTTAATGCGTTTCCTTCAGTTTTAGTTTGTTACCCCGATTTTGTTTTTTGTCCATGGATTTATCAGTGTGAACAGCGGTATACTACTGTTGCCTTTATTTTTGACCTAAACGAAAAAGCGCCCTCTTTTTAGCTACACAAAGGCAAAAGATGAATTGTTGGGTCCAAAAGAGACACATGGTCACATTTTAAAACTACCTCAAGTCACCTATATAGCTATTTAAGTATGGCAGTTTTGCGAACGGCAAAAATCTAAATGCTGTTTGTCAGTAACTTTGACGTATATTCCAAGTGAAAAAATCATTAAACGTTTAAAAAAATTAAATCAAAATAAATTACATGGAAGATTATTCAGAGTGTTCCAACTTAGTTGCATATCTTACTATACAAAATTAATCCTAGATTGTTCAAAGTCTAGTTTAGTCAAAATAACATATAACAGCAATAGAAAGTTATAAACAGTGCAGAACGATTCTGTACATGTTTCAGGCGAAATTTTTTCTGTAGAGATATTGTCAGGACACATTTGAGACTGTCGAGACATATTCAGACATTGTTTAGAATGTCAACAATATGTCAAGACATATTCAGATATTATTAAGAATGTCAATAATATGTCAAGACTGATCGAGACAAGTTTAAGACAGTAACCAGATGATACAGGAAGTGTCGGGAAATTTTTAGACACTGTCCATACTGTCAAGATATGTGTAAAAAAAAATCAAGGACCTAATTAGACAAATTCATACTATGTCAAAAATTGTTAATAATTATTCAGACAAATAAAAAATGTCGAGTAAAAAATCATGCAAATTCAGACAAAACTGGTCTTTTCAGACTTATCGACTTTTGTATTGAGTATACATCAAAATTTGTAAAAAGATAAATTAAATATATATAAAAACTAGTTTGAGATGGAGTATATTTATACTGATTACTTCTAAGAGTAATTATTATATAACGTCATACTATTGAATCAGGAAGGACAATTGGTAACCTAACTTTTCTTGAGAAGATTTACCTCCATATATTACACATGCTGTCCAGTATTCTAAATCGCAGTCTACAGCTTTCAGTACAAACGTACCATTTCGAGGCATAATAACAGAGCAGGCAAATCTTTGATCGACATCAGGCTTGGGTTTGGATTTACCTATGAATTAAATGAATTTCAATGAATATGAATGAACAAAGTTTGAACTGTTTACTGTCTTTTGAATTGATAAATATCTATAACACTTATCTATTCATTGCAAAATAGATATACCAAAATACTTCTACTTGAGCATTATCTGCACATAAATTTGGTTTTGATAGCACTTTTAGTTTAGTGTTTTGCTTTCCATAATGACAACCGCTTTTACAGAACTCGGAAAGAATATGATTTTGAGTAAATACACACACATACACGCACACACAAATATAAATATATTAAAAAGCGAAAAAAAGTCTGAAGAACGCAGTATAACTCAACTTTGAATTCCGAAACAAAAAACATAAAAAATCATAATTCCGTTCGTCAATACGCAGGATACTGGCATCACCAATATGTACAACGCCACCAAAACGAATTAACCCTTTCTAATGGAAAGCGAGAGGATGAGGAAAATATTCCATCGAACTCTATAATAAATGGTAAGAGACAACCAATAAACTTAAAAAGGATTATAAAAGAGCAATTCAATTGCAAATGTTTCTGTGAAAACAGGTAGAGATTCAGGATGTGGAATTTGCAGTAAAGATAACTATAACTATATTAAAACGTGTTTATCAAAAACATTTAAAAGTGGACATATAGACTAGATCGTTAGTTTTGCCGTTTAAATGGTTTTACACTAGTAATTTGGGGCCCTTTATAGCTTGTTATAGGTGTGAGCCAAGGCTCCGTGTTGAAGACGGTACATTGACCTATAATGGTTTACTTTTATAAATTGTTATTTGGATGGAGAGTTGTCTCATTGGCATTCACACCAAATCTTCCTATATCTTTAGTTTTATAAATAGTTCATGGAACTGCACACATGACTTGTACATTCAAAAATTTATTTACTGTACAACATGCCCAACATGTAAAGGAAATTACATCGAACAAACTCGGAAACTAAGTATAAGATAACGTGTCCACAAACAACAAACCAGCCGTCCACACTTACAGCAAATACCACTAAGTAAACACCTAGACATATGTGCTAATTGAAAATTTAAAATGTTACCGTTCTAAAAATATCGCCGCGATGATGATGAAGAATATAGAAAGGTTCTGGAGAAGCGCTTCATTGAGACATTTAAAGCAAACCTGAATGTGTAAAGGAAATACTACCCCGGGGTAACGTTACTGAGTTACATAAGTCCCGTGAAGGATGAAAACGTCAGAACAATATCAAAAATATTTCATTATCTACTTACCTGAATTTGTGTTTTCATGAATAAATATATATGTATGTATATAAAGGTAAGCGTTTTTAATCATTCGTGAAAAAGAAAGAAAGTTGTTGGTATGCTACAGTAGTAGGCAAATGTAAACAAATCACGTACCAATAATGTGCTGGTATACCGTAAAATGAGATCTTTCTCCACATACATTATTGTTTGATCCTGCACATTTGTACGTGCACTTTGACGAATCAACTTCCTTCAAATTGTAAAGAGAATGTAGACAAAGACACCAGTTGTACTGCAATACAAGTATAATAAGTTACCTTTGTACAGAATAAGCTCAACTACATAAATAACATAATAGTACAACTGTGTGGTTATAGGGTTTTTATTAGTGCTAGCTGAATGAAAGGGTGAATTTTTCAGTCGGCCATGTATCACAATGATACATTGTCAACATGTCAATATCTTAACATTTATGAAATTTACATGATTTATGTGTAATGTGAAGAAGATACACTTAAGAAAAATAGAGAAATAGATTACATGGTTAAAATTCCAAATTTAATCGAAAGTCTTCAAAACCATACACATTTAATATTGAGAGTTACCAATGCCACGGCACGACAACATTAAGAACAGGGACAAGGAAGCCGTAAATAATTGCAACATAAATTAAAAATTTCCAATGTCACGTTTAAGTAGATAGCAAAAAAAAAAAAAAACACGTTACTTACTTTCATTGCGAAATATTCGTTCATTTTGCATTTTTCTGAACAAAGTGTTGGTGTTAACCTTTTAATGTCATATACACCATTACTATTCATTGATCCAGAATTGGTATGACATCCTTGAAATGAAAGAATACGAACATTGTATAAGAACAATTAAATTCACGAAAACGATATCTAAAAAACGCATAACTAAGCATTGTTACTTTTGTTAAATGTTTTTTTTTATATGATGATACATGTGGTACGATAGTAGAGATGATTCAGTAAAGGAAAGCCACTTACCAACGCTTCTACTTCCGGACTCATGTACATTTATTATAAGATAATACAATGTTTACCATAAAGTAATCAAGTTTTTCTTTAAATTGAGAATGGAATTCGTGAAGGGGAACGGCACCTGTTATATTTAGTATTTATTAACTAAAATCGTATGTCACATGTAAATATAACGTAAAGTCGTATGTTGATAGACGGAAATATATGCCAGTGTCATTACAAATTACATTTTAGACGGATATATTTCAATATCGTTTGTATTTCCATAGTTCGTATGTGAAAATGTAATGCTATTTTTCACATTCAGAAGATTAGCCTTGTAATTTGTTAGTTGTGTTCATGATAAGTTTCCTAATTTACTATAACGTTTTCCTGATAATTTTCCTTGGTATCGATTTTCTTAATATTTTCCCGTAACAGTAATAACCCTTTTATTTTTTTGTTTTATTGCAGTTATTTGTCATTTGAATTTTTGAAAGTCAATAATGGAATCCTTGCAGGCACAAAAAATATCTGCCATTTGTCCTCGGTCGACAATATGCAATATGTATTTCTTGAATGATAATTCTCTACAATATTACATACTTTGTAGAAGAAACTTATTCAGTAACTAGATATCAATTTCCAATATGCTTAATTATGAGTTTTATGTAATCCTTATGTTCGATGTGCGGGATATCAGCCGTCAAAGTCGAATTCTATAAAAGGGGAATATGAGTAATTTTTAGTAGCAAAACATAACTATCAAAGCATCAATTGTTAGTCCAGAAAATGTTTTATAAATTTTTGGGATGATTTATTGTGATCAAATCAGGTTAATTAGGTAAACACATATCTTTGTAAAATCATTGTTGCGGAAATAAAAAACGGGTATTTGCCCATAAAGAAACCAATCCGAATAACGATAACAATAAATACGGTAACATGTTATCATCTGTATGCAGCAGTTGAGTAATATCTCGTCCAAAATATATGATACATTAAAGTGTTCCTATCAAACTGTCAATGAAACGATTTCTAAGCAATGCAATTCTGTTGATTTTTTTATTTTTCTAATCTTGTGAAAAAATAAAACAAATAAAATACCTGTTATCCAGTAGTTGTTAATTCATAATCATAGATTGATTTTTTACAAAACGTGAATAAATATTGAAATACCAAGAATTTTCTACCAAGACAATATATTGTCATTTTTGTCACATTAGCCAAAACCTTTTGTGAGTCTTCAATGCGTTTTAAACTTCAACCTTTATTTGTCCTTCTTACATTTTTATTGGAGCGTCACTAATGAGTCAGTTTTCGACGAAAAGCGTTTAATAGTACTTACTTGTATCTATAATCATTTTTATTGTTGTTGTCTGCCGTATTTGTTTTGAATATTACACTGTTATAACCTGAACGTGGTTTATTGCTTTTTGAAAAATTTATTTAATATTCAATATTGTTATATCCCCTTTCATGTGTAGGTAACTCTGCAATACGGGTTTTGCTCATTATTAAAGTCGTAAAATAGAGTGTTAAAGATTTAAAAAGAAAGACTTAAATATACGGATTTATCCAGCAACTAGATAGCTAGTATAACATCTAAAGCATCACAATCTTATGTTTTAATTTCCAATTCATCCATGGTATCACTTCTCATAAAAACAATAATAAGTTAAATGGAAACACATCTGTTACTCCGTATTATGATATGATGTTAGAAAACAACTAATCCGCCCAATAAATTCATGAAATTTAGACATGTTAGAAGAAAAATAAAACGATTGCAAATATTTGAAAATAATTCTGTATGTCAAAGAATCACAACCTCTGCACATATCGCTCAATCTAAACGAATCTCAAACTGGAATAGTTATTTTTTGTGATTTGACTATGTACCAAAGATCTAAATCGTTATGTATTATAATCTAAAGTCTCCTCAAGTTACACAGTAACCCTTTTTTCAAGCAGATAGTTTTGTTTAAAACCAGAACACTAAAGTATCGTTCATTGAAATCAGACGCAATCATTTCTTACGTTTTATAAGTGTGCATAAAATAGACAATGTGGTTAAATCAGCGGTTGAATGGCCTCTATCTTATATAAAGAACAATGCTATTAACTTTGATACCCTATTACCTTATTGAGTGTATTGTTACCTTTATGAAACATCCATTGCGAGTTTAAATAAATCCCACCAACCCAACCTCTGTATTCGCCGTGAGATAAATAGGGTATACTGTCTTCAGAAGCTAAGCTACAGTAACTAAAGCTATCTAGCCAAGTCATTATGTTGGGAGTTATTGTCATGCCATGGCCTAAAATAGTAAAAATTGAAAAGTTACTACCTCAAACAAAATTTTTAATCAATGCTTGCCATATGGTTAGACACAGATATTTAATGTAAATGTTACCATACATCAGATTTGTAACCGTCAATCATAGATTCAGAGGTCATGTGGACGGATACTGAGCAACGTATATCTGAATTAATCTCATACCCAATGCATATTCCTTTTGGTTGATGAGGACTTCTTTTTAAATACGGATTATTCTTTTTAATCTTTTTACAAGTATTGACGTTTATATTGATAAGCAGTCTGAAATCATGTTGTTTGTGTTTTTAAATTAAACATATATTTATCCTTTTTTTTAGGTTTAACTGACGAAAGTAGTAAATCAACGAACAAATTGAATTGTGGTGGTAAGCTTAATAACTAAGTCATAAAATCTAACTCGAAACATGAATACTAAATTGAAATACTTTTCTAGGTCATTTCGAGGAATCCTGCACACTTTTGCAGTAAAAAAACATCCATTTTAAGAATCCTTCAGTTATTTTTTTTGGAGAATCTTTGGTCAACAAATTACAAAATTTATCAGCCATTTCGATCAGTACAGCTCTTTCAAAATTAAACCATTAATTATAAAGTTATGTTCAGTAAATTGGTTAGAATTCACTTCGGTAAATTCATCACATGCACTATTATGGAATTTGTTTTTCAGAGACTTCAGATCTGTTCAGGTTATGCCTTTTACATGTTCAAAGATAAAACATATTTATTTGTCTGGTACAACTAAAGAATAGAAGTGTATTAACTGTTAAAAACATGTCATATTACTCAATTTCCAACTGAGATATATCTGGAAAATAACTTAAACTTGTACATGTATAACGTTTGAAGACAACACTATGACCTATAGTAAATATCGGGTAGATGATTGTTTCATTGGCAATCATGATCATTGTATTTTTATTATTGTTCTTATGTTCAGGCGATATCCGTAATATTCGTTTAAGAGTTGAACGAATATACCTCCCGATAATAAGTTAAATCACAAAAATACTGAACTCCGAGGAAAATTCAAAACGGAACATCCCTAGTCAAATGGCAACAATTTTCAACGACATGAAATATGTTTAATTTACCTGCTTTGACTTTCCAAGGTAAAAAGCACAAGAACAATAAAATCATCCAAATGAGTTTTGTATCCATTTAAAAATTCATAACATTTTGACATTAAGATAAATTTCCTGTTATTTAGTTGTTTAAATATAACAATCGTTTCCTGTCATTTATAATTTGTTGCAATTCATAGTTTTATTCTATTTCAATCAACAATTAAAAACCAGTCAAACCATTTTGTAATAAGCTATGGAAATTTTCGGATTGATATAATGATTATTTTAGAGAAAACATACTCAGAAAAAAAAACCATTTGGCGACGTTTTGAAAATTGTTTTGTGAAAAAATTAAACAATACAAAAAACGTTTGATATGCTATGTTTACATCCTCATTTGAATCAAGTGTTTTTTTTTTTATTAAAGTCTGCCCAATTTGTACTACAAACAACTCTTGGTCTCGAAATCTACAAATTCTCAATGTACATATCATGCATATATATCACTTCAAATATGAAAAACTATCATTAAAATCATTAGCTCTTTCATGGTTCTTTGCTAAGGTGACATGGTAATGTTTACTGTGATATTGCAAAACCTGCACGGTAGTAGCCTTTGTGTATCAAGATGTACCGTTGTATACATCTTATGGCGTTAAACTAAAGTTATTGTTAATAGTCAGTTTGTTTTGATATAATAAACAGTAATGTTACTTTGGTATATGAACCTCTTGTAAATGTGTGCTTACATGTAGTATTGTGGTCGAATAAGAAAAACAGAATATCAGAAAAATGCATTTGAAATGAATCTTATGATCACAAATATTAGGGTTTTATAGTGTATTGAAATTTCACTGGCGAATTTTTTTCCTTTCTATCATATTCATAAAAGGAAAGTTAAGAAATACACTCTTAGTGTAAAGCTGAATTTTGTCACCGAATGACCTTATATCTGCTCCGGATAACATACTGAGGTAAAAAACAAATTCACTTTTTGAATTGTGACTTCAAATCTTTTGCGTTGTTATCATAATGATGTCAAAGTTTACGAGACTCTGTTTCCTTTTACGTATTGGCGGACAAATTGTTATACAAATGTAAATACGCCTTTTGTCCACAATGTTTCCTTGATAATATTGGATGTTATTGTAAAGTAGTAATTGATATCATTTGTAGTTAGCAAAAATCCTGTTTTCATGGTAGAATCAAGAGAGAATCAAATTTGTTGTTTACAAATACATATGTTTTCAAACTAATGTACATATTTATTGTTGATATTGCACAATATCACTTTATTTTGCACTATTCATTTCATTGCAGTTTCAAATCTCTGAAATACAAATGACATTCATCAATATCAACAAACATTGACAAACGACGACGTGATTTCTGTATCTGCAGATATCATATAAACACAATGACTGCAATTGTATTCCACATCGCATTATTTTGAATTTTTGTGCATGTTCTTGTGCTTTTATTGGCGTTGTTATCGAAGAGTTCAAAGAGTCTAAAGTCTTAATTTTAATGTTCGTTTAACCGGTCAATATTTGCATATGTAACATGTGCAAGTCTTAATTTGTGAGTTGTTCTCTTATTTATATCGAATTATCTAATTGTTTGGTTTTTTATTCATTTTTTTAAATAGGAAACTATGTGTTGGTGACTGAACATTGATGATCTTGCGAATAAATTCACAATTAAGAGTTTGATCAATGGTATAGAAACCACTTCTTGTCTCGATTATTGTAAGTGCAAATTCAAGAAACTTATGTTTAATGTCAAGCAAATTTACCCAAAACATCTGTTATGATACAGACAATATTACCCATAACTAGTAACAATATATTATAAATATCCATAGTTGGGAATTTATATAGCGATTTTCTAATTCACTTATATGTTGCATTTTCGCTAGCAAAGGGTTACGATCAAGTCATCTCTTCTCCACCCTTCACGACAAAAGATCGAATTTCTAACCCATGAGGTAATGATATGCATTGGTCGCAGTTGTAACTCGCTGCATCCAATACAAAAGGACCTTTAAAATCATCACGTAAAAATAAAGAAAAATAAATAAATAATTAGCATGTGCTGGTTGTGCATCAGTATTTATCCCCAAAACATAAGACAATACTTAGTGAAAAATTCAAAATGTTTGAAACTGCTACTGGGAGTTACAATGTATGTTGATAGCAAAATGCTGGAGGGTCAACGTATACTGTTACGCCCCGGTGATTTTAAAGCTATTTTTACTATGGTCTCTGTTTCACACTTGATGTACACAGATGTCCGTTGTATTGTAATTCGTATTTTACAGAAGAAATAGCTAACTTTAACTTAATATTATATATTGACTTCTTTGTAACGTTACGTGTTCTTGTTTATGAATAACTTGTGTATCACGTCACACGTTGTATAAAATACGAAATGCATGTTCCTGTTTTGAGCTTCTCTCCAAAAACCACTATGCAGTAAGCAGTATCTCTTAAACTAGAATTTGCTGCACCAAGTAAGAGCACTTAAGTGCACCATGTAGATTTGCTGCACAAAGTAAAGTTGATTGGTGAAAGTATTTGAATGCAGTGCACCAAGTAGATTGTCTTGCACCAAGAATACAGTGCACCAAGTAGGAGTACTTGGTGATAATATTTAATGCACCGAGTATGCTGAGTATATGAATGTAGTGCACCATGTAATGCAGTGCACCAAGTAGGAGTACTTGATTATAATATTTAATGCACCGAGTATGCTAAGTATTTAAACGCAGTGCACCAAGTAGATTTTTCTGCACCAAGTAATGCCGTGCACCAAGTAGATTTTCCTGCACCAAGTAATGCCGTGCACCAAGTAGATTTTCCTGCACCAAGTAATGCCGTGCACCAAGTAGATCTTCTTGCACCGAGCGCTAGCAGAATTGTTTTTTTTCTATTAAACCTGGTGTAATGAACGCACCTTGCTGTATTACTTATTGCATATAATAATTAACGTATTGTGTTTCATGAACCACTGTATTTGATGTATTCTTTAATAAGAAATATTGCAATTTATGAACATCCATTATGATTTTGATTATAACTTCCTTCACCAGAGGGTGTATATCCTGACAAGAAAACCCAGGAACGTTACAATACTTTTCGATTATACTTCATGAAAGTTGTAAACAATAGACACAATTATCTAAACACCTCCACCCTGAGAGAGCTAAGTTGTTGTAGTTAAATAGAAAAGAATCAAGATTCACAATTTATTATGTTTATATTTGTGTTATTTTTTCTAGTCGTAAAAGACGTGGAAATAATTAGTTCTCAAAAGTGAGTTCATTTCTAGTATTCAAAGTACAGTTATCTTTATAATCTGTAAATACAGGCGACGACCCTGAAATTTAAAATGGGTTGTCAAAGGTCTGTTACCAACCGCCAAAAAAAATCAATGTCAAAGTTGGGTGTCTCTTAGGGGGGGGGGGGGGGGGTAACTGGACTGACGTAAGCAAAAGTTTCTGTTTCAACCCACATGACCCATTTACCTTAGTTTTCCGATGGCATCATCCCGTATGGCCTCTTATATAATACCTGCCTATTGTATTTCTTAATTATTTGTTCTTGTTGTGAACACGTATACAATATTCGCCAATGGATATTAAGGAACCAACAATCAATCAGCTATTGTACTTTTTCAAAGAGTCATAGAGACTAATCATGCTATATTTGGGAATATTTCCGGAATAAAAACACATGGATGGTAGTCAAATTTAATTCTCAGGAAGATCCTGACCATGAGTGAAACATGTGAAAGGAAGGTCATAACGGAATTTTAGTTTGAGTAAAAACTCTTAGAAATTTAGTGCTAATACGTAGAGAAAATGAGCACAGCCCCAAAGTTTGACCATTGAAAAAAAATGTGCATATGAAATGTTAAATATAAGATAAAATTATTTACGAAACTTTATAGTAAAAGAAGCACATTTTAATCGTTAAAGGGGTTCCTATGGGAAATTGCAATGTATAAATTAGTGCCATCTTTAACGATCTATCTGTGTCGTATATTTTTTTTAACATAAACGTAGATGAATTGTTCATAGAACAAAAAAGCTATAAACGAGTGACTGTTTGTTTTTTTGTTTTAAAAAAAAACACATGTGCAGGACACTTTCATTATATAAAATAGCCGTGATGCACTCTAAGACTCTATTTGATTCTGAACTGTTGAATAATGATTAGATATTTATAAAGTAAGGAGAAAAAAAAAGTTCCATATACATGTTTAATCCATAAGGTGTTCGACATACCTGCTTTTGACATCACTATCATAATACAAACTATCCTTAGACAAAAAAGAAAACTACTCATGTTAAGCTGAGTGTTTTTACTTTTAGTATAGTTGAATTTACAACAAGGACAAATAAATAACACATTTGTTTTCTATTAACTTAATCTTCTCGATCTCTGTCAATTATAATATGCATACTTCTTCAATCAACAGGAAGATATAAAGAATAGAAGTATATTCAATAAAAAAAGTATCAGTAGCCATGACATGACTTACTTAAAAAAACAATCAGTATGAAAATGACTGCAATGAAAGCATAAGGAAGTTAATCGATTAGCTAGCATTGTTAAAGACTGTAGTTTTCTGTCGAACAGTGAAACAATAAAAAATACAGTCGTAGGGTCATAGTTTTATTGCATTGTTTTAATGAAAATAGTTTTTCAACATAACAATGTACTATTATTAAGCGTGCCTTTATAAATACATGTGATTTATTAAAAATTTCATACATACATGTATTTTGACCATGTTTTTGTAATTACCGATACAAAATCCAGTCTTCTAGGAGATGCTTGCACACCCTTTAGATTGGTTTGGTGAATCATACAAGCATTTGGTGTGAACTATTGCAGTATCACAATATGCCACACTTTTTTTTGCAGACTTCTTCTTTGACAAAGGACCTAGAGGAAACCCCAATGACATACTCTGATTTTGCTCGCTTTTTAATACAGTGAAACCTGGGTAAACCGAACCCTGATAAAACCGAATTTCAGTTTAAACCGAACAATTTTCAAAGTCCCACAAAATTTCCCTATCAATTAACGTTAATCTAACCTGAAAAATCCGAACCCTGACAACACCGAATTTCGAACGCTTTGTGAAGGCTCGTTAGTAAATTATTATCTAAAAATTACCTGTCAAAATCGATCAATACCAATCAAAACAATAAAATATTATTAATTATTTGCATGATTTAATTAAACAAACACGGGATGGCAGAATATCCCCGAAGGTATTTGAGGTTTAATGAACTTGTGAGTTGTTATTACAAACTAATTAGCATGTCTGTGTCCATGTATAAAGTGATTTTTCGTACAGAAACGTTAAAATGGTCAGCTACCCCCATCGCCGATAATGACGAGAAAAGAACTTTCCCTCAGATCAATTAAATGCACCTTACTCAAATAATTACGGCCACAAAATCGAAACTACCATTCTGTAGCTAAACTGTTTAATTAAATAATAGTTTTAAAGCCTTTCACCGGATTAAGAAGTCGTGCAACATAACAAGGTCAATGGATTTCGATTGCTGGATTCCCTTTATAGGCCCTATATATTTATTTCGAATGCCCCCGAAGACTTCCGTTAGCTATTTGGCAACGATAAAGTCCGAGAATAAACTGGACCCCTGCTGTTGTTTCACTGTTATCGTGTGCCGAAGTATCAATCAGCGGGTGACCAGTTTAGTCCGAGAACTCGTGTGTACAATGATGTTCCCGATTCAACTACGGAAACGTCATTTGACATTGACTGTGAATCTGAATTGGTCAGTGAATTAACGGATGAGAAAATAATTATAAAAAGCTAAATCGCTCCACGTCGGAAATCTCCCAACGACGAGCGTGATTGACGGAGTGGCGTTTGATTTATAAACAAAAATGTAGCAAAACGTCTATCTTCATCTTCTTTTATTTTTACATTTACATCTAAATCAACACAAAAATAAACTTTCGTCTGTGGTGTCACCTATTATCCCTTGTCAGTATATGCCAACATTATTTGGTGTCGACTTCCGTTTACCTCTACAATCCGAACACTTGTGAAAACCAAACAAAACGCAAAGTACCGTGGGTGTTCGGTTTGGACAGGTTTCACTGTACAACATTGTGCATTGCAATGTTTGAAGATGGCTTATTTTTGTCTGGCATCGGTTATAATACTGTCGGCATAGACACATCGTATTCCGCTTCCACAAATTTGCTCTGCTAACTTCTGAAATCAAAATCAAGGTGGCGATATTGATCTTTCGCTACATTATAAATATTATAAATTGGGCATTTAGGGCTACTTTGACCTTTTGCTTTATCATAAACTTTGCATTAAGAAAGTTAAGGATCTTCAAATCATTCCATGGTTTTTCGTATGACCTGTTTTCATTTTTAGTATATGGTTATCGACCACCGAGTTTAAAACGAGTGCCTTTACCTTCTGAACTAGCTTTCTTCCTTCTTTGTCTAAAGTAAAGTACAAGACGATTATCAAATAAGAACATATTAGAATAATTTAATAAAGCTGTCACATACCTCGAACATTTTGCATGCTTTCTAATACACATTTAAAAAAAACCCATATTCATCGAGAAGTACATTTGTATAAGTAGTTTAAGCTCTGGTCACATTAGAACAATTTTTTAGGTTTTAAATATACGATGTCAGAACACACTATATGCCTATCATATCGACAAACCGATATTCTCAAAGCCCATATAGCATAATCAGTTATGGTAGGTCCCAAAATGACAAATGTAAAATAATTCAAATAAGAAAACTATAGGGCTAATTTATGAACCAAAAAATGAACGAAAAACAAATATTTAACACAGCAACAAACGACAACAACTGAATTACAGTCTCCTGACTTGGAAAAGGCACATACATAGAATCTGGCGTGGTTAAACATGTTAACGAAAATATAACCCTCACCTTAACTAGACCAATGGTGTAACTGTAAAATATAAGAATGAGCTGAAAACATCAGTTACGGAAGACTTGGTGTTTGATTATTGCTTTTTTCATAAATAAATTTGTTAAAATCTCTGGATATTGTACATTGTTGTATGACTTGCTATACAGTATGGGTTTCATTCATTGTTGAAGACCGTTTGGTGACCTGCAACTGCAAATCATTTAGTCTGTGGCGGACATTTGTCTCTTTGGCAATCTTACACAACTTTGTATTGTTATGAGAAAGGACACATATAAAAACGAAGATTTGTTATGCTTGCCAATGGGACAACTCTCCACAAAAGACAAAATGACATAGAAATTAACAACTATAGGTCACCGTACGTAAAATACGGATGTCATGATGGATTTATACTTTCTGCTCCTTGAAATAACCTTTAAGACAGATTTCTAAGTTTTAAATGTATACTCCTGAAGGATTATTAAAACAAGATGGAAGTGCAAGTAACGATATACTTGTGTTATTATCAATAGTTTCATACAAATGCAAGAATAATTTTGTAGAAGTTAAAACATCAGGTGCATTAACGGGGGAAAAAAACCAAAACACTTATTCATTTGACCTGTGATTAATCAAAATTGGTACCATATAACATTAACGGTACCAATTTTCCTGCACCAGATTCGCATTTCCACAATACATGTCTCTTCAGTGATGCTCGTGGCCAAAATAATTGAAATCCAAAGCTTATATAATTGTAAAATTAAATTCTTTCATTTCACAGCAATAAATCAAACTACCTAATAAGCTTGCATTTCGTAAGATCAATATTTAATTTAGTTAGATGGGCTGATTTACACAAGTCAAAAATAAATTTGATGGTCAAGACCAGTCGAGACAGGTCAAGACTGGTTGAGACTGAGTCGAGACTAGTCGAGACAGGTCGAGACTAGTCAAGACAGGTCGAAACAGGTCTAGCCTTGGTCAAGACCATTTCAGACTACACGAAGATCATCAAGTACTGAATCAGACTAATTAAGTAAAGTCGAGACCCAGTCTAGTACACTTAAGTACAGTCGAGACAATGTCGAGACTAGTCGAGTAAAATGTGTGCTCGATTTTACTGGTCGAGCACAAAAACTGGTCAATTCAGACTCTGAGTAGTTTATAGTGATACCTTCTTACTATTGTTACAAGTACTGCCATTATTATTAGAATGGCACATACAATAGCGGCTAGAACTGAAATAGGAATGTCATGTTATTAGTTATAAAAAAAAAACACTTTAATACTCTATACTCTATATCTATTCAAACACAAGTAAAAATGTCATGTTAGGGAAATTTAAGGTCACATCACCCTATGTGTGGTTCTTGTGTGCTGTTGCCATCACTTAGTTATCGTTTTTGTTATTTGTCGAGGTTGTCGTCCGTAGTGTGTTGTCGAATCCACAGATACGATTTCAACAAAATTTGGAACAGATTATCTTCCGTGTATCTAGTCTGAAACATGATCTTTTTAACAATCATCATTACTGACATTCGTTGTATCTTCCTACTGTTGATATTTCAACATCTATCAGAAGACGCCCAGCAAGAGTTATTGTCCTAAAACGAGATTTTATTCAAGTCACTAGAATAAGATTTGTCAAGACTAACGTCTGTAAAAGGCTGTTATATTAAGAAATGATAAAATGAATGCTTACGCTTTTAAAAAAGTAGCGCATAAGAAAATAGGTTCATGAAACCAAAAGCTGTCCGACCTACCTGCTTTTGTAATCACTATCACAGTAAATGCTATCCTTAGGTAAAAAATAAAACTGCGACACATTTTTTAGGTGAGAGTTTCAACTTTTAGTAGAGTTGAATATACAAAAATGGCAAATAGATGACACATTTGTTTTCTATTGACTTAATACTTTTGGTCTACTGTCAAACATATATAATCTGCAAACATCTCAAATCAACAGGAAGATATATATTAACTGATAGTTTATGAAAACAAACTATAATATGTTTTTAAAAAAATATATAAAAGGTAAAATATGTATGCCAAAACTAGGTTCGGGTGTAGTATCCTGGTAACTGATCTTGTTGGTTGTGTTGGCTTCCATTAAATATCTTTAATAGTTATATGACTTAAATCATACCTATTTGCAATTTAGAAGAAGAAACATCCAACATACAAGACGTTGGTTTAAGGTTCCGTAAGTTCAGGGCCTTTAAAACACTTACAAAAATGATTGCAGCATTCAGAAACATGTCCTTGCTTTTGAATATATCGAAGTCCCCCTCCCCAAATATGTCTTCAAAATATTTAAACATTACACTATTGTTTACACTTACGTCCGATCGTAGTCCTTTCACGTTAAACATATCCAACTTAATAATATAAACAATACCAATTTTACTGCACAAAATACACTGTTTGATAACTGATGTTTCTAAAACTATTCTCCAGACCACATTATGTTTCAATCTAAAACCCAATATAAACGTTGAAGACCTGATCAACCGAACATACCTGAAGTTTAGCCAAAACTGGACAAGCAATCAGATCTTTGCACGATGAAGATATATTCCATAATTCAAAATGATTTTCAAGATTTTATAAGATTAAACAGGTTGAATATCAATCAATCAATTATGCGAAGTTCTGGACATTAGGCTGGTAATAACCCTCCGTAACTAACAGTCCAAGGGCAGAGTTTTCGAACAAGTGATAGTAATAATATAAATGGTACCAATCAATCATTTAGCAATAAAGCCATTCATGCTTGAATACTTAATGTGATTTGTTTTTGTATTGCGATAGTTAGATAAAATATCTAAGCAACCATATCAAATGGGACCAGCAACCCAGTTTAACATGTTAAATGGAAATTCAATGCTTAATTTTTGGTTTTCCAAAGAACTTTAATTAAACAATAACTTTTCCAGCGGTTTAGTGTGTCCTTAAGTTAATATTAGTTTACCAATGTATTTCGTTGTTATTATCTTCAAAATATATGTTAAATTTAATGTAAATATTTGTATATGGAAATTATTACTCTGGAAGCGAACATAAAACATGTTTAATACCAATCATGAATATGTGTCCCATGCAGACAAATATATAACAACATCAAAATACAAATAATGTTCGTTTAACTTACAGTGGGTTAAATAGACATGTATATGTTTTAAGAACACCTTTACTTTTTGAACTTGTCAAATAGACTCATCATATATACCAGGATGGAGATTTTGTATTTGCGCCAGAAGTGCTTAATGTTGAAGGTCGAATGGTGACCTTTGCTGTTAATTTCTATTTCTTTTGGTCTCGGGTGAAGAGTTGTCTCATTGACAATCATACAACGTCTTTATTTTTATATTCTTAAATAATACTTCAGCAATAGGACTTACGTTTCCCATTACGTACGTCATTGCACACAGAAAGAAACAACGAAAAGATCACTATACATGCTATAGTCCAATCCATTCGACTTATTTATTCTGTGAAAACTAGTAGTAATTGCATGTTACTTGTTAACCGTTTCCTGTTTTTGTGTCAATGGGTACTGGTGTCATTGTATAGCTGCCGACAGAGAACAAATGAAAACGTGTTTGATCGAATTTTCTCTTAGAATTGATTTTGCTTAATTCTTAAAGATAAAATTAACATATAATGCTATTGCATTCATTTGGCATTCAGGGCTTTAAATAAATTATGCAATTTTGCTGAGTCATCATAGTTTCTCAATCTTCGTGAAATATTTATGAAACTTCATATTTGAGTTAGTTTCGGAAAAGTCTCTGAGATAAATCAGATTTTAACTAGTATTATTCTGTATATTCTCTTTTTTATCAAATATAGGTTGCATTTTTGTAAACAGAGACAATACAATTTCAAATAAGAACTCCCTTTGAGGCTAACACTGTGCCACTTTTACTATGAACTTTTGAAAACAAATTATATCCTGGAATTAAAAGTTAATATGGATTACTTTTCTATTCAACGGTTAAAAACATATAGGGCTGTGCTGCTAATTTTCAACATATATATTCCCCCGAACTTGTTAGACTTATAACTCATACTAAAATTATGTCCCGCCCCATTCTACAATTTGTGCCTACTTCGGAATTCCATTTCCACTGCAGCAATAAGTGTTTATTCTAGTAGCATTTCCACGTTTTGCCTCCATAAGATGAAATATAGAGATCATATCTGGTAATGATAAAGCTAACAAAAAAAAAATATCTATGAATATTATATAACTCACAAAAAGAGGCGGACAACGGACGAGTACTTGTAGTTTGTTTGTAAAAAACGAAAAAAAACTATATTATTAGTATAATGTTGGTTTTAGAAAAAAAAAGCAGACCTGCGATAGTTTTAAAAGACAACTCTGAAAATTCGTCAAAACCAACTTTTTAAGGAAACATTCCAGGCGCTTTTAATTGATATATTAATGTTGACCTTACTTTCGTGTCAAAAAAGAACCAACATCATATATTGTCAAAACTAAACACATTTGCTGAATTTAATGTATTGACCTAATTATATAATTTGTTATATCTAAAAATCATATGATGAATATAAGAGGTACGAGTTATACAAATGTGTCAACGAGAAACGGACATAACAGCACATACATATCATATTGGATGATTGCAGAACACTACTATAACATTAGTTCATCGGTAAAGAATAAATCATTAGCAATATGCGATCTTCAAAAGGTGAAATTTATCTTGTAATAGGAATATCAGACAAAAGTTGGATTCAGAAGGTGTTCTTCTAACCCCCTTCTATAATTTGTTTCATACTATATGTTGTCCCTAAATTATTAATCGTCATCCAAAAAGAACATCATGATTTACAGAAGCCCAAATTGACAAAATCAAAAATGCAAAAACGCAATTAAGTGAAACCGTCCATGGGTTTTCGTGTTTTGACTTCCAGATTTTTCATTTTCGACTATGCTTTTTGATTTTTTATGCGTTTTTGCCTGATCAAATATGAAAACAGACAAGGCAAATGGCAAAAAGCCACATGGTCTTAACCGGGTACAATAAATATCTTTTATGTATATTTAACAGGATATTCTTTAAGTACCAAGAAAAAAAAATATAACTCAAAATGTACTGTGTCTCAAAATGATCTACTGTAAATATCTTTTTTCTCTCGATATGGAATTCAAACACTATTATATAGTGTGCAATAAGTTTTATTTAATTTTTTACGCTTTCTCTTCATATTATTTAGGTATTTTTCAAACAAACCTGTTACCTTGTATTAGGTGTCAGTACTGGTTATGTTTGTTCGCATATATATTATCTCCCAAAGTGCCATCATTGAGCCATACGCTTTCCTCGAGACACAGAGATTTAGCATTCTTGTTACGTTATGTTTACAATATGTGTCTTAATATTTTCAGTATATCTAACTAATTTGGTTAAGATGATACTCTTTAAGCTGCATACTTGAAAATCATTGAAAAGAGACAAGCAAGTTACACAATATGATTATTAAAACCCATCACAGCGCAGTGCGTTTTAAAATGGTGTGCACGTGTTAACCTTTATTTCACTTCCAATGTTTACATTCTTTTCCTATAGATGTCTGAACACGACTAATGCATGTACAAACAATTTGTTTCTGATGGGTTGAATTGAAGGTCACAGGAATACGGATACAATGAGGTCCAATTATTCATGTCATATAATGTTTATTGTTGGCTTTAAACTAGCCGCCAAATGCGATCACTTCCAACTCTGTATTTTGTGTCTTATGTAGTTTGTGGATGTGTGTTAACTTCTTTCTATTTGATGGATGAAGTTGTTTTCCATTGAATCTTATAAATGTTATAATTGTTTTAGTTTTTTTTTATATAGGTTATTTGGTAATTGTCATGTTTGTTGTCCATTCGTTTGATGGGTTAGTGCTTTTTATTTTACCATTTAATGATGGACTTTCCGTTTAGAATTTTCCTCGGAGTTGAAAATATTTTGTATTTTACTGTCTAATGTAACACCACTGTCACATTAAAATATAGACAATAACTGAAATACAATATGTTGAATTATAACGTTTTACTACATGTAATAGTTTACAATAAATGTACACATGACATAGCTAATACCATATTTTTCTACATACAACTATTTTTAAAGTGAACAACTCCGTTAAAAAGAAATGGTCGACACATTCCTATATTTTACGTATACATATTAGCCTTTGATATTAACTTTTAAAATCCGACAGGAAATGTAGGGGTAAGAGTGCTAACTGTGCATTGTTTAGTGTATTCACTTTCAATAGGAAACAATTTCTGTAAAAAATAGTTCACCAATGCTATAGTTTAATTGTAACTTTTTAACTCACAGACACTAGTAACAAAAGATTCGATTTTATTTGATAGCTATCTTACATGCGATGAAGGCAACACGTGAGCATTGTAAATGCAATGTTAAATAAATATAATATATAGTTGTTCCAAGAGGTATAACTCTTTTTTTTAAAGTTAATCAGCATTCTTCTTCAAAATTGTTTAAGGGTTTTCTTATTTACACCTTTTGTGTAAACTTGATAAATAGTTGACAAGGAGTTCACACTTTGAAGCGGTTACAATGCAATATATATTTCCAAGGATAAAACTCTTTTAAAAAGTATTCAATTGATATGCATTACTTTAAAACTTGTTAAAGAAAATTTTGATAAAAATGGCATACGTTAAACGAGGATTAATCATTTCGAAATTGTAAAAAAGTACAATAAAACGCATCATGAACAGCCCCGGCCATTTTGAACAAACTTAAAACAAAATACAAATTTTAGTAAGACAGTTTTTATTTCTATTAGTAACTGCATACAAGTTTAAATTGAAAATATAAAGTTATAAAAAAATAAACTTATAGATGGCAGTTTTTAAGAAAGATTGAAAAACAAAAAAATATTAAAATTAATTGTGGCACACAGAAGTATACCATCGTACTAAATATATAAGCATTTTCACTCGATGAAATTGTCTTTTTGTTAATACGATACAAAAAAATAACTAAATAACGAGTCTTATCAGTTAGTGTACCGACGCGTATTTAATGTTAAATCATGAAGGGATGTCATCAACAACCTCGTAATGATGTATTTCTGGTTGTGCATATATTCTAGGTTCCGTCGTTGGAGTCAGCTCATATTGGTTCCGGTCTTGTGTTGCTCTCCAATGACGACGCAGTATGCCAATCCTAAGATAAAAAAGAAATTACGTTTGAAGATTTATTGGATGACTGGAACAACTAAGCAAGATTCACTCAACAATAAGCAGATGTTGTACATTGATACCACATGGGAAGAAGTAGAATACATTGTTAAAAATTTCTTTTACTCCCGATGTCAACATTTGAACGTTGTTAGATTAAACTGGAATTTGAATATATAGAAAGATATTCTAAAAAAAAAGACAAGTAAAACATTCATCTAAACAAACATTCTTCCCCGCTTTTCATTGTTGTTACAAATTTCGAAAGCTTTGAAAACATTTTGCATTGACACAATTAACCGACATACAGCATGTTTATCTGAGAGACACAACATAATTGTACACATACACTGCCAATACATATTAGATTTGGTTAAACATGTCCATTGTACTGTGATAGCGATAATTCCTCATATTTGACAAAAAAATTCAAATGTTGTAGTTTTAAACCTATTTTATAAATTATCAACATAAAAAAAAAAAAAAAAAAACACGTCATAATGTTTTATAACCTCAAAGAACATTCATAAACCCTTCATTCTGTGAATTTGAGTAAAGATTGACAGATTCTGAAAATATTTCTTGTGTGAAATCCATTCTGGGTAATTGATCTATTTTGTGTCATGTTTGAATATTGTTCATTCTATTTTCATGGAAGTGAAACATTAGCCAACAGAAAATAGCGTGTGGTAGACCGACAAAAGTGCTGATTGTTTTTATGTTATGTGAATGCTAGCGACCAGCACATAGAGGAAAACAACACAGGTACATGTAAATCATGTTGTACTTAAAACATCTTAACAACACAATGTAAAAATGAGCAAATAAAGTTCACCGATATATATATCAATTGACCTTCTAGTATCCAATTATAGTGTTGTAAAGTGAATTATATTTTACAGTATAATAGAAATATGGACAATTGGATTGACCATACATAAAAAGAGAACCATACTTACAGTGATACTAGGAGACACACTAAAACAAATACTGCAAGAAAAACTGGTACAGCTATACCTAAAATAAAACAAACATAAAACCAAACGATTATAAAACAAAAATTAGTATCCCTCTTCAAGCCGATACTTCAAAGATCAAAGCCACCATGAACAAAATACACAAAAATTATAAAAGAAACCGGAGACGACCATTGGGACTTAGATCTCCATGTAATCTCACCGATAGTCAAGCTCAAAATAACATGACAACGTGCCATATATATTTGTTAAAATTGTACAAATAGGTAAGTCACAGAAATGTTGACAGATAATTATAAAACATGAAGAGGTCAGAGGACCAACACAAAAGAGAACCATATTATCGGAGGTAAAACTAGTTTGATTACATACCAAAGCATTGTAAAAGTGCACATTTCTCGCTATAGATCTTTTAGTTGTTATTTGAAAGGCGAGCTGGATTCAGAAATGTTCTTTGTCTATATTATTAAGGACAACAAGTCCAAAGATAAAAGATATTTTTAGGCAAAATAAAAAAAAAAAAATGGAGTAATAGAATTTCGATGCGCAATGCAGTAGCTTTTGTCAGTGCCTTGCCGAAGAACACGACGTTTTTTCACACTTTCCCGTAAAGTACTAGTTGAATAAAATTCAAATACATGTGCATTTAGAAATTTGACATTGATATACCAATGATAAACAGATAGATTTATTAAAGTACTCACTAAATGTAGCAGTGACGCTGAAATGAAGTTCCTTTGTCGAAGATCTTTTGACAAATTTAGTATCACTTATATTGGTTGAAATGTTATTTGTGAACATAATCGGCGTTGATGATGCTACAAATATTGATGACTTGTTTGTCGTGGTCGATGTTGAAAATACTGTTACGTCTGTGCTTTCATGAACCGAGTTTAAAATCGTCATTGACGTCATTTTGCTTTCTTTCGCTGATATTTTCTCTTTTATACTGGATGTAGATCTTTCTCTTGTTGATATTTCCTCCTTTTTACTTGCTGTAGTAGACATTTCTGAGTATTACAAAATACACAAGATATATTTTCACATGTTTAAGTGAATTATAAATCATACATTGAGGAATGATAAAATTAAGAAGTGAGTTGTTATTATTGACAATTTTGAAATTTTACTGTTCACGCTACACTTTAACATAATCGTATCAAACACATTTTTTGCCGTTTGAGTAAATAGTCATTTGAAAACAAATGTTGCAAAATTATTTGCTTTAACTCATATGAAGCCTTATGATAAGATAATAAGAGCTGTATATCTTCTTGTTGACAAGATTGATGCACTTTTTGCAAAACTTTCGATCGACATATTAATGTGTTTCTATGTGCATTTATTCTACCCGTCACTATTAAACTTGTGTCTGCACTGTTATAGTTTATGGTGCAATTAAGTAAATACACGCTAAGAAATGTCCAATCAAATGTCTTTTCCAAGATCAAGTTTCCAATATGTTTTAATTTATAATACAATGTGATTTAATTGTTGTCTTACCCAGCCTTTATAAATAATCTTATTTATTTGATTTATTGTTAAAGTTTGTTGTTATTGTTCTCGACTGGATATGCCCTTATAGACATCGAACAGGTAACAAGTAATACAAGATCAATGCAACAACCAAAAAAAAAAAACCGAAATAGATATAGTTTATATTTAACATTCATTTTCATCAAATTCATAATTTTAATTGATTTCCACAGATTCATTAATATGTTATATTAAGGAAACCCTTACATTATCGACTCATCAGGAGCGGTTTTTGTTTATTACTTTGATTTGTCTCTTCGAAATCTCTAATCTTCTGTCGCTTTAATTCATCATTTTAAGTTAATATAGCCTTGTGGAATTTGTTTTTTTGTCATGCATTTGTCTGTTTGTTATTTACTGTTAGGAATGTATTACTCTTTGGTATCTTTCGCTATTCCGTTACACATATTCTTTCTTTTAATGTTAATTTTTTAATATTCGTGTTATGAAATATAAAATTGAGAATGGAAATGGGGAATGTGTCAAAGAGACAACAACCCGACCAAATAAAAAACAACAGCAGAGGGTCACCAACAGGTCTTCAATGTAGCGAGAAATTCCCGCACCCGGAGGTGTCCTTCAGCTGGCCCCTAAACAAATATATACTAGTCCAGTGATAATGAACGCCATACTAATTTCCAAATTGTACACAAGAAACTAAAATTAAAATAATACAAGACTAACAAAGGCCAGAGGCTCCTGACTTGGGACAGGCGCAAAAATGCGGCGGGGTTAAACATGTTTGTGATATCTCAACCCTCCCCCTATACCTCTAACCAATGTAGAAAAGTAAACGTATAACAATACGCACATTAAAATTCAGTTCAAGAGAAGTCCGAGTCTGATGTCAGAAGATGTAACCAAAGAAAATAAACAAAATGACAATAATACATAAATAACAACAGACTAATAGCATATGAAAACATTTTTAAGTAATATGCAAAATTATGTGTTTACCTGTTTGACACTTCCTTATGACGGCTTGATCTCTTGGTTGTTGTTTGGGTTTGCAGATGGCCGTGTACTTGCGTTCACAAGGCAATGGAATATACTTTACCTTTCTGTATTTCACTTCCAAATATAAACAATCTAAATTTAACAATCCATTTACTTCAGCTGAAAAAATAATAAAACAAATAAGTTATCTCTTTCAAGTAAAAAGTAAAACGAAGTTTGATTTTGATGACAAATTGATATACCTAAACAAAACAACTCTTAAACATTGAAATAAGTTTAACAATTTTGGGAATGCCCTCTTTGACAATCGTATATGTCTCAAATTTGTGTACAATATGATTATCATTCGTTTTTAACATTATATTTGCCGAAAGATTGACCTAGTTGATCAATTTGCTGCATGTGCATTGCTGAGAAAGTGAATTACAATTTAGGAAATCTTATAGTTTTTTAAGAAAAGATTGTAAATATATTAATATTTTACATTAGCTCTGTCATTTTCCTAGTATATTTGAAGATGACGTTGAGAGGAGGGTAAATGAACGATATAAAAAAAAATCTGTGTTTACCCGTTTCATTTTATCGTCTTATCTTTCAGAGTTTCATAAAGAGTCACTGAGTTTGTAATGCGAATTTTTTTTTGAATACTTCAATATCCATTATGTAAGCAAGGACGTTTCTGATAACTTGTTATTATATGCACATGTGTACTATACTCGTATATATAGCTATTGAACATAGAGACTATATAGGTTTTGGTTTATATATATTTCATGTAAAATATGTAAATTCTTATTAATATAGATCAGTTGTTTTTCAAAGATGGACAATTTCCAAGTTCTGCAACTTGGAAATCGATAGTCAATTCGTCAATTTATCTGGTTTAAGTCGTAAAGTGACATCATCGTATGGCAGTGGATCCCGGTTTGTTTGTTTTTAAAGACATTCACTCGTTTTGTGTACCGTTTGCGGCGTGGAGAGTAACACTACGTCACCCACTGATACGCAGGCATGCCCATTTTGTTACATTAACGTGCTTTCTAATACGTTAAAACCTTAAAAAACAACAGAATATTATGTGATAAATGTAGTAAACTATTTGATGATCCTTGTACTTATGTAATACTACCATGTGACTATATAGTTGATGTTCGAGTTCAATTTTGGAGGAATGTTATAGACATAAACCCGATTGCATTTAGTGTTTACTTAGGAAATATGACTGACAATAAATTGATCAATTGTATTCTGCCTGTGACACGGATTTTGATTTAAAGAATTAAGAACACAAACAGTTTAACTTTATGTGTGTAAATTTTATTAACAATGTTGTAAATTTTTACCGAACCGCAACTGCTTCTACAATGTAGTAATACACAAATTATCTTCAAACTGTAAAGAACGTACTATGTAAATAATTGAAATTTTCGTCGTGATCCTGTCTTTATTAACTGTCTCTGTGTAAATAATAACTCATGTTGTTTGTATATGATCAACTGTAATTATCTTTGCTTTGTTATATACTCTCCAATAGGAGGCTAATAAATTATATATATATTATTATGGACTTTACGTTTTGAATTTTCCACTGAGTTCAGTACTTTTGAGATTTTACTTTTTATCATTGATTACAAATGTATCATTAATATGGTCAACATAATGGATTAACTGTTAACAAAACTGTAGATATGATAAAAAGGTGGGGATTGTCGTTCCGAGAATTATAAATACATTACGGTTACCTCTATTCCTTAAAACCGTTCGAAACTTTGAGTACTTAAGTCACTTGAGTCATTAGTAGTATTTCATAGACACAACAGATATCTTGCTTTTAATTTGTATTCCTATAGCTAGTATTTAAGATGAGTTTATTGTTAGAATGGATATTCTGTCCACATTTTCCTTTGACTGATATGGTTATTTTCTCTCGTGTGCTTTTGCCCCATGGATCATAGACGAAACAAATCTGTGCCGTGTGGACCTAACTTGGTATCATAAATTTATATAACTTTTTTGGGAATTTTGGGTTCTCAGTGCTCTTCAACTTGGTACTAGTTTGGCTTTTTAACTATTTTGATCTGAGCGTCACTGATGAGTCTTGTGTAGACGAAAAGCGCATCTGGCGTATAAAATTATAATCCTGGTACCTTTGATAACTGATTTGTACCTCACATATTGAAATGTTTCATATGATGATATTATTCGCGCAGTATTCCATGCTTTGACTTTACAGTGAGTTTGATCTAAAATAGAATGAATAGTATACTCTTTTCCTTCAGACATTATGAACAGTTACTTTTGTTTTTCAGTGTAGGTTTTATGTAGAAGCGTCAATCTATTCAACATGTTCAATTATTTTAGCTACCCACAAATATCAAGGAAGATATTTTGTAAGTTGCACAAGTATTAATTCACAAAAATTGATTTGAATACGAAATCAATTGTCAAGGTTAATGTGGCGACCTTTTGTATAGTCGTATCGAATAAATTAAACTTACTTGAATGAATAAAAGAAAACAGGCTTAGATTAAAAAAGGGAACATTAATTTAAAAATCATAGCGCCGAGTAATAAAAATAGTACACAACACAAAATGACAAAATCCGTAATGTAAAAAACCCTAAAAAAGAAAGAACAACTTTATCATGACGAAACACTACAAAACCGTACAACATAAGAGCCACCAAATTTGACACCTGATATCGTCCTTCACAACATAAGAGACTGATTCAGTCATGCACATAATACATTGAACTTGGACTCCCCTAACCAATCATGTACTAAACGTATGAGCTCCTCAATGATAAAGTAAACATGTGCTTGAGAACCGTTTTGGAGTGAGTATTGTAAAGTTTACTTGTATTAATAATGCGATCTATTATCGTTAACATCAACAGAACCAAAGGCTAGCGTGGTACGAACAATTCGAATTAAATGCAATTACTGTAAATTCATAAATTATTGTGTGCATTTATCATTGCGATTTTGTCATTTTAGACTAAAAACCCATTTTAATTTTTGCGATATTGAAAAAAATCCTATTTACATCAGATTGAAATTTTCATAATGCGAGTTTAAATTATTGCGAATATAACACTGTCACATTTTTCGCAATAATAAAACATCGCAATAATTTCTGAATTTACGAATTGATTTACATATAAACCTACAACAAAGTTCGTCAAATGTTGCCTTAGTTGTCCATTTCAGAAATCTGGATCTAAAGATATTTGACCAGTACTCTTTTCCATCCTCCAATTTATCAAGATTGTCGATGGTGCCAAGTATTGACCCATTTAACGAGGAACATCTACTAATTGCCGACTGATAAGTATATGTGAATCCCATTTGCCTGGTAACTAAAATGAAGAAAATGAAATAAACGAAGACACTGAAACAAATATATTAAAGTAACAAAAACAAAATATGAATTCGAGGAAGACGTGTTCACATCTAATAATTGCTGACTGATAAGTTTCTGTGAATCCGAGTTGTCTAGTTACTAAAATAAAAAGGAGACTGATCAAAGATATTAAAAACAATATATATAAGTATAAAGACCTCGTAGCAGAATGTGCATTTAATGAGGTCGACGATAAGATAATAGTGACCGGCAAAACTATCAACCCGACCGGAATGTTGTTATAATTTACATGTTTAATATACTAATATTTTCATGAATTAGACATCTTAAACAATTTCTTATTGATTTATATCCAGAAATAGATCGAAATAAACTTGGAGATGTTTTAATTCAATCACTGACATTTAACGAATGTTTGGATAAATATTCCAGGTCAGTATACGTACAAACTTGTCTAAAAATTAAAAAATCATTGAAAGATATAATGTCTCGATATAGACCTGTTTGAATCAGGTGAATGTTCTTTTTTATTTGTTAGCGATTTATATAAGTCACTACTTAATTGGCTGATAAATCTCTGATGTAGGGTAAATGGATCGTTTCACACCATGAAAAGTTAAAACTATCAACATTAAATGCAACTCCTACACACAAATGGCTTACGGCACGCATATAAATGACGACACAATAAGTTTATCAGTACACTAACAATGTGTCGTACTTTCATTAACCTACATTAACCTGTATATTCGACCCGTTAATTGTGTATTACAGCTTTATTACTTTGAAAAACAGAGCTGATAACGACGTCAAAGTGCCATCAGAAGTTTCAAATGTTACTTTCAAAAGAATAACGAAGCTAAAATG
Organism: Mytilus edulis; assembly: GCA_019925275.1. Classification (NCBI taxonomy): domain Eukaryota; kingdom Metazoa; phylum Mollusca; class Bivalvia; order Mytilida; family Mytilidae; genus Mytilus; species Mytilus edulis. Next base: position 59,915,072 of record CM034356.1, read on the forward strand.
ATGAAAAAAGGACACTACCACTATTTAGAGGAAATATTTGTCAAACATATACGCGAGTTATCATCACAAAATGTAATTGTGTGAAGGCTTCAACACATATGACAGGTATTGGGAACACAAAAAACACTTACAAAAATGAGAAATATTTCAATGCAGCTATAAGTCTTTCATTCCTGTAAGGAAAATGATAAGTTATAAACTGGCAGCAAAATGTCTAAAAAAGTTTTAAAAGCTACTAATCCAAGTCATACTTCTATTAACTTTTTCCTTTTTAGTGTACTAGTATTGAATTAATATCAATGATATTTCTATTCAAACAATGTCAAATCAAGCTTGGTAAACTAACGTTCTCATCTGGAAAACTGTTGGTTGACGACAAATTGTCGAATACACGAATGGCATTGAATGTTTGTCTTGGACTTTTCCGGCTAGCATAAAATATATTTATACAACATTGATCATTTAATGAAAAAATAATCCCTTTAAAAGTTCATCTTGTGATTTGTGGTTAATATATTATACGAAATCAGTGTGCAGTATTTCCTATAAATGACACTTTTCCAACGTCTTGTGCAGAATATCTTCATTTAATGTGAATGTGAAACAACGTCATGTTAAAACAGCACAATGTAATAATGAATCGATACATTCACTACAAAAGTCTTAAAGTCTGAAAAAAAATATTTTTGTCTTGATTTGCATGAACTTTTACTTGACATTCTCCAAAAGTATGACTTGTGTCTTACTTTTTTTTGACAAATTCTCAACATTCTGAATATGTTCTAAAAATTTCTTGACATCTGAATACTGTCTTGAAATTTCTTGACATATTCTCGACATTCTTATTTTTTCTCAGAACGGGTTGACATATTCTGAAAATTTTAAATTGTTTTAAATTTTACTTGACAATTCTGAGGTTTACAAATCATGACCAGTATTCATGATATAACTATAATCTTTATTTCTCTTTATATAATATACTGTTGTTTCATTTTATAACACTTCTTACAACAAAAATAAAAGTTGGGAATGTAAAATAAATGAAAATTTGGGTATATAAATAGTATTACAAATACAAATAGGGCTATGAAATCTAAAGTATAAACAATAGAAATGTGGGTATGTTGATATACAAGTATAAAACAATTGAAATAATTACAAGTTTTGATTCCTAATTCTTATGGATAATTACTAATAAACTCATCAAAGATACCAGGACTAAATTTTGTTTATACGCCAGACGCGCGTTTCGTCTCGAATACAAAAAAGTTAAAAAGGCCAAATGATTAAAACTATTTATACTGTTGACATAGTTCATTCTATGTTCATAATATTCAATGTTAATATAGTAAATATTTATTGTACCAAAATGTTGTTTTTATAAATAGCAAAGTATGACGGTATCCTAATGCTTCAAAGGATTTGTATAGTCTTACTCCTTGATTTAACAGATGAAAATTTTTGTAATGTCATCTGATGGAATATAAGTATTACCAGTGGACAGGATGTCACCCATAAAACTAAGGTATTCCACAACCAATGGTACACACAACTGTAAAATGGAAAAGTACTACTTTACCTGTAATCAGCCTTACAACTTATCAGTTGACCGACCATGTTAATTATTTTAACTTAAAAATTTAATTAAATAATTCCCAAAGATTTTTGATAAAACACAATAAACATGATAAAATTAGACTCAAATTTGAATGAAAAAAATATTTTTAGTTATTGTTAAAAAATGAATAAGGTTTTTGAATTAAGATAGGAACAAATTCTTTGACCTAAACGAAAACCTCCCTCTTTTTAGCTACACAAACGCAAAAGATGAATTGTTGGGTCCAAAAGAGATACATGGTCACATTTTAAAACTGCCTCAAGTCACCTATCTAAGTAAAGCAAATTTGACTGGCAGTTTTGTGAACGGCAAAAATCTAAATGCTGTTTGGCAGTAACTGTGACGTATATTCCAAGTCAAAAAAATCATTAAACGTTTAAAAAAATTAAATCAAAATAAATTACATGGAAGATTATTCAGAGTGTTCCAACTTAGTTACACTCAAAGGGTATCTTTCTATACAAAATTAATCCTAAATTGTTCAAAGTCTAGTTAAGTCAAAATAACATATAACAGCAATAGAAAGTTTTTAAACAGTGCAGACAGATTCTGTACATGTTTCAGGCGAAATTTATTCTGTAGAGAAAGTGTCAAAACACATCTGAGAATGTCAAGAATATGTCAAGACATTTTCAGACATTATTAAGAGTGTCAATAACATGCCTAGACTGATCGAGACAAATTTAAGACAGTCAAGAATTGGCCAGACTAATCAAGACTCTTATCAGATGAAACAGGAAGTGTCGGGAAATTTTTAGACACTGTCCATACTGTCAAGATATTTGTCAAAAAAATCAAGAACCTAATTAGACAATATCATACTATGTCATGAATTGTTAATAACTATTCAGACAAATAAAGAATGTCGAGTTAAAAATCATGCAAATTCAGAAAAAAACTGGTCTTCTCAGACTTATTGACTTTTGTAGTGAGTATACATCAAAATTTGGATAAATTAAATATATATAAAAACTAGTTTGAGATGGAGTATATTTATACTGATTACTTCTAAGAGTAATTATTATAAAATGTCATACTATTGAATCAGGAAGGACAATTGGTAAACTGACTTTTCTTGAGAAGATTTACCTCCATATATTACACATACTGTCCAGTATTCTAAAGAGCAGTCTACAGCTTTCAGAACAAACGTACTATTTCGAGGCATAATAACAGAGCAAGCAAATCTTTGATCGACATCAGGCTTGGGTTTGAATATACCTATGAATGAAATGAATTTCAATGAATATGCATGAACATAATTTGAATTGTTTACTGTCTTTTGAATGGAAAAATATCTATAACACTTATCTATTCATTGCAAAATCGATATACAAATATACTTCTAGTTGAATATTATCTGCACATAAATTTGGTTTTGATAGCACTTTTAGTTTAGTGTTTTGCTTTCCATATTGACACCCGCTTTTACAGAACTCGGGACGAATATGATTTTGAGTAAATACACACACACATATATACACATACGCACACGCACACACATATATAAATATATCAAAAAGCGAAAAAAAGGCTGAAGAACGCAGTATAACTTAACTTTGAATTCCAAAACAAAAAACAGAAAATCATAATTCTGTTCGTCAATACGCATGATCCTGGCATCACCAATGCGTATAACGCAATCAAAACGAATTAACCATTCTAATGGAAAGCGAGAGGATGAGGAAAACTAATTCCATCGAACTCTATAATAAATGGTAAGAGACAACCAATCAACTTAAAAATGATTGTAAAAGAGCAATTCAATTGCAAATGTTTCTGTGAAAACATGTACTGATCCAGGATGAGGAGAATTAACAGTAAAGATAACTATAACTATCTTAAAATGTGTTTATCAAAAACATTTAAAAGTGGACATATAGACTAGATCGTTGGTTTTCCCGTTTGAATGGTTTTACACTAGTACTTTTTGGGCCCTTTATAGCTTGTTATAGGTGTGAACCAAGGCTCCGTGTTGAAGACCGTATATTGACCTACAATGGTTTACTTTTATAAATTGTTATTTGGACGGAGAGTTGTCTCATTGGCACTCACACCAAATCTTCCGATATCTATATTTTTACAAATAGTTCATGTAACTGCACACATGACTTGCACATTCAGAAATTTATTCACTGTACAACATGCCAAACACGTAAAGAAAATTACATTGAACAAACTCGGAAACTAAGTACAATAGAACGTGTCCACAAACAACAAAGCAGCCACACTTACAGAAAATACCACTAAGTGAACACCTAGACATATGTGCCAATTGAAAATGTAAAATGTTGCCGTTCTACAAATATCGTCGCGATAATGATGACAAATATAGAAAGGTTCTGACGAAGCGCTTTATTAAGACATTCAAAGCGAACCTAAATGCGTAAAGGAAATACTACCTCGTGGTAACCTTACTGAGTTACATAAGCATGATAAGTCCCGTGAAGGATGAAAACGTCATAACAATATAAATAATATTTCATTATCTACTTACCTGATTTTTGTGTTTTCATGAATAAATATATGTGTATGTATATAAAGGTAAGCGTTTTTAATCAGTGGTGAAAAGTAAAGAAAAGCTGTTTGTATGCTACAGTAGTAGGCAAATTTAAACAAATCACGTACCAAAAATGTGCCGGTATACCGTAAAATGAGATCTTTCTCCACATACATTATTGTTTGAACCTGCACATTTGTACGTGCACTTTGACGAATCAACTTCCTTCAAATTGTAAAGAGAATGTAGACAAAGACACCAGTTGTACTGCAATACAAGCATAATTACTTACTTTTGTACAGAATAAGCTCAACTACATAAATAACATAATAGCACAACTGTGTGGTTATAGAGCTTTTATAAGTGCTAGCTGAATGAAAGGGTGAATTTTGCAGTCGATCATGTATCACAATAGTACATTGTCAACATGGCATAATCTTAAAACTTATGAAATTTTCATGATGTATGTGTAATGTGAAGAAGATACACTTAAGAAAAAAAGAGAAATAGTTGGCATGGTATAAATTCCAAATTAAATGGAAAGGCTTCAAAACCATACACATTTAATATTGAGAGCTATCAATGCAACGGCACGACAACATTAAGAACAGGGACAATGAAGCCGTTAATAATTGCAACATAAATTTAAAATTTCCAATGTCACGTTTAAGTAGATAGCATTATCATTAAATAAAAAAGAAAACACACTACTTACTTTCATTGCAAAATAATCGTTCATTTTACATTTCTCTGAACAAAGTGTTGGTGTTAACCTTTTAATATCATAGACACCATTATCATTCATTGATCCAGAATTGCTATGACATCCTTGAAATGAAAGAATACAAACATTGTATATGAACAATTAAATTCACGAAACCGATATCTAAAAAATGCATAATTAAGCATTGTTACTTTTGTTAAATTGTTTTTTATATGATGATACATGTGGTACAATAGTAGAGATGATTCCGTAAAAGAAAGCCACTCGCCAAAGCTTCTACTTCTGGACATATGCATATTTATTATAAGACAATACAATGTTTACCATAAAGTAATCAAGTTTTTCATCAAATTGAGAATGGAATTCGTGAAAAGGAAAGACACCTGTTATGTCTATTATTTATTAACTAAACTCGTATGTAACATTTAAGTATAACTTAAAGTCGTATGTCGATTGACGACGGACATATATGCGAGTGTCACTGGAAATTACATTTTAGACGGATACATTTCAATATCGTTTGTATTTCCATAGTTCGTAGGTGACAATGTAATGCTATTTTTCACTTTCAGAAGATTAGCTTAAGGCTTGTAATTTGTTAGTTATGTACATGATAAATTTCCGAATTTATAAAGTTTTCCTGATAATTTTCTTGGTATTGATTTTCCTAATATTTTTCCGCAACAGTAATAACCCTTTAATTTTTTGTTTTATTGCAGTTAGTTGTCATTTGAGTTTTTAAAAGTCAATAATGGAATCCTTGCAGGCACAAAGAAAATCTGCCATTTGTCCTCGGTCGACAATACCCAATGTGTCCTTCTTGAATGATACTTCTCTACAATATTACACACTTTGTAGAAGTATCTTATTCAGTAACTAGATATCAATTTCCAATATGTTTAATTATGAGTTTTATGTAATCCTTATGTTTGATTTGCGGGATATCAGCCGTCAAAGTCGAATTTTATAAAATGGGGACTATTAAAGCATCAACTGTTAGTCCAGCAAATGTTTTATAAATTTTTGGGATGATTTATTGTGATCAAATCAGGTTAATTAGGTGCACACATACCTTTGTAAAATCATTGTTGCGGAAAGAAAAACTGGTATTTGCCCATAAAGAAACCAATCCGAATAACGATATCAATAAATACGGTTACATGTTATCATCTGTATGCAACAATTAAGTAAGAGCTCGTCCAAAATATATGATAAATTAAAGTGTTCCTATCAAACTGTTAATGAAACGATTTCTAAGCGATGCAATTCTGTTTATTTTTTTTAGTTTCTAATCTTGTGAAAAAATAAAACAAATAAAGTACCTGTTATCCAGTAGTTGTAAATTCCTAATCATAGATTGATTTTTTACAAAACGTGAATAAATATTGAAATACCAAGGATTTTTTACCAAGACAATATATTGTCATTTTTGTCACATTAGCCAAAACGTTTTGTGAGTCTTCAATGCGTTTTAAACTTCAACCTTTATTTGTCCTTCTTTCATTTTTATTGGAGCGTCACTAACGAGTCTGTTATCGACGAAAAGCGTTTTATAGTACTTACTTGTATCTATAATCCTTTTTATTGTTGCTTTCTGCCGTATTCGTTTTGAATATTACACTGTTATAACCTGAACATGGTTTATTACGTTTTGAAAAATATATTCAATATTGTTATATTCCCTTTCATGTGTAGGTACTCTGTAATACGGGTTTTGCTCATTATTAAAGTCGTAAAAAAGAGTGTTACAGATTTAAAAAAAAGACATAAATATACGGATGTATCCAGCAATTAGATAGCTAGTATATCATCTAAAGCATCACAATCTTATTTTTTAATTTCCCATTAATCCATGATATCACTTCTCCTAAAAACAATAATAAGTCAAATGGAAACACATCTGTTACTCCGTATTACGATATGATTTTAGAAAACAACTAATACGCCCAATAAATTCATGAAATTTAGACATGTTAGACGGAAAGTAAAACGACTGCAAATATATGAAAATAATTCTGTATGTCAAAGAATCAAAACCTCTGCACATATCGTTCAAGATAAACGAATCTCAAACTCGAACAATTATTTTTTGTGACTTGACTATGTACCAAAGATCTAAATCGTTATGTATTATAATCTAAAGTCTCCTCAAGTTACACATACAGTAACCCTTTTTTCAAGCAGACAGTTTTGTTTAAAACCAGAACACTAAAGTATCGTTCATTGAAATCAGACGCAATCAAATCTTACGTTTTATAAGTTTACATAAAATAGACAATGTGGTTAAATCAGCTGTTGAATGACCTCTATATTATATAAAGAACAATGCTATTAACTTTGATACCCTATTACCCTAATGATTGTATTGTTACCTTTATGAAACATCCAATTCGAGTTTAAATAAATCCCACCAACCCAACCTCTGTATTCGCCGTCAGCTAAATAGGGTATACTGTCTTTAGAAGCTAAGCTACAGTAACTAAAGCTATCTAGCCAAGTCATTCTGTTGGGAGGTATTGTCATGCCATGGCCTAAAATAGTAAAAATTGAAAAGTTACTACCTCAAACAAAAGGTTCAATCAATGTTTGCTGTATGGTTAGAAACAGATATTTAATGTAAATGTTACCAATCATCAGATTTGTAACCGCCAATCATCGATTCAGAGGGCATGTGGACGGATACTTAGCACCTTATATTTGACTAAATCTCATACCCCATGCATATTACTTTTAGTTGATGAGGTCATCTTTTTAAATACGGATTATTCTTTTTAATCTTTTTACGTTTATTGACGTTTATATTGATAAGCAGTCTGAAATCATGTTGTTTGTGTTTTTAAATTAAACATATATGTATCCTTTTTTGAGGTTCAACTGACGAAAGTAATAAATCAACGAACACATTGAATTGTGGTGGTAAGTCTAATAACTAAGGCAGCAACCATTTGATTTTTCTGAGGGGGGGGGGAGTTGCTATGTTTTTTTTTTCTGGACAAATTATTTTTTTCGCCTGCGGCGAAAAACAATATATTTTTTTCGCTACAAGACGAAAACAATTTTTTTCTTTCAATTTTAGCATTACATATAGTGGCAGCTGGGGGTGAAACAAACAATTTTTTTTTCTCAGAATCAAAACCAAATTATTTTTTTCTCCAAAAACTGGAAACAAACTTTTTTTTCAAAAAAAAACCATACCCCCCCCCCCCCCCAGAAAATCAATTGGTTGCTGCCTAAGTCATGATATCTTACTCGAAACATGAATACTAAATTGAAATACTTTCTCTGGGTCATTTCGAGGAATCCTGCACACTTTTGCAATAAAAACATCCATTTTAAGAATCCTTCAGTTTTTTTTGGAATCTTTGGTCAACAAATTACAAAATTTATCAGCCATTTCGATCAGTACAGCTCTTTCAAAATTAAACATTTAATCATAAAGTTATGTTCAGTAAATTGGTTAGAATTCACTTCGGTAAATTCATCACATGCACTATTATGGAATTTATTTTCAGAGACCTCAGATCTGTTCAGGTTATGTCTTTTACATGTTCAAAGATAAAACATATTTATTTGTCTGTTACAACTAAAGAATAGAAGTGCATTAACTGTTAAAAACATGTCATATTACTCAATTTCCAACTGAGATATATCTGGAAAATAACTTAAAATTGTATTACGTTTGAAGACAACACGATGACCTATAGTAAATATCGGGTAGATAATTGTTTCATTGATAATCATGATCGTTGTATTTTTATTATTGTTCTTATGTTCAGGCAATAGCCGTAATATTCGTTTAAGAATTGAACAAATTTACTTTCGATAATGAGTTAAATCACAAAAATACTGAACTCCGAGGAAAATCCAAAACTGAAAATCCCTAGTCAAATGGCAACAATTTTCAACGACATGAAATATGTTTAATTTACCTGCTTTGACTTTCCAAGGTAAGAAGCACAAGAACAACTAGAATTGCCATTGCAAGCAATAGCGGATGTCACCCTGGTCCACCAATTGCCACTAAACAGCAGCCATGGTAACGGCAGCCATTTTGGAAATTTTAAAGATGAATGCCGCATCTAGAGTTACAAGTCGTAACGTTTCATACATTATTGAAGAATTTTCAAAATTTTGTTATTTTTGAACAGTTTCCATGGCAACATTTGAAAATTCCAAAGTCATACTGCTGCTTCATATTATGCTCCCCATAATATCATACCATCATATAACATTTAATGGCCGTAGAATTAATTTAACACTAATGTTCTGGAATGTTCCATGAAAGTTTTCATATTTTTGCTGTTACCATGGCAATGGCAGCCATCTTGGAAATGCCAACCCCCGATTGCACATCTGCACATGGGGGTTAACATTATGGTAAAGCTCCATCAGCATTGGTCCATGCAATTCCGAGAAATAGTCTGGACAAAAAAATGTGGAATAATAATTATAAATAAAAAAAAGAATCGAGCAATAACAATATGTCACCCGACCTCCGTCAGGGTGACATAATAAAATCATCCAAATGAGTTTTGAATCCATTTAAAAATTCATAACATTTTGTATAAAACAAATTTCCTGTAATTTAGTTGTTTAAATATAACAATCGTTTCCTGTCATTGATAATTTGTTGCAATACATAGTTTTATTCAATTTCAATCGACAATTAAAAACCAATCAAACCATTTTGCAATAAGCTATGGAAATTTTCGTATTGATATTATAATTGTTTTAGAGAAAACATACTTAGGAAAAAACCATTTGGCGACGTTTTGAAAATTGTTTTGTGAAAAATTAAACAATAAAAATAACGTTTTATATGCTATGTTTACATCCTCATTTGAATCAATTGTTTTTGTTTTATTAAAGTCTGCACAATTTGTACTACAAACAACTCTCGGTCTTGAAATCTACAAATTCTCAATGTACATATCATGCATATATATCATTTCCAATATGAAAAACTATCATTAAAAGCTCTTTTATGGTTCTTTGCTAAGGTGGCAGGGTAATGTTTACAGTGATATTGCAAAACCTGCACGGTAGTAGCCTTTGTGTATCAAAATGTACCGTTGTATACATCTTATGGCGTTAAACTAAAGTCATTGTTAATAGTCAGGTTGTTTTAATATAATAAACAGTAATGTTACTTTGGTATATGATCCTCTTGTAATTGTGTGCTTAGTATTGTGGTCGAATAAGAATAACAGAATATCAGAAAAGTGCATTTGAAATAAATCTTATGATCACAAATATTAGGGTTTTATAGTGTATTGAAATTCCGCTGGCGATTTTTTTTTCTTTCTATTATATTCATAAAAGGAAAGTTAAGAAATACACTCTGAGTGTAAAGCTGAATTTTGTCACCGAATGACCTTATATCTGCTCCGAATAACATTCTGAGGTAAAAAAAAAAACATTCACTTTTTAAATTGTGACTTCAAATCTTTTGCGTTGTTATCATAACGATGTCAAAGTTTACGAGACTATGTTTGCTTTTACGTAATGGCGGACAAATTTTTATACAAATGTGAATACGCCATTTGTCCACAATGTTTCCTTGATGATATTGGATGTTATTGTAAAGTAGTAATTGATATCATTTGTAGCTAGCAAAAATCCTGTTTTCATGGTAGAATCAAGAGTGAATCAAATTTGGTGTTTACAAATATATATGTTTTCAAACAAATGTACATATTTCTTGTTGATATTGCACAATATCACTTTATTTTGCACTATTCATTTCATTGCAGTTTCAAATCTCTGAAATACAAATGACATTCATCAATATCAACAAACATTGACAAACGACGACGGGATATCTATATCTGCAGATATCATATAAACACAATGACTGCAATTGTATTCCACATGGCATTATTTTGAATTTTTGTGCATGTTCTTGTGCTTTTATTGGTGTTGTTATCGAAGAGTTCAAAGAGTCTAAAGTCTTAATTTTAATGTTAGTTTAACCGGTCAATATTTGCATATGTAACATGTGCAAGTCTTAATTTGTGAGTTGTTCTCTTATTTAAATCGAATTATCTAATTGTTTGGTTTTTTTATTCATTTTTTTAAATAGGATACTATGTGTTGGTGACTGAACATTGATGATCTTGCGAATAAATTCACAATTAAGAGTTTGATCAATGGTATAGAAACCACTTCTTGTCTCGATTATTGTAAGTGCAAATTCAAGAAACATATGTTTAATGTCAAGCAAATTTACCCAAAACATCTGTTTTGATACAGACAATATGACCCATATCACAATAGAACTAGTAACAATATATTATAAATATCCATAGTTGGGAATTTATATAGCGATTTTCTAATTCACTTATATGTTGCATTTTCGCTAGCCAAGGGTTACGATCAAGTCTCCTCTTCTCCACCCTTTACGACAAAAGATCGAATTTCTAACCCATGAGGTAATGATATGCATTAGTCGCAGTTGTAACTCGCTGCATCCAATACAAAAGGACCTTTAAAATCATCACGTAAAAATATAGAAAAATAAATAAATAATTGGCATGTGCTGATTGTGCATCAGTATTTACCCCAAAACATAAGACAATACTTAGTGAAAAATTCAAAATGTCTGAACCTGCTACTGGGAGTTCCAATGCATGTTGATAGCAAAATGCTAGAGGGTCAACGTATACTGTTACGACCCGGTGATTTGAAAGCTATTTTTACTATGGTCTCTGTTTCACACTTGATGTACGCAGATGTCCGTTGTATTGTAATTCGTATTTTACAGAAGAAATAGCTAACTTTGACCTAATATTATATATTGACTTCTTTAAATCTATATATCGACTTCATTTATATGTGTTATTGTTCATTTTGTATTTGTTTATACTTAGTTTCAGTATAGCGCGCCAAATGTAACGTTACGTGTTCTTGTTTATGAATAACTTGTGTATCACGTCACACGTTGTATAAAATACGAAATGCATGTTCCTATGTTGAGCTTCTCTCCAAATACCTCTATGCAGTAAGCAGTATATCTTAAACTAGAATTTGCTGCACCAAGTAAGAGCACTTGGTGATAATGCAGTGCACCAAGTAGATTTGCTGCACCACGTAAAGTTGATTGGTGAAAGTATTTGAATGCAGTGCACCAAGTAGATTGTCCTGCACCAAGAATACAGTGCACCAAGTAGGAGTACTTGGTGATAATATTTAATGCACCAAGTATGCTGAGTATATGAATGTAGTGTACCAAGTAATGCAGTGCACCAAGTAGGAGTACTTGATTATAATATTTAATGCACCGAGTATGCTAAGTATTTAAATGCAGTGCACCAAGTAATGCCGTGCACCAAGTAGATTTTCCTGCACCAAGTAATGCCGTGCACCAAGTAGATCTTATTGCACCGAGCGCTAGCAGAATTGTTTTTTTTTTTTTATTAAACTTGGTGTAATGAACGCACCTTGCTGTATTACTTATTGCATATAATAATTAACGTATTGTGTTTCATGAACCACTGTATTTGATGTATTCTTTAATTAGAAATATTACAATTTATGAACATCCATTATGATTTTTATTATAACTTCCTTCACCAGAGGCCCACAAAAGTAACCACGGGTGTATATCCTGACAAGAAAACCCCGGAACGTTACAATACTTTTGGATTATACTTCATGAAAGTTGTAAACAATAGACACAATTATCTAAACACCTCCACCCTGAGAGAGTTCAAGTGTTGCTAAGTTGTTGTTGTAGTTAAATAGAAAAGATTCAAGATTCACAATTTATTATGTTTATATTTGTGTTATTTTTTATAGTCGTAAAAGACGTGGAAATAATTAGTTCTCAAAAGTGAGTTCATTTCTAGTATTCAAAGTACAGTTATCTTTATAATCTGTAAATACAGGCGACGACCCTGAAATTTAAAACGGGTTTTCAAAGGTCTGTTACCAACCGCATAAAGTATGGGAGTATCTTAGGGGGGGGCTGTAACTGGACTGACGTAAGCAAATGTTTCTGTTTCAACCCACATGACCCATTTACCTTAGTTTTCCGATGGCATCATGGCCTCTTATACAATACATGCTTTTTGTATTTCTTGATTATTTGTTCTTGTTGTGAACACGTATACAATATTCCCCAATGGATATTAAGGAACCAACAATCAATCAGCTATTCTACTTTTTCAAAGAGTCATAGAGACTAATCATGCTATATTTGGGAATGTTTCCGGAATAAAAACACATGGATGGTAGTCAAATTTAATTCTCAGGAAGATCCTGACCATGATTGAAAGGAAGGTCATAACGGAATTTTAGTTTGAGTAAAAACTCTTAAAAATTTAGTGCTAATACGTAGAGAAAATGAGCACAGCCCCAAAGTTTGACCATTGAAAAAAAATGTGCATATGAAAGGTTAAATATAAGATAAAACTATTTACGAAACTTTATAGTAAAAGAAGCACATTTTAATCGTTAAAGGGGTTCCTATGGGAAATTGCAATGTATAAATTAGTGCCATCTTTAACGATCTATCTGTATTGTATATTATTTTAACATAAACGCAGATGAATTGTTCATAGAACAAAAAAGCTATAAACGAGTGACTGTTTGTTTTTTTGTTGTAAAAAAAAAACACATGTGCAGGACACTTTAATTATATAAAATAGCCGTGGTGCACTCTAAGACTGTCTTTGATTCTGAACTGTTAAACAATGATTAGATATTTATAAAGTAAGGAGAAAAAAAAGTTCCATATACTTGTTTAATCCATAAGGTGTTCGACATACCTGCTTTTGACATCACTATCACAATACAAACTATCTTTAGACAAAAAAGAAAACTACTCATGTTTAAGCTGAGCGTTTTTACTTTTAGTATAGTTGAATTTACAACAAGGACAAATAAATAACACATTTGTTTTCTATTAACTTAATCTTCTCGATCTCTGTCAATTATAATCTGCATACTTCTTCAATCAACAGGAAGATATAAAGAATAGAAGTATATTCAATAAAAAAAGTATCAGTAGCCATGACATGACTTACTTAAAAAAAACAATCAGTATGAAAATGACTGTAATGAAAGCATAAGGAAGTTAATCGATAAGCTAGCATTGTTAAAGACTGTAGTTTTCTGTCGAACAGTGAAACAATAAAAAATACAATCGTAGGGTCATAATTTTATTGCATTGTTTTAATGGAAATAGTTTTTCAACATAACAATGTACTATTATTAAGCGTGCCTTTATACATACATGTGATTTATTAAACATTTCATACATACATGTATTTTGACCATGTTTTTGTAATTACCGAGACAAAATCCAGTCTTCTATGAGATGCTTGTAAACCCTTTAGATTGGTTTGGTGAATCATACAAGCATTTGGTGTGAACGATTGCAGTATCACAATATACCACACTTTCTTTTGCAGACTTCTTCTTTGACAAAGGACCTAGAGGAAAATCCAATGACATACTCTGATTTTGCTCGCTTTTTAATACAACATTGTTCATTGCAATGTTTGAAGATGGCTTATTTATGTCTGGCATCGGTAATAATACTGTCGGCATAGACACATCGTATTCCGCTTCCACAAATTTGCTCTGCTTACTTCTTAAATCAAAATCAAGGTGGTGATATTGATCTTTCGCTACATTATAAATTGGGCATTTAGGGCTACTTTTACCTTTCGCTTTATCATAAACTTTGCATTCAGAAAGTTAAGGATCTTCAAATCATTCCATGGTTTTTCGTTTGACCTGTTTTCATTTTTAGTATATGGTTGTCGACCACCGAGTTTAAAACGAGTGCCTTTACCTGGTAAACTAGCTTTCTTCCTTCTTTGTCTAAAGTAAAGTACAAGACGATTATCAAATGAGAACATATTAGATTAGAATATTTTAATAAAGCTGTCACATACCTCGAACATTTTGCATGCTTTCTAATACAAATTTAAAAAAACCATATTCATCGAGAAGTACATTTGTATAAGTAGTTTAAGCTCTGGTCACATTAGAACAATTTTTTAGGTTTTAAATATACGATGTCAGAACACAATATATGCCTATCATATCGACAAACCGATATTCTCAAAGCCCATATCGCATAGTCAGTTATGATAGGTCCTAAAATGACAAATGTAAAACAATTCAAATAAGAAAACGATAGGCCTAATTTATGAACAAAAAAATGAACAAAAAACAAATATTTAACACAGCAACAAACGACATGAACGACAACAACTGAATTACAGTCTCTTGACTTAGAAAAGGCGCATACATAGAATGGGGCGTGGTTAAACATGTTAACGGAATTATAACCCTCACCTTAACTGGGCCAATGGCGTAACTGTAAAATATAAGAATGAGCTGAAAACATCAGTTACGGAAGACTTGGTGTTTGATTATTGCCTTTTTTCTTAAATGAATTTGCTAACATGTCTGGATATTGTATGATTTGCTATACAGTATGGGTTTAATTCATTGTTGAAGACCGTTTGGTGACCTGCAGTTGCAAATCATTTAGTCTGTAGCGGACATTTGTCTCATTGGCAATCTTACACAACTTTGTATTGTTATGAGGAAGGACACATATAACAAGAACTATCTTTAAAAAAGATATCCGACGTATTTAAATTTGAGTATATGTTTAAAACTATCATTACGATAACATTCAGAAGCACAAAGATATCATTTAAAAAACGTTTTCTCTGTTTGTGTTTAGTATTCTCGGTCCTCGTATCTTTCTGTTGATACATTCACCAAAACCCCGCGGAAATCTCACATGCGTAGGTGCGTTCTAAAAGTCATGTACGTTCGTACAACAAATTTTACATTAAAAATTATATAATTGTCCCGAATAAACAGCTGTCACGGATGCATAGAGCTATTGGAGACGTTTTTCAAACACAACCAAATCACCCACCATGACAGCATTTTGTCTAATCACAGAAAGGATTTTCGAGCATGCGTATTCTGTTGCCATAGTGAAGCGTCCTTAAGTTCAAAGTCGGAGGTAGTAAATTCCATATGCGTACTGATTGTATAACCATTGATACTTGTTTGCGATGAGGAAGCAGAAACAGTTCTCAAACTAGACCATACAGACCAGCGTTCACCTGAGATAAATTTTGTTGACATTGCATTTTGGGAAGATGGAATAATAGTTGTATGGTCTGAAGTCGCCAATAGAAGATGTGTTGACATGGTCGCCAGCGATGATGTTAAAAACTCTGTTTCGGTGCTAAAAGTTGTTATAGGTGGATCTGGTTTGTTGGATGTTGTATTGCGGTGTTCTGGTTCTGTTTGATATCTTGTGATTGTGGCGGTACCATTGTCTGTAAAAGGCAAATCAAAATTGTATAGTCACTCTCATAATAAGAAAATAATAGCATGTTTACATAATACATTGTAATATCTATATTTTCACTATGTTATTAGAATCAATATCTTGAATAAACTATATTATTCCACTGTCGTACATATTGATAGTTTAAACAATATTCGATTTGTTGAGACTATCCCACGTGTCATTGGACATATCTTCATATTCCATTCTGAGGATCATATTCCCCTCTGAAATGTCGGAATCAATTCGTGCAATGTTATGCGCGGATATAATTAATGTACATAACTTTTGGAACTTCTTAAAAATTATAATCATGTTCAAGTTTATTTCAGACGATACAACACAAAGACTTATAATCAAATTTTGATCCGTACTGTTTATCAAATGGTATGTCTTGTTTAAGTTTTACTTACAAATACAAGCGGATAAAAAAATGTATGCAAAATATTATTTAATGTATTGAAAGTAAACAAAGCCAAGTCAGGAGCCTACAATTCACTAGTTGACGTTTGTTTATGTGTTAATTATTTGTTTTTCGTTCATTTTGTACATAAATAAGGCCGTTACTTTTCTCGTTTGAATTGTTTTACATTGTCATATCGGGACCTTTTATAGCTGACTATGCGGTATGGGTTTTGTTCATTGTTGAAGGCCGTACGGTGACCAATAGTTGTTAATGTCTGTGTCAGTTTGGTCTCTTGTGGACAGTTATCACATTTGCAATCATACCACATTGGCAATCATACCACATCTTCTTTTTTATAGGCATTGGAATAAAACTTTTATTTCCCTTTGCCTCAAGAGATATGAACATTTGCTCACCCTTGAAAAATTATATTTCCCTAGTGCAGAACCATCGTGACATATGAATAGTCTTGGGTTCACATCTCCCTCCGGCACGGGAAATAAATGAAAAGTGTTACATGTACATTTTTGTTAGATTGATCGAAGACTCTCGTGTTTGACAAATTGTGTCATTTTTTAACTTTCGTGATCAAATTTCTGTTAATGTTCTACATTGTAATGTGATGCAAAATGCTGTTCTAACAAGCTTTTATCAATCCCTTTTTTACCCAATTTATTTGATTTATCGTTATGTTGTTGTAAAAGATTTTGACCTGGATAAAGAATTTTGCTTTGAGAATTAATCAATCAGAAGTTTTTAATAATTGTTTGTGTTTTTCACATTAATTTTCCTTTAAGGGTCAATTTCAACTAAATTACTATAGGTTGCACTTTGTTAATACAGCAGTTTCTCAAACCACGCCTAATTTGTGGAGATATAAAACATTCATAGATAATTTGTCATACTAGTTCCCAGATATGAACTCTATGTTTCATCTCATAGTGACATAACTTGGGACTGTTACCAGTATCCAAACATACGTTTGCGGTGAAAAATGTATTCTGAAGTAGGCAAAAAGTAAAGGTATGGTTAGTTAACAATTTTAGTATAAGGTTAACCTCTAACAAGATTAGGGCATATAACTGTTGAAAATAGGCAGCACAGCCCTATGTTTTTTACCTTTGAATTAAATAGAAGTGCATATTAACCTTCTATTCTAGGATATAAATTTTCACGAAACGTCGTAGTAAAAGTTTTAGCCCCTATGGAGTGTCTATGGGAAAATTGCATTGTCTATATTTGCAGAAATGTAACTTTAAAAGTACTATCAGTAGAAAAAAACTCAATGATACCCTTACACATGTTACACTGTCCAATAATCCGGTTTTGCCTTATGTAATTTTCTCAGATTTCGTTTGTTTCCTTGGCTTGTCTCTTCAAAATTGACTTTCGAGATTTGAACGTAAATAAACTGACAACTTCATGTATCATTCAGATAAGTCGTTACCCATGACCTCATCAGTAGCTTTCCGGAGAAACTGATATTATCTCCGGACTTTGTGTGTTGCTTATTCTTTATTTATGTTTGTTTTTCCAGTACTTGTGTTTTTTATATTGTGGCCATCATCTTTTTTTGTCATGACATTGTTAGTTTTTCACTATTGTGTTAGATTATTTTTTTGGTTTCATTCGCCTTTTCTTTAAACTGCCTATTTGCAATTTTATTTTTATATTCTTGTTTAAATCTATGAAAAACATAAAAACTATGCAACATATTTACTCGTTTTACACTGTTTAATTACGGCATCATCTCCTGTTTGTTTTGGTTTGCAGATCGCCGTGTATTTGTGTTTACAATGTAATGAAATATACTTTACGTTCCAGGACCTGTACTTCACGACTAAATACCATTTCAACAGAAGAGAGAATGATTCAACGAACAAATTGAATGATTGTGGTTGCTCAAACAATTCAGTCGTTTTATCTAAACCAAAACATCCATATATCACAGTAGATTGATAAAACTTTCTCCTGGTCATTTCTTCACACTTACAAAATAAAAGCATCTATTTGAAAAACTCACAAAGCATCATGTGCATGTGACCAGAATATAACTAGAACATAACTTAAACGTGTATTATGTTTGACACGATGACCTATAGTTACTACGCTAGTTTAATCGTTGGTAGATATTTGTTTCATTGGCAATTATGGTCCCTCATCTTAGTAATTTGTATTTCTATTCTTATATGTTCTGGTGAAGTTCAACATGTTCAATAACAAGTAGAATGCATCTATTTTAGACAATTTTTCAGAGACAATAAATATGTTTAATAACCTGCTTTGACTTCCCAAGATAAGAAGCACAGGACAGTTAAAACCGTCCAAATACGTTTTGAATTCATTTCATATTCATATAATTTTGATATAAGAATAAATTTCCTGTCATTTAATTGTTAAAATATAACAATAATTTTCTGTCATTGATAAATTGTTGCAATCAATAGTTTTATGCTATTTTAATCGACGAATAAAAACCGATCTATTGCAATAATCTATTGGACTATTTGTTTTCATATTTTTGATTTCAGGAGAACATACATAGAAAAAAACCTTTAAACCGCGTTAGGGAAATAGTTTTTGTTTTAATACTCATACAATACACTAGTACAATGGAAACACCTTTTGAAATCTAATGTGTATACATGTATATACATTTGAAACCGGTGGGTGTTTTATTAATTCAGATTAAACAGTCTGTAATACAAACACATCTTGGCTTCTTGATCTAGCATGTAACTTCCAATTTTTAAATCATATAACTCTAAATACTATAAATCCTATTATAGTATTATATTATATGTACTTATGCAGAAAGAAAAAAGATTAGCAATATCCTTCAACTTTGATTTTAACTATACAGATGACGTTATCTCAAAAATAATTCAAAAATTTGGTGACTTAGTTGAGCGCATCTATCCCATCGAACTAGAGATAAAGGATACAACATATACAGTAAAGTCTGCCTCATATCTCGACTGACATCTAGAAATTGACAATGAGGGTCGATTGAAAAACAAAGCTTTACGGTAAAAAATAAATAAATTGTGAACTTTCCATATGTTTGTATCAACATTCAAGCAGCACCTGCATACTGAGTATATATCTCCTAATTGATACGATATTCCCGGGCTTGTATTTCCTATCATGATTGCCTTGATAGAGGGTTGCTGCACAAAAGAAAGTTATAAAACCAAGAGTTTCAAAGAGTAAAGTTGAAATCATTCCTTCGTAAATCTTAGGGACGTCAACACGAGTTGGTTGACCTTTATGGAATATCCGTTTCACAGACGATATGTTACTTATATTGTAATAACATGAGCAACAAGACGGGTGTTACATATTTTTTCTTCCAATTCAGTATTTCAAAAAATATTTCTTGAAATTAACAATCACACAATTCATTGAATAAAACTCAGTGGCGAATAATCGTTTAATTATTTTATTTTATTATTAATTATTATTTTAATTATTTTAATAATTGTCGAACGTAATCAAGAACAGCGCTCCGAACACCAAAACAAAATAAAAGAGATATGTTTGTTTGATATATTTCAAAATGCAGAAAAAAAATGAAAACACGTTAACATTTTAATATCATTTTGGTTCATGTTAATTTTACGCTTGGGTGTACAGGAATGCGTGTGTTTTGCTGTTGAGTGGGACATGATTTACAATTGAGATTTCCCAACTATATTTCACTATGTCTGACTTCTTCCTTCTACCGTGTACTTGTAATTTCAAGGTGGAACTTTTATAATGCACCAAGTGTTTTACCTATAGAGAATGCATGTATGTTCTCAGATTTTTTCACGAAAGACAGGATGTTAATTTAACTTACATTTAATACAGTTTGCAAGGTTTGTCTGCAACTATGCACACTACCCAAAAGTTTACATCATACAGAGAATATACTACATTAAAACATGTATTATTTTATCTTTCACTTTTACAATGATGGGATGTTTTTTGTAACCTTTTTTGATGGCTGCATTAGATCTAGAAATGTGTGTTTTTTTTAGACACAACAATTTCAAATTGTATTGTATGGTCCTGAACATGCCTGAAATATTTGCCACCGGACATTTTGCAACCTCAAATCAATCAATTCAAATTGTACTTGAAAATTACTGTTCACCCAATGAAATTTTGAAAGCTGAATCTCAGACTCCACCGTGTTAGTTGGAAATAAAACTAAATCAGTTAGAATTAATAGGAAATTTACGAAACCGTTACTCTATATAAAGTAATGTCATCCTTTTTCTGCCAAATTCTATGCATATCGGTCTACTTTGAAGCAATTTCTCAAAAAAAAAATAAGGATGGTGACATGTGTCGCTATACATGCAGCGGCTCACAATAAAATCTTTGAAATTGTTAGTTTTTTATTCTTTCTTCATATATAAGAGATCGTAATGAATTAGTGAAAAGGTTCGGAATATTTGTTTCGTTACTATGCGCAATTTTCTGCGACTGTCATACAAGTGAGAGGTTTGGCTAACCATAAAACCAGGTCCAATCCACCATTTTCTACATAAGAAAATGCTCATTTTTTTTTTACATAAATAAGGCCGTTAGTTTTCTCGTTTGAATTGTTTTACATTGTCTTATCGGGGCCTTTTATAGCTGACTATGCGGTATGGGCTTTGCTCATTGTTGAAGGCCGTACGGTGACCTATAGGTGTTAATGGGTGTGTCATTTTGGTCTTTTGTGGATAGTTGTTTCACTGGCAATCATACCACATCTTCCTTTTTATATACTAGCTGAACCAATTCGGAATATAGCAGTTGTTATTCATTTGTTTGAATTGGACTTTCCATTTTTAGATTTCGTCGGAGTCGTTTTTTTTTGGTTATTTTCTGTTGCTTTACTTTTTATTACCACTTTCTTGAATCTTTTGATTCACTCATTTATTAAATAATTGTTTTCCTGTTAAATTTTAATAATTTTAATACACATTTTTGTCTCCTTTTATACCCTTTTCTCCTTTCTCCTGTCCCTTCTCTCCTTACCCCCCCCCCCCCCCTTCTCTCCCTTCTCCCGCCCCCTCTCTCCCATGCTCCCAATACCCTGTCCAGGCCCTCATTATTTGTCAGTTTGTCTTTTTTTTTAGAGCCATATAGTTGTCCCTTTATTTTCGATCTGTGAGTTTGAAGGTCACTCTGGTATCTTTCACCCCTCTTTCTCAAAACGGAACTTTTTGAGATATATTATATTCATAGATATTTTGTTTTGGTTTCGTACTGGTTCCTGTATATGTAGTAGTAAAAGGATTCCCTATGATGAATTGTATTGTCTATATTTACAGAAGTGCAACTATTAACGGTCTATTTTATTGTAGTGATTTTATAGAAACAAACTTAGATGAATGACTTAGAGAATATATATGCTATCATTCTGTGAGATCATATTTCTACACTTGAAACTACTACTAGTAAAAAAATGCTGGATACTCAAACTATATAAAATGACCGTGGTGCATGCTAAGACTGACCTTGATTCTCAACTGTTTTATTAAGAAATGATAAAATGGATGCATACGCTTTTTAAAAAAGTAGCGCATAAAAAAATAGGTTCATGAATCCAGAAGCTGTCTGACCTACCTGCTTTTGTAATCACTACCACAGTAAATGCTATCCTTATCATTTTTTAGGTGAGAGTTTCAACTTTTAGTAGAGTTGAATATACAACAATGGCGAGTCTATTGACTTAATATTTTTGGTCTACTTTCAAACAAATATAATCTGCAAACATCTAAAATCAACAGGAAGATATATTTATTAAAGAATAACATTCTATGTTAAAAACAAACCTATCACATGCCTTACTTTTAAAAGTACGGATAGTTTATGAAAACAAACTATAATATGTTTTTAAAAAAATATATAAAAGGTAAAATATGTATGCCAAAACTAGGTTCGGGTGTAGGATCCTGGTAACTGATCTTGTTGGTTGTGTTGGCTTCCATTAAATATCTTAAATAGTTATATGACTTCAATCATACATATTTTTGCAATTTAGAAGAACAAACACCCAACATACAAGACGTTGGTTTAAGGTTCCGTAAGTTCAGGGCCCGAAATCTTTAAAACACTTACAAAAATGATTGCAGCATTCAGAAACATGTCCTTCCTGTTAAATATAGCAAATTCCCCCTCCCCAAATACATGTATGTCTTCAAAATATTTGAACATTACACTATTACTTACACTTACGTCCGATCTTAGTCCTTTCACGTTAAACATATCCAACTTAATAATATAAACAATACAATTTTTACTGCACAAAATACACTGTTTGATAACTGATGTTTCTAAAGCTTTTCTCCAGACCACATTATGTTTCAATCTAAAATTAAACCCAATATAAACGTTGAAGAGCTGATCAACCGAACATACCTGAAGTTTAGCTAAAACTGGACAAGCAATCAGATCTTTGCACGATAAAGATATATTTCTTAATTCAAAATGATTGTTAAGATTTTATCAGATTAAACATGTTAGATATCAATCAATTATGCCAGTATCGAAGTTCTGGACATTAGGCTGGTAATAATCCTCCGTAACTAACAGTCCAAGAGCAGAGTTATCGAACAAGTGACAGTAGTAATATCGGTACCAATCAATCGTTTAGCAATAAAGCCATTCATACTTGAATACTTAGGGTGATTTCTTTTTGTATTGCGATAGTTAAATCAAATATCTAAGCAACCATATCAAATGGGACCAGCAACCCAGTTTAACATGTTTAATGAAATGCTTTATTTTTGGTTCGGACTTTAATTAAACAATAACTTTTCCAGCGGTTTAGTGTGTCCTTAAGTTAATATTAGTTCATTAGTTATCTTAAAAATACATGTTAAATTTCATGTAAATATTCATATATGGAAATTATTACTCTGGAAGCGAACATAAAAACATGTTTAATACCAAGCATGAATATGTGTCCCATGCAGACAAATATATAACAACATCAAAATAGTAATAATGTCGGTTTAACTTACTGTGGGTTAAATATACATGTATATGGTTTAAGAACACCTTTACTTTTTGAACTTGTCAAATAGACTCATCATATATACCAGGATGGAGATTTTGTATTTGCGCCAGAAGCGCTTAATGTTGAAGGTCGACTGGTGATCTTTGCTGTTAATTTCTATTTATTTTGGTCTCGGGTGAAGAGTTGTCTCATTGACAATCATTCAACGTCTTTATTTTTTATATTCTTAAATAATACTACATCAATTCGCTTGACGTTTCCCATTACGTAAGTCATTGCACACAGAAAGAAACAACGAAAAGAACACTATACATGCTATAGTCCAATCCATTCGACTAATTTATTCTGTGAAAACTAGTAGTAATTGCATGCCACTTGTTAACCGTTTCCTGATTTTGTGTTAATGGGTACTGGTGTCATTGTATAGCTACCGACAGAGACCAAATGAACACGTGTTTGACCGAATTTTCTCTTAGAATTGATTTTGCTTAATTCTTTTAAAGATAAAATTAACAAATTATGCTATTGCATTCATTTGGCATTCAGCGCTTTAAATAAATTATGCAATTTGGCTGAGTCATCATAGTTTCTCAATCTTCGTGAAATATTTATGAAACTTCATATTTGATTTAGTTTTGTAAAAATCTCTGAGATAAATCAGATTTTAACTAGTGTTATTGTGTATATTCTCTTTTTTCATCAAATATAGGTTGCATTTTTGTAAACAGAGACAATACAATTTCCAATAAGAACTCCCTTTTAGGCTAACACTGTGCCACTTTTACTATGAACTTTCGAAATTTTTTTTTATCCTGGAATGGAAAGTTAAAATGGACTACTTTTCTATTCAACGGTAAGAAAAATATAGGGCTGTGCTGCTAATTGTCAAATATATATTCCCCGAACTTGTTAGACTTATACATGCTTATAACTTATACTAAAATTATGTCTCGCCCCATTCTACAATTTGTGCCTTCTTCGGAATTCCATTTCCACAGCAGCAATAAGTCTTTATACTAGTAGCATTTCCACGTTTTGCCTCCATAAAATGAAACATAGAGATCATATCTGGTAATGATAAAGCTAACAAAACAAAATATCTACGAATAATATATAACTCACAAGAAGAGGCGGACAACGGACGAGTACTTGTAGTTTGTTTGTAAAAAAAAACGAAAACATGATATTATTAGTATAATGTTGGTTTTAGAAAAAAATAGCAGACCTGCGATAGTTTTAAAAGACAACTCTGAAAATTCGTCGAAACCAACTCTTTAAGGAAACATTCCAAGCGCTTTTAATTGATTTATTAATGTTGACCTTACTTTTGTGTCAAAAAAGAACCAACATTATATATTTTCAAAATTAAACACATTTGCTGAGTTTAATGTATTGACCTAATTTGTAATAACTAAAAATCATATGACGAATATAAGAGGTACGAGTTATACAAATGTGTCAACGAGAAACGGACATAACAGCACATACATATCATATTGGATGATTACAGAACACTACTATAATATTGATTTATCGGTAAAGAATAAATCATTAGCAGTATGCGATCTTCAAAAGGTGAAATTGATCTTGTAATAGGAATATCATACAAAAGTTGAAACCAGAAGGTGTTATTCTAATCCCCTTCTATAATTGGTTTCATACTATATGTTGTCCCTAAAAAAATGAAACTGCGGCACATTGTGAAGCCGACAGTTGTTGTTACTTTCAGCTCATGATTGCGACCGTAAAATTTCTTGAGTGATGACCTTAATTTGATTGATTCATAGCCCTGTCTTAGCAACTTTTGAGAAAGCAGTATTCCTCGTTCAACAAAATCAACGTACTTTGAGCTAGCTCTAGAGTAACGTATCAATTGAGACACATATACTCCATATGCTGGTGCCGCTGGGTTGTTGATACACAGAAATGGAAAGTTGACCGTAGGAAAATTAAAATCATCGCGTCTGTCATAACTTTTGGTATTAAATCTACCATCAGTAGTCATTTCGAGAAAAAAGGTCTAAATATAAAGCAGATGTATCTGTGTCGGTAGTATCTTTAATTTCAAGTTCACTTGGATATATTAAATGAAAGTGATCACTGAATCTATTATTATTAAGAGACAGTTTATCATCAATTTACCGAAAGGTGAAATCAAAAGACTGGGCTTATTTCTTTTCTCCTTTCTGTAGAAGCACTTGGATAAATTCTGCTTGATTGAAAAGAGACAAGCAAGTTACACAATATGATGATTAAACCCACCAAAACGCAGTGCGTTTGAAATATTAATATTGAAATTTTGTGTTAACCTTTATTTCACTTTCAATGTTTACATTCTGTTCCTTTTAACGGCTGAACACGGCTAATGCATGCACAAACAATCTGTATCCGATGGGTTGAATTGAAGGTCACAGGATTATGGATTCAATGAGGTCTAACTATTCATGTCATAGTAAACTATGTTTATTATTGGCTTTAAACTAGCCACCAAATGCGATCACTCCCAAATCTGTATTTTGTATCTTTGGTAGTTTTGTGCACGGTGTATTAGCTTTATATAGATATAGGACGATGTGGCATGAGTACTATTCAGACAACTTTCTATCAAAGTCAAAATTATAATAGTAAACCCTTATAGGTCAAAATAATTCTTCAACACCGAGCCTATGCTCACACAGAAGAGAACGCTATAAAGGACCCAAAATTTTACTAGTGTTAAACCATTCAAAACAGAAAAACCAACGGTCTAGTCTATATATAAAACGAGAAGGTACCACATTTACTTTTATTTAAGTCCTATTAATGTCATATGTTGTGTTTTTTGTATTTCTATATAAATTTTTTTGCATTTGTTGTTCACTCATTTGATGAGCTTTTGATTTTGCCATTTAATTAGGGACTTTCCATTTAGAATTAACCTCGGTTTACTATATTTGTCTTTTAACTGTTAGATGTTATACCTCCGTCACAGACAAGAAAAAGACAATAACTGAAATACAAAATGTTTTCTTTTAATTCTTTACTAATAGTTTACAAGAAATGTACACATGACATAGATAAAACATATTTTTCTATATACTACTATTTACAAAGTGAACAGCTCTGTTAAAAAAATGGTATTTTATCTATACATATTAGCCGTTGATATTAACTTTTAAAATCCGACAAGAAATGTAGGGGTAGGAGTGCTAACTGTGCATTGTTTAATGTATTCACTTTCCATAGGAAATACGTTCTGTAAAATATATTTCACCAATGCTATAGTTTAATCCCAGACACTACTAACCAAACGTTCGATATAATTTGATAGTAATCTTACATGCCATGTAGGTAACACATGAGTATTGTAAATGCAATGTTAAAAACATATAATATATAATTGTTCCAAGAGGTATAACTCTTTTTAAAAAGTTAATCAGCATTGTTTTTCAATATTGTTTAAGGTTTTGCTGATTTACACCTTTTGTGTAAATTTGATAAATAGATGGCAAGGAGTTCACACTTTGAACCGGTTACCATGCAATACATATTTCCAAAGGATAAAACTCTTTTAATAAGTGTTGATTGACATGCGTTGCTTTAAAACTTGTTAAACGAAATGGTGATAACAACCTTTAATAGAAATTTTATAAATATTGGGCAAGAATTGTACACGTGGTATTGCTTATTAGGACGGAAAACTCCCGGTTTTTCTACGTAAGCTACTATCTACTTTTTACGGCGTACGTTAAACGAAGATTAATCATTTCAAAATTGATTAAAGTTCACTGAAACGCATCATGGACAGCCCCGGTCATTTCGGACAAATTTAAAACAAAATACAATTATTAGTAGAACAATTGTAATTTCTATAAGTAACTAAATACAAGTTTAAATGATAATATAAAATTATAAAAAAAAAATAAAGTTATAGCTGGCAAGTTTTAAGAAAGATTGTTAAACAAAGCAAAACAGATAAACATAAATTGTGGCACATAGAGGGATACCATCGTACTATTTATATAAGCATTTTCACTTAATGAAATTGTCTTTAATACGATACAGACAATTATCAAAATTACAAATCTTATCATCTAGAATAACAGGCTCCTGACTTGGAACAGTCACATACATGCAGAATATGGCGGGGTTAAAACCGGCAAAATAGCAAAACTCTATATAATATTAATCGCTATTATGCCGAAGCCTTTATATTTAGACAAAGAGTTCTTAAATTTAAACCAAATCAATTCTAGCCGTAGAATTTATAAATCAATTCTAGCCGTAGAATTTATAAATCAATTCTAGCCGTAGAATTTATAAATCAATTCTGGCCGTAGAATTTGAAATCAATTCTGGCCGTAGAATTTATAAATCAATTCTAGCCGTAGAATTTGAAATCAATTCTAACCGTAGAACTGTTCTAGAAGTAGAACTGACCAAAGAATTGGTCAGTTCTAGCTAGAACTGTCTAAAACTGTTCTAGGGTAAAACTGTCAGGATCAGTTCTAGCTAGAACTGTCCAAATCAGTTCTAGGTAGAACTGACCAAATCAGTTCTAGCTAGAACAGTTCTAACCTAGAACTGACTAAAAGGTGTCAGGCTGACAGTTCTACATACTGTTCTAGAACAGTTCTCCTGACAGATTCTGACAGAATTTATGAGAGGTTAGAACTGATCTCCACTGTACGCATCTCAATAATTCTGTTCACAAAACTCTACATTTATAGAAGTACAATGTATATAATCAATGGAACAAACCAATATATATGATAGCACTAAAAAAATATTTAAATAAAAACTTATTAATAGATTGTTTTTTTTTTTTATAAAAATTAGATACTCAGTACAGAATATATATGATGTAACCCCTAGACAAGTCATAAAAACAAAAACATCAACAGACACTACATATATTGTAAATATATATGCTATATTTAAACAGCCTGTGTCTTGCAATGTCCATTGCACTAAACTATTACACATGTGTCTATCAAATATATTAGATATCTTCTGTTTATTGTAAATAACTATTGTGCATACACATAAATCCATTATAACAACAAAATAAAGCTGACTTTAAAAAAAGAAAAGTATAGTCCCAGTTACGGAATAAAGGCTATGCAAGTGGGTGCTATTTTTTTATGCAATATTATTTCCCAATGCATATGCTTTGTTCTGAATGATTTCTGACAGTTCTTAATCTTAAATATTTTAAACATTCTTTAATTTAAAAAAAATATATTCCCGAACTCAAAATGATTCCAACATTTCTTAAATTAATTTAAAATTGTTTAAAAAATATTAACAGCAACTTTCAATAAAAATGATAGCCGTATTATTATGTCAAAACCGACGTAATTGCTACGCAGTTATATATTCCCTCGTGTATACAAAAAAGTCATGTACTTCC
The DNA here is from genome assembly GCA_019925275.1 of Mytilus edulis. Lineage (NCBI taxonomy): Eukaryota > Metazoa > Mollusca > Bivalvia > Mytilida > Mytilidae > Mytilus > Mytilus edulis. The sequence continues at coordinate 59,944,041 of CM034356.1, forward strand.
AATTCATAAGAACAGTTGTCGACCTAATGGTTGCATTACAATTAATGGAAACAATGTTACTGCAATTTCAGAATATGCATTTAAACGTAATTGAGACTATTATACAAGATAAATATTATATTAAGATTTTTAGACTAACAATTTTTCAGTCGTCAGTAAAAACTTTGAAGCATGCATCATTGTCTTTTTTTCCATGTACAATACATTGAATTGAAAAAAAAGGGTGAGTCTTTAGATTTTTTAATAGTCATTCCCATGTGAATCAACTTGAATGATATCTTAAAAGTCATTAATGAGATTTACTAATGCAAATTGTGTAAGGGGTTTCACATTGACACTAGTGAGCAGTCAGATTTTCTGTTTAATAAATATGGATGGTTGGTAAATCTTTAAAAATGTAAATAAGATTGTTGTACTTTAACACGTTGTTTTAATACAAAAATAATATACTTAGTCAGATTTTATCGTGATTGTACATGTAGATTCTTGATTTTTTTAAATTACGTCAATTTTGGCTTAGTTCTTTCTAATGACATAAATTAAATCCAATGCACTACGGATTGTGTACATGCCCTACATATTGTTTCGGAGCGTCATACAAATATTTGGTGTGAATTATTTCAGAGTCACAATATGCAACATTCTGCCCTGCAGATTTGTTGTTTGTCTTCTGGCCCTGGTCAACATGTATCGACGAACGCATATCTTGTGCACGTTTTGCGACAACGATTTTAATTGCACTGTTGGTAGCTGTTTTGTCTAAATCTGGATTCGGAAATGATAATATTGACATAGAAGAATCATATTCCGCTTCCAAGAATTTAGGCTGTTTACGTCGTAGATCAAATTGAAGATGTTGATATTGATCAGTCGGTACATCATAAACTTGGCGTTCAAAAATTTCTTGATCATCCACCTCATCATAGATTTGGCATTCAGGAATGCCTGTTTCTAGGGATTTAAAAGAATACCATGGCATCTCGTATTTCCTGTTTTCATTTTTAATAATGGGTTGTGGAGTACCCAGCTCGAAATGATGACCAATTCCCTCTGTATGAACTTTCCTCCTTTTGCGTCTAAAGGAAACGTATAAGAAATTAATTAAACACAGTAAGTAAGATTGTTAACAATTATTCCTTACGGGCACACTTATTTTTTTGCAACTCTGAAACATTCTATTTAAAATTGAACATCGTTTTATTACAGTACCAATTGTCTGATTTTTTATTTGTACAAATTAAAGACAATGTGTAGTTAATATATTGTCTTTAGATATGAACCTTAATTATTCAAGCTCTAAAAACGGGTAACAACTCTCCAAAATAAAAATAAATTAAAGTTAACGGATGCAGGTATATTTGTTTTTTGCCATACAATTTCGACGAATTTCGGAATATAACTATTTTTTGTTGTTGCATTTTTTCATTTAACATGTATAAAGTAGACATTAAAGTTAATACTAGTATAAAATTATTCAATTCCTTCAAATTCATTAAAATATAAATCAAACAATAACATATTCCAATGGTAATTTATGTTTTGTATTATAATGAACCACGCCAATCATCGGTTAATAGAAATACATGTATGACTATTTGGATCTACATTATATGATTTATAAAGCAGAAGACGATCATAATCAACAAGAAAGTATTAACGATGATTATCTCGTTGAATGAACAGTTTCTGTAAACCCAATTTATCAACGGTCTTATGGTAAAATTAAGCAATTAGTTAAACTTAAGTATAATGAAAAGGTCAATAAAGGTCCCATTCACCAGGTTTCTCATAATAATCTTGAAGGAATAGTCGAGAAATATTGCAGTAGTAAAGAATAAGAATCATTAACAGTACTGTATTTTATATAATTGCTTTTGATTTATCAAAATTTACACTAAAATTGAATATTAATCAGGAAATAACCTTTTCGACTTAAATGTTCATAGTGTCGATTGAAATATAGACATACGAAGTGTATACCAGTACATATGCAGTCTTATCATATACCTGTTTCTTACAATCAGGAGAACTGTCATTATAACTAGTACAAGCAATGCAGCAGAGACTGGAACTGAAATCAAGAGTTTTCCTTTCAAAAATGCTAACATAAAAAACTAAAGAATTGTTTGAACGTATGTACATGCAATTTATTGCTATTTGCTCACCTGTCTTTATTTATTTGACAAAATTCGTTTATTTTTGTTTTATCGGAAATTATTAGAGATAGAGAGCATCCATAAATATCCGACACGATATCTGCAAAAAGTCAAATGTTCGATTTCTTCGAGTAACTCTTGAAATGAGTTCTGTCACTTGAATTATAAGTTTTGCCAATATTTTGGCTTTAGGGATTTTGCAAAATTAAGTAGCAATGACCTTCTAGGTTTAATATAGTCTTTTTGATTTAAAATGTTTGAATTGTGAAAAAAATATCTCTATACGTAAACAAATCCTCGATACAGCATGTAACTATGATCGACGGTGTGTAGTCGGAAAGCTAAATGTATGGCCCAATCTAGCAGCCATTTGTTGCCAGGCAATCTTAATTTCCTGTTTTTGGCCCGGTTGATTTATATGCAAACCTTCGTACAGACAAACCTATTTATATGGTCACCTTCCACACTAGGGAAAACTGACCTTATACATTTGTATACGAGAGGTCATTGACTTTTTATAATAAAGTTCAAAATGCGTAAATATTTCTTCAGGGAAAGACTAAGACGATATTGTTCTGAATAGCAGATTTCGACTGTACATAAGTAAGACTAAGATCAACGTCCGGTTTTTAATCGACGTTCATTCCTCAAATCGACGTCCAAATCTGACTTCGCAATATAATATACTTCCTAGTCGACGGCCGAGCTTCTCTAATCAACGTCCGTTTTCGACACAGAATACACAATTGACCAGAACCGACAGCAGCTGAAACCTTTTGACCTTTAAACATATTATGTGTGACGAATGGGATATATTAAAAGATTTATAATATACTAGATTATATATGTAAACAGGCTGTGATATCATTTTTTAAATTTTAGAGATGACGTAAAAATATGGAGATGTGGTATGATATGAGTAATTTAATCATTTCTATTTAGAAAATTAACGGTCTTATTTATAAAAATAAATCCAAATAACAAATATGACAGTCACAAACCATGGAATCCCACTGCACTACAGGCCCATAAAGAATACGTCGGGGTTAAATAGTGTATGAGCACTTAACATAGAACAGTTGTGTAACAGCACAACATAAAACATAATGCCAATTTCTTGTGTATATGTTTTACTCAAAGTATAAAACTCAGAAATGTATTGAAAAATATCTTACAGAGTCCGAATTATAATACTAAAAAATCCCTGCACTTGTTTATGTTGTCTATTGTTCATGTTGTTGAAGATTGAATAATGCCCTCTAGATGTCGTTTGGTTTTCTTTGTCGTTAGGTTGCTTTCTCTTTTTGCATTTATTAACATGAATAGGAATGACACACTACTATGTATATCGATTTTTTTCAAGATAAACTTTAGTATGCATGATACTTATTTTGGGTTGATCAAAATCTATATGGAAAGTATGTATAAATGTTGAATCCTACAAAACATGAACATGTATAAGTGTAAACAATTAGGTTCAGCAATTTATTATTTATTAATATTGGACATCGATTAAGACGACTACATCAAGCGTAGTTTTGTCAATACATGCCGTCACATTGGACGTCCATTAGAGTATCACAATATCACAATATATGACGTCGACTTGAGAATGTGACGTCAAATTTGGACGTCGATTTGAGAAACGGACATCGATTTGAGGAACGACCTCGATTAGAGGCCGGTCATCGATCTGAGTCTAATATATATTCATGATATTGTTCTCAATTTTAGTATGCTTGTTTTCTATTATTTGGAATTTGGCGTACTGAAAATAAACCAGCGAAACAGTTGTCCGTTAAAGGTAAGCAATTAAACAAAACAAAATTAAGTGAACAAATTACGTACCTAGAAAAACCAGAACATTGAAAACTAAGCTATTATATGTAGTTTCATATTCCACTGTTCTATTTTCACTGTCCAATGTTATTTCTTGGGAAGTATACTTAGCAGTAGTATATGTGGTAGTTGATAGCGATGATACAAAGGAAATATCATCAGCTATAGACAACACAGAATTCTTATTCTCTGAAACTTGTGTAAAAGTTACTGTAGTTGACATGCGTTTCTTTATAGTAGTATACATTTCTGTAAAATGCAAAGTAAAAAGACTTCATAGCCATATTCATATAAAACAATTGTAACATGATGTCATGATAATGTTAAATTAATATTAAAATGCCTCAGTTGTGTAATAGATTATACCCTTTGTCATAATTGAAAAATGTAAAACAGAATGAAACGGGTGTTGGCAAATGTCCGTAATAGTGACTCAGATTATTTTTTTTACGGATTTGAAAGTCGAGCTGATTTTTCAAACTATTAAATCATGCTAACTAGGAGTCACGACAAAAACCAACCAGTATAAATTGTTTTACATTACAAACAAAATGAGATGTCCTTTCTTCTTCTAAAAAATTTGATTCATAACATACATGTATTAAGGAATGTAAAAGTTAAAAAATTAAATTACCTAAAATTAAAAAAAATCAAAGTTCCCAATAAATCGGCAATGCTAATTTTCGATTTTAAGAGTATGTTTATTGATAAAAAGTTACAGTCGGAAAGCAGGAGGATTTATTTGTTTGTGATTTTCTTGTGTAAACAATTTACACTGCTCTTTAAAATTATCCGTGTTTAACTCAGTGTCCATTGCCCGCTGTGGAAGACCCCACGATATGAGTGACTATAGGGAAGTACGTTGGTGTCCTTTATTAGCACTGGTCTTGTATAATGTTTCTGTTACACATACATTGTAAAATAAATTATTTGTCTTATATTCGGAACTTTGCAGTTTTCCAAGTGTTAAATATAGTTATATTATAATTTATAAATTCAAACTAGTTGGAGCAATTCTAAGACGTATTCTTGTGATTTAGATATATAAGTAATATGCAAATTAAATCCATTGGCTGTTTAAAGGATGGGATTCCGTTACACAATATACAGATGTTGTTGAGCTGTAAATTCAACAAAGTTTTAATAGTAACTACAACATACATTCGCCGTTTATTTTTTGAACAATTTTATGGAGAGACTTGTTTTGTCAAAACGTACAGCATAATTGGTACTGTAAATTTTAGTATTGTCATATTTGTTGATACATTAATCATCAATAGTTCATTTACATATAATTATAATATGATGCGCAATTTACTGTATGAAAATACCCTTTGTTACATTGTCATTAAGTATTATTAGATTATTATGTTATTAATAAAATTGAGAATGATAATGGGGAATGTATCAAAGTGACAACAACCCGACCATAGAACAGACAACAGCAGGTCACCAACAGGTCTTAAATGCAGCGAGAAATTTCCACACCCGGAGGCGTCCTTCACCTTGTCTAAAAAGAAAAAAAAACAAAAGTATTATTACTAGTTTTGCACTGTCTGATAACGGTTGAATCCCAGGTTGTTTGTGTTCACAGATGGCATTGTATTCGTATTTACAAGGTAATGGAATATACTTCATGTAACTGTTATTCGCTTCCAAAAATAAACACTCAACATTCAACAACCTTTTAACTTCATCTGAAAAGAAATTGTACATTTTAATTTTCTTCTCTGTTAATATTTACGCACATTTTTCAACAAGACAACCATTACATAAGAAAAAACAATAACACGAAAAACGGACTCCTTCGTGTATATTTTTTGTTGTTGTTTTGAATTATTATGAAACTGTTAAATACAGATACGGAAACATTGGCCGAGTTTGGGTTGTCGATATATAATCTTCTTAGAAAATGCATACACATTTTTTACATATATTTGTCTTTTTTGGCGGATTTTTATTTATTTAGGATTTCGCAATGGTTTCTAACTATACATGATGTCCTGCTGACAGCTCAGGTAATTGGCAGTATGAATGATATCAAAACATTTGTTGTTGATTGTATTTACAAGTTCAAGTGTATCTACTTGCCTATCCAATTTGCATATGAGTCACTTGTTTTATAATAAAAACATGTTTAAAATATAAACACCTTCTTCGTAATCTATAATTTGTTTTAATAATTTGGGTACACATATCAATTATGCCTGTGATACTTGGTAACTAAATTGTCATCTTTATTGTATTACTACGCCGAGGTCAGCAAATGAAAATTTAAATGCAGGTATTGTATCAAAACACAAAAGTGATTTAAAGATTCAAATTACCCTTGTATCAATCAAATTGTTTGATTAAATTAATAGTAACGATGTACGCGTCTATTTATTTCTAATTGCAAACGTCCCTCTGAAAACTTCATTATAAATATTCCTTTTGGAACAAATATTCTAAAATAATTAATCCGTGATACAATTTGTACAACAAAATGATACATCATACACCCCATGATATTTTTTCCTTTTTTAAAATATTTTAGACTACTGACAGGAGACGAGGCTTTAATAGAGGAAGGATTTAAAATCCACAAGGTTATGAGACAAGAAAAAAGGAGTAATGGACAAGAGAAAAAAATCCCTTGCAAAATCTTAAAAATAAAAGCAACTTGTTATTTCTTATTGTTTTCAGCTCAATAATGACGGACATTAAATAAAGGTGTGTTTATCCGTGTTCAGAACGTTTGGATGGGCTGAACATGTTGAAATTAATGCAGAACCGACTCATCATACAATATTATGAAATTAACCTGGCGGGCTGTTGGACGTACAGTCGAGCAGGAGGAGAGGGTACTCGTTTTCAGTAATATACGTTTAATCTCTAGGGCCTTACTAGCCCTTATTAGACGTTGAAAATGTTTTATATAATTATATGTTTATACCTACTCAGATATTTTTTAATTTCACTTAAATTTTTTTTATGTAAAATGTTATTGGTTCGAAGCAACATAATAATTCAGAGGATCTTTGGAAATAAAGAAATCGTAAACATATTCCTGCAAAGTTTCAAACATTCCGCATTGTAATCTCTGGAGTCTAAAATTGTCTTACCCGTTTGTTTGACCAGCTTTTCAAACAGTCAGAAAAGTACGCGCTCTTATATATACTTTTATGTATGTATTTTCTTTGTTTGTTTCTTAAACTAAGTCTTTACAAATAGATTGTAAATTCTCTTGTAAAGGTTCTATGTAAAATGTGACACGGTTGCACATTCTCAAAAACTACGTGGAAGGATGACTCGAAGCGTTAACAGTGATTGACAGCAATGTTCTTGTTATTTTCAGACTAGACAAGGAGCCCCGGGCACAGTTTTATTCCAGATTGTCATATTCGGAACATATTATTTAAGAATTTATTGCTTCTTTTTGTAACTTCATTAGGGTGTAACAGAGTTGACAGAAGAACATTTTGTATGACGCTCCGAAGTGCATCATTCTTAAACTGTGCGCACGGTCAACGCTTTTACAACCCTGTGAATTTACAAAAAAGAAGCATTCAATGCTTAAAATTACATTTTTTAGCTAGGATCATGAAAACACGATTTTTATCAAGTTTTTTTTTTTTTTTTACCTCTGCACTTTATTGTGGGACCTCGTGTCATGATGAATGATATTGTGTAATGAACTTGATTAAGGAATAACGCAAGATTGCAGTTAGCCAATCAAAATAACGTATAATAATAAAACATACATCTAATGAAATTATATAAAAATATCATATTTCGTTCTCCGTTCGCTATATATTGGCAACATAAAGTTAGAGTAACGCGCAGACGAACAAGAGTAGAAAGATTATAATGTAACTAAATAAACTTGCAATTATCGTTTGGGTGTACTGTGAGGTATACTATATAAATTATGTGGAACACATTGCTAGGTTCTTACAAATTCTCAAAGGTAGTGGAAGCATATTGAGAAATTTGAAAAAAACCCAACTAGACTGTAGAGCTTTGTGTGGGTTTTACAGATATTTATGGAATGTTGTGTGTTTTTCGTCTAGTGACAAATGTATAGTTATTTCAAGAATGGTTTTGTAATGGAGTGACATACTGATATCGTATGTAAAAAAAGTAAAAATTCAAACTGTCTTATTGTTTGATTTTGTTCATATCTAAAAGTGCATTCTAGAAAAACAATTGCCACTCCCATCAGCGTCGAGTATATACCTTTACGCAACACGTCTATTCAATATAAATACTTGTCTACTTCTTATGTCTGTCAACTATGATGTGCATATGATTACTGTTAATATCCCGTTACTCAGTGAAAATTTAATGTGAACAGACACAAATCCAAAAATAAAAGACGAAGGGTCAGTATAACCTCTATTTGTTTTACTCAGGTCAAACTATAAAGTTCTAATCATACTGAATTTGATCACTAGTTTTAGAGAATCTCTATCATATACTTTATTTTATGTTTACAATTTTACAAATGTCTAAAACAATTTAAATGATAGTAAGCGATACTGTTCCAGTTAATGACACCCTGATTCATGTACAAAATTAGAAATTGAACATGTTTTTGTCACAATTTGCATTAAAGAACCTGGTTAACCTACAGGTCTTCATATGTGTCATGAAAAGCAAATGCATTTCTTTATTTCTAACAGAAATCAAGTGGCGGTTAACAATGTCTTTCGTATGGTAATAATACTCAGAATTAACTAAACTCTTTTTAAAGTGAGGTTTCTACCAGCTATATTCAGGATTTCATAATTGGATGATCGATTCAACAAAAACTTTAAGAACATACATTGGGTTGTGATAATATAAATTAAGATACAAAGTGGCAGCAACCTTTCAAAATGGAACTGATGAGAAATTAATTCAGGGAAATTGGTCTTTCTTTAAAACGTCGAGACAAGCTTAAGTATGTTAATAACGAATATTATAAAGTTAACATTATTTGATTCTCTCACTATGATTCAAATTTGATCCATCATGGCATTACAACATGCAAGTATATGACCATTGGGCAAGTCTTTATGTACCTCGATATAGGAGCACTGCTTAATATGACGCTATTGCACCAAATACGAAAGTTTAAATATCCATGAGCACATTTTGCGGACGCAGTCAGGAATTTGGTTGACCATTATCGATTATCTGTCACAAAGGATCATGCACGGGTTTTGCTCAATATTGAAGGCGTATGGTAACCCTAGTTGCAATCTTTCGACATCATTTTGCCGCTGATGAAGAGATGTCTCATTGTAAACATTCGGTATTTTTTTTCATTTTAAACAAGTACGTTTAACTTGTTACTACAATACCTACTCTTTTAATTAATTACAACATTATCGATTAAGACGTATCGATGAAGTTTTACTTGCATGGACAACACGCCGAGTTCAATGTGTGGAACAAGAACTTGGAGACGATTGATGTGTACCTTAGTATTTTGAAAGTGTTCATGTTGCACAAAACGTAATTTCTGTTTAGTGTTTTTTTATTGCTTTTTAACTTTTATTCTCTTTTTGTGTACAGACACTGCAACAGTATCTCCGTTTTTTCCCCCATCCCTTTCCAACTCAGCTTGATTGATAGTTGATTACAAACCCTGACAACTTTCTTCTGTCGTATTGTTCCATTGAAACAACTATTTATAATTTTGAGTCCTTCATTGGCAGGATATATTAGATTACAGATAAAATCTGTAATTTACTTTAATTATATAATGTTGCTTGTTTGCATCAAATTTAATGCAACAACATTTAAATATTTGCTTACCGCAGATTTCATCGAACGATTCACTTGTTACCCATTTTAGAAACTTCGATCTGTAAATAGTTGACCAGTACTCTTTTCCATCTTCCAAATTATTCAGGCTGTGAGTTATACTAGGTAAGGTCCCATTTAATGAGGCACACCGAATAATTGCCGTCTCATAAGTATCTGTGATTCCTAATTGCTTCGTATCTTAAATAAAACTATCATATTTAAATCAAAGCAAACATCAGCGTACAAATTTAAACATATCAGAAAGAAGAATAAGAAAAGAAGAGATCGAACACTTTTTGATAAAATTGTGATGATTCCCACTGCGGATTTTCTGAAATGTTTAAAGCCGTCGATACGAACATCTTGTTCAAAAGAATAACAATCCTTCCATTGGGATGTATGTCCTGACTCACTACGCTATATCCACATTTAGAATTACATAATTCAAATGCATAATTTTTCAAAATTGCAAGAAACATACTTTGAGCATAATTTGTGTAAGGATCAGAATAAACTTAACAACACACCAGACATGCCAGAGATGCTGTTTCTCGAACTATGAAATGCATCGAACATTAAGATTTGCATTCCTGGTCGGTACCGGATTTTCATGATGAAATTTAAAATGAAACACTAGGGTAAAACTGTTCTAGGTAGAATTGTTCTAGGAAAGTTAAAAACAGTTCTATGATAGATTATTCAGACAGTTCTAATGAGCTGTTATAAGGGATATTTACTGTATGTTTTTGTTTCACGATTTTGTGACATTTGAGCAAAACCTACCAACAACTTTGCAAACTGAGAGGAAACTTAACTATGGCATCACAATGATAGCAGAATCTTTAAATGTATTACTTCAAATTTTAGATTTCAATAAACATGATAAAGGTGTGTTATTCCTGACAACAAGTAAGAGTTTCTATGTTTGCATTATATATACTGAAACAGGGCTGGAATATAAGGTCTCACGATTCAATGTACCTCCAGATATTACACATGCCGTCCGGTATCTTGAAAAACAGTCAACCGGTTTCAGTACAAAAGTTTCATTTCGAGGCACAACAACAGAACATGTTAATTTTTGATCGGCATCGCTGTTTGGTTTCTCTACTCCTATGAAAAAAGGAAATGATATTTATAAATAAATCTATGTCTTACAATTTGAAATGCAATTTAAAATCCAAACATTTACTCTGAAATTCATGTTTACCTATATTTACTCTTTGCATATAACCAAGTAGAGCATTTGTTTACGTAAAAATCTATTACTATCTACATTTGTCATACTGTTACAGTCGAACTTTGCATTTGTAAATATAGTTGTGATATCTGTTTCCCAGTCTTAATATCTTCCACCACTTAATGTAATGGCGATAATAAAAGTAAGAAGATTGTCAACCTTTCACCAGAGTATCAATGACGTCTGGGTCACCAGTTATAGACGAAGCCGACATTAAAAATTTTAAACTAATCAAACGATCGCCAAAAACCACGAACTAACTGATTAAGAACTAATAAATATAACGTAACAAGCGACCCTTTCTTCTCGCTACAATCTGTGTCAGTAGAAACCCGTGATATACTAGAAACATGTTTTTATATTATTATATTGTGACAGGAATCTATATGTGTTTCAAAATCAGAAGCTGCACTATTCATGATATTGCAGTTTGATTGACATCAAGTTGGATTGTGTTGAACCCCTTAGGACTCGATGTAATAAGAAACATATGAATAAGCTGAACAACAAAATGATGGTTAATTGTTATGAATTAAGTTGGAATATAATAATAAAACGATGCATTTACAAAAGAACAAGTGTACGAAAAATATTTCACCTACCAGTAATTTGCTTGTATACTGTGTAATGAGAATTTTCACCGCAGACGTCTTTATTTGAACCAAGGCACTTGTATGTGCACTTTGATGAATCGACATTCTTTAAATTATGAAGAGAATTCGTGCAAAAACACCATTTGCGCTACAATAAATACAAGTAGAATGCAGAATAAAGTTAAACAAGCATTAAGAACGCTGTTTGATTTATATTTGTTGGTTATTGTCACTTAATGCACTTCTTCTGAGACAACTTATGATAGAACACATGTAGCTGAATGTAACTCAACAGATCTGTAACGTAAAAAAAACTATAAGGTAGTTTTGAATTGATTGCTTCCGACGTGTATTTTTTTTCTTTCTGAATTTACCTTCATCCGGAACGCTCAAATCAAGGAATTGAACTTGTGAGAAGCTTCATAGTACGATCGAAAGTAAATAGCTCTAAATCATAACACTTGTGAACGCCTTTGACTCACATATATTGTCGTCATACATGATAATAGCATATATCATACTTCATATGGTCAACAATAAAGCTGAAAAAAGTCATCAACCAAACCAGGATTATGATTAAGTTGCACATTTAATCTGTGTATCCCCTTTTGTCAAAGATCTCATTATCGGGGAAAATCATAGTGTATGTGTTCTACAGAAAAGTGAAATATAACAACTGAGTTCTATTGCAAACTATATTTTTGTTTGGGGAAAGAAATATATTATATCTAAACATATATTTTACCAAACGAAATTAATAATTCTCTGAAAATAGTATGCGTCTGAGGCGTTTCTACCATTATCAGTTATATATTAGATATTGATTACAAATCATAATATAGAATAAATAGAGCATGGGACTGCATTTGTTTAACATTTTGATTTGGTTATTGTGTCAATATGAATTTCATCGACTATTACAATCCTTAAAATGCCAACCAAAGTACGGGCTACGTCTCGTTTGGCATATTATGTTTCATGAGAAAACCTCCAGAACCCAAACTCTTTGCCTACATTTCAGTCTATCAATAGCAAATGTGAACCTGAATTTTGACCCAATTACGTATACTCAATACGGTTCTTCTTCTTCTTCCAATAGAGCATTTTCATATTAAGTTTTTAAAAAGTATTTTACACAGCTCAACCAATTATAAACACTGACATATTGACACATGGGATCCAGACGCAACTTGATTTACGTTTTAAAAAAGATTATAATATGACGTGCTTCTTTTGCTTTGAATAAACCCATGCTTTAAATCGAATAAAATTTGTTTGCACATGCGTATATTGAATTTTATCACATTGACATACATTTAATACATTTCTTTAACTTAAAACACTTACAAACTTTTCAATGATGCACATGTTGTTACTTATTCATTTATCATGGCGGTGATGTATTGCAATTCGAAAGTGACATGTTTGACCTAAATATAACAACCGTTCATGCTGGCTGTTCAAAACTTCTCCCGCTGAAAAATTGTGTTGCCATTCTTTTGCTTGTTTACAAACAAAAACGGGAGGTTCACGGAAGAGCCTATACAAACTTTATACACTTATACACATCGGACATACACATTACATTAATTGTCACAATCAATGCTAATCAGAATCAAAATGATTAATTCAAGTTATACTTTATTGTAGTTTGAAAATGGATAGACATTTATTTATATTGGTGTTATTTTATACCTCACTATCGCTCGGGCAAACAATAATCACGAATATAATGCCTACCCATGTTAAAACTACAATAAAGTATAGCTTGCATCAATTATTTCTTAAATCTGTTAAAATTCATTTAAGGTCAATTACACTTGAAGAAATTTCAGCGTTTGAGTACAAATCAAACATTTAATGAAAAGTTGCTATAAAATGAACAATATAAAACAAAACAAAACATGCTAAAAGAAACTTACTTTCATTGCAAAATATGGTACTTTTTTACATTTATCTGAACAAAGTGACGGTGATAATTTCTCAATGAGAAACAACTTATTGACATCAATGGCTCCAGTATTACTATAGCAGCCTTTGAAGAAGAAAAAAAGAAAGTTATTTTATTAATCATTTGATAAAGACACATGTTAATTGTGGAAATAACACATTGTTTACGTATTAGATTACATTTTGGTTTATATTTTTCCATAAATGCATTCTATTTGAAAAAAATATCATTTAAATTTTATTCATTGATTTCAATGTCATCTTCAAGTGTGACAAAAATATTGAGAGAATTTTTACTGGAATTATTCTATCAATTTTTTTTGATGATGGCGTAAAACAAAAATCTACAAAAATAAAATTGGAGAAAAAATCTCTACATATGGATACGTTTTACTTTATAAGTTGTGCAAATAGAGTAGAAGTTATTTGTTAATACGTATTCGAGAAATTTACCAACAAAGTTGATATTAAAACATATGTCAATAGACTTTGGAAATTCCCCATTCCAAAAAAGATAATAACGGAAAAGAAATCAGTAAAATGGAAAAACTTCTTCAAAAAAGTGGATTGCTAATCATCAATAGACTACAGTTTTTTCCTAAAACAGAGGATAACAATCATTGTGCAATACAAGTGGGATTTTCTTCAAGTCTAATTTTGAACTTATTTTGGTTATCATTACCTGGGAATAATTCCCAAGTCTGCTGATAATTATTTGGTTATAGCCTACCGGTTTGTTTTGTATTTGGTTATCAACTGTGTGGGGACATTTGCTCATTCTATGTTGTCGTCTGTTTTTGAGATATTTCTCCATTCTATTGATTTCGTTTTTCTTATCGTCTTTATCAGCAACTTTCCCAAGTCAATCATTGTCTATTGGTTTTTATTTTGGAACTTTGTGAGAAAATTTCCCAAATCTTTTGATGTCTTTATCATTATCATGTTTGGGGGAAATTTTCTTCAGTTTAAATATTGATTTCTTGTTGGTTATCATTTTTTAGACAAATTTTCCGATTATGGATTTCTTTTTTCTTTTTTTTTATCATTTTGGAGATATTGCATACACTTTGTTGGGTTATCATCTTTTTGGGAAAAAATTTCCTAGTCTGTCTTCCTGGTTATCATCTTTGTGGGGAAATTTTCTTAAGACTTTTAAACAAAATTTTTTTACATTTCTTATAACTAAACACGTTCATATCTGGAGATTTTTCTTCAATTTGTTATATTTGATGCTATCATAACTTTGTAGTAATCATGCCAGTAAACTATTTGTTTAATATTTTTGTCACACAAATAACAGAAAACATTGAAAAATGAGCATCAAATAGAAATTCCCTTTTTCGAATAGAATGCATTCATAGTACATGCAGTAACAACATTAACGATTCTTATTTTACTACACCGAATGTGCATTTTGATATTGTTAATTGCTCATACATGGGGTATATATAGCAACCAAACAAAATGCTTGAAAGTCCAAATGCAAGTTTCGTATTGTTATTAACGACTTTTCAACGTCTGCATTAGAAATAACTTTTAACTTAGAGTGCAACCATTGTGCAATGCTTGGGGATTTTCTTCAATTCCAATTTTGAACTTTTTTTGGTTATCATCTCTCTGCGAAAAATTTATCATTTTCATGAGCCTGTAACTCAGTGGTTGTCGTTTTGTGATGTGTTTTATATTTGTTTTTCGTTCATATTTTGTACATAAAGAAACCGTTATTTTTCTCGTTTGAATTAATTTTGTTTGTAATTTCAAGGCCATTTATAGCTGACTATGCGGTATAGGTTTTGTTCATTGTTGAAGGCCGTACGGTGATCTATAGTTGTTAATTTCTGTGGCCTTTGGTCTCTCGTGGAGAGTTGTCTCATTGGCAATCATACCACTTTTTTATTGTTACGAATTAGGCTGATAGTTTTCCCAATTGAATTCGTTTCATATTTTTCTGGAGATGTGGTATGATTGCCCATGAGACAAGTATCCCCCGAAGTTCAAATAAAGTGGTAATTAGCAATTATTGCAACAGTTCTGCCTTTATCAATGAGAAAAAATCATACCTTGTAGTCGTCCATAAAGGGTCCCGATATTAAAATAAATATAAAACATTTCAATTGCGAAAACTAACGGCGATTAACGAAAGTGTTAACGCGTAGCATGGAATTTTGTCTAATAGATAGTGACTGACATCATCTGTCTCTTTATACAAACATGCCGATAATGTCATTATTCGACTTGTACATGTAAGAAGACTTGTTTAAATATCTAACCACTTTAAGCTTTACCTGTATGAAACATCCACTGGGAGTGTAAATAAATACCACCAACCCAACCTCTGAATTCGCCGTTGTTTAAACTTTGTATTTTGTCCTCAGAAGCTAGGCTACAGTAACTAAAGCTCTCTAGCCAAGTCATTATGTTGGGACTGACTTCCAATCCATTAACTAGAATAAAAAGTAAAAAGGGACAACTATGTCTTAAGCTTGACAAATGTTCACGGAAAATCTTTTAAATCAAATATTTAACGTTCTATACAAAATGAATCGAAAGATAAATATAAAGAGAAATGTGTTGCCGTCCTTGTAGTCAGAGTGTCAACTGTTCGTTTAATTCCTTCATATTTTATCTTCACAGCATCGACATGTACTATAACCGTTAATTAATTTATCATTATTGAAAGCCGTACGGTTACCTATAATTGCTTGAATCTACTTCAATCATGTGAACCCTGGTGAATAGTTGTCAAATTAGGGAATCATTCCACATTTCCTTATTTTAAAATTGTAGTTTATTGCTGCTTTAGATAAACCCATTATTATGATCAAATAGTAAACAAGAGTTAGACGAGTTAACTAGTTACATTTTGTATAACAAATGCTTGTAAAATAAACATACAAATGAATAGAATTTCTTGAAATACAACTACACCATTATGTGCAAGTTGAAGTTGAAAAAATAAATCACTGCTTTCCATTTTGTGTTGCGCTTTTCCTCCAATACCAGAAATATACATACGCTGATACTTCAATCATTACTATATTTTTAAAGTGTTTACTTTTCCTTCTTTTTAACAGTTTTCTTTGTAAAAAAACATATTGAATCAAAATATGTTTTGTAATTACCTGCTTTTATTTTCCAGACAAATACAAATACAACTATCCAAATACATGGAGACACCATTTTGTTTTACATTATTTAATTAATGTTTCATTTCCTGTCACTCAATAATTCAAATATTGTACTATAAGTTCCTGTGATTTACCAATTTGATGCATTGTTTTAACACTATCATTTCAATCGTTACATGTAATTAACAACAGACTTTGTGTCACCATAGGAAATATTTTTTTTGGGGTAATTTTTGTTTATTATTTAGGAAATCAACATAAAAAACATAATTTTTTATGTTAATTTTTTGTGTTTTCAATGCTCTTCAACTTTGTGCTTTATTTTGGCATTTAACATTTTTATTTGATCGTCAATCGCCAGTGGCGCACAAAACTATAAGCCTCTTTGATTTGATATTTTAGGAATCATTGAAATCAATAATAACACTTGGCCTTTAATTGTTTTCTTATTGATTATTTTTTTCTGGATTAATTTATACAAAATTTCAAATGAAATAAAAAGAAGTTGCTCTTTACCAAAGACAAATCACAAATACATAAACACGTACAAGACATGATTTTGCCTTTTAAATGAGCTGCACTTACTGTGCAGTAAGATATACAGGACATAGGAATTTTATATATAAATGTCAAACACTCGAAGCATGAAAACTGTCGTCATTCACCATTATGCAGACACAGATCAACAACAGTCACTGGACTACCAGTAGAGGACAATCATCTTAGCGAAAAATATCGGACGTTTTGGCACGAAAAGGTTTTTACCCGTTTAATAATACAAAGTAAATATTTTGATTTAATAAAATCAAGACGACAAAATTACATTATCATGTCCATTAAAAATTAGCACAAAGTACATGGTAAAATTCAATGATAAAAGTTCGTTCTAGCCTGGAATTTATGTTCTAGAACATATACGAAAAAAGCTCTTGATATACCCCTGTGTAATACTGTTTATAAAATTGCAGTATTTTTATTTATCTTTATCTTGTCTAGATTGTGATACACATTTGTCTATACGTCGTATTTTATATATATTTTTGTTTGTATTTTTATGAATGTATCAAGAATAACGTAAATGGCTGCGTAACAACTATAAAATTCCTCATTATAATAGGAATGAAACGTCTCTTGACCATTGTTTTATCTTGAATTACATAAATCTTCTACCAAATGCTTAGGTGCAAACAAAGAAACTTCAGATAACTAGCATTCAGTAAGATAATATGCGAATTCGACACATCTCTTATCTGCTGGCATGAACTCATCTACAACAATTTTGTTTTTCTCTGTTTGTTTCAACAACAATAACTTCTGTGATATATGACTGGCCATGGCTACAGTTATCCGGCGCTCACACAGTGCTGATCGTTGCCCCGTTTGAAATCAGACAGCGCTAAGACACGACAAGTAAAAAAAGTCGGATTACTATTTTCAATGATCTTGAATGTCCTATTATTGTGTGTCAGCGGAAATTCACGTTTAACTTCTTGTAATAAATTTATAAAAGCTTTTACAGAACATGCTGTCATTCTTCATGTCAAAAGCTGATGAAATATTTCAAAATAGCATTTTAGGAGTTCAAACAAATCACGACATTATAGTTAATCTGACAGCAAAAAATGTGTTGCACATTTTGAAGATGTCAGTGTGAAACTATCCAATTTACTCATTGGTCAAATGAACGTGTCTTCATTTGTTAAAACAATATTTAAAGAAGTTAAAAATAGGAATTAAAAATAGGAATTAATGAAATGGTTAAGGGAAATGTTTCACCTTTTCTCATTCCTCCTAATATTTGACAATTAAGATAAAGCGAAACTCAACGTCCACGGCTTCCCTCTTCATCTCCACACAATTACTCTCATTGTTTGCATAGAACATTGCAAGGTTCATGTTCGGAACCATATCGAAATATATTGGTTTCACTAATGTCCTGCAATAATAATATCACTTAATCTATAATTATGTTTATAAAGAGATAGATTCCTTCTGTTAAAACAGGGGTATGTCAAACAGGGGTATGTCCTTCTGTTAAAACAGGGGTATGTAAAACAGGGGTATGTCAAACAGGGGTATGTCAAAGAACGTCTCGTTCTTTTTCTAAAAAAGTTCATCGGAAGGTACCAAGACCTTGTTGATAAATATTCCGTAACAACTTCTCAAATAATACACGATGGTCTTGATGTATAGATTCTGCGTACTGATGTTGTTTATCATCTTAACAACGTGTTTTATAGTTCTTTCATTTGTCTTTGTTCTATTATTAATATTGCTTTTACTGTTGAATGGTTTCATGTGATATCCCTTTCACGTGGCTCGGTACTTATATATCTCGTCAATGTGTTTGTATTGGCTTTCATTTTTTTTTGTGGTTTGTTTTGTATTTGCGACTTTTTGTATTTCTTTTGTTCTTATAACGTGACTCTGTACTTTAAAAGATCCCGTCAATATGATATTGTTCTATTATATGTCATTATGATATATTTCTATTATGAATTACAATCTACGTTGAACCACAAACGTCAAAATCATTCAATCGCGTAGTGGAATTAACTATTTTTGGATTCTTATAAATTCTATATATAACTTTTGGACTAGTTTAAATCTCGGTCTATTTCTTAAATTTATTCTTACATACTTTTGATTTTTTAACCCTGTATGCTAACATTCCCATGAAAATTTTAAAATTGTTTGTATGCACATTGAACGACAAATTTATGTGACGTATAAAATTTTCTGACGTCAGACACTCAAATCAATAAATGTGTTCGTAGATAGTAGATGTTTTTGTGTTCTGTTAAATTGTTCCTTTTAAAATTGTTAAACGATGATGACTGATGTACCCATATTTTGACTATTTTATTTATTGTGTCTGTTTATTTAACGCATCAATGTAAAAATATCGGAAATTGATGAGACTGTCATTAAAGTGAGAGGGTTAGCGCTATAGAACCAGGTTTAATCCACCATTTTCTACATTTGAAAATGCCTGTACCAAGTCAGGAATATGACAGTTCTTGTCCATTCGTTTTTGATGCGTTTTGTTATTTGATTTTGCCATGTGATTATGGACTTTCCCAATTGATCTTCCTCTAAGTTCAGTATTTTGTGTGATTTTACTTTTTTCTGATAAGAAATTATCAAGTTTGTATTATAAATGCTATTTATAAATTTTATATGTTTGCAATCAATCCTACACTAATATATAGCGTTTCGGCGGTATTTTTTATGATTAATAAAATATTGTTATATAGGTCCGCCATCATCAAGGATTGTCCTATATATTTCAAAAAATATGGTTTCTTTACCTTGGTCGATGTCAGAATATCTGATAAATTTCTGTGCCTTTTATAAGCAATTATCGGTGTTTTTGTGAATACTTCATTGAAAACCACATTATCTCTTATGAGATGCCAATGTTTTAAAAGGTGTTTTCGTAATTTGCTTATGTAAGGATTATATTTAGTAGCCATTACAAGAGGAATTTCCACTTTACGTTTCCCTTCCTTAGTTGAAAACAAATGTTTTCTCTCTTTGGTTAAGGCTTCATTGAAGCTAGACATTATTTCAGTGTCAGTGTAACCCCTATTTATCAAATTCTGTTTGAACTTTAAGAGAATTTCTCTAAGGTCATTATCATTGTTTGTTGATCTTCTGTAACGAATTACTTCTCTCCGGATAAATGCTTTAAACACGTGCTCCTTATGAGAGCTGTTTCTGTGTAAATATAGAAAAGAATTCGTAGGTTTGAAATGGGTTTTCATGTCTAATATATTATCTGCTAGAAATCTTCTGCTCTTGAATAAATGAACGTCTAGAAATGTTGTGTCAGATTCTGAAATTTCATATGTGAATTTGAGAAATTTGTGATGGCTATTAGCCAATTTAAAAAATTCTTCAAGTTCATGTCTTTTACCGTGGTGTATTATTATTCCATCATCCATGTATCTGGCATAATATAATATTTCTTTCATTATTTGATATAATAAAAATATTACAACATTCTGGTGCACAGCAGGCCCCAATTGCAGAACCTAGACATTGTTGATATAATTGATCATTAAATTCAAAGATCTTATAATGCAGAACGTATCCGAAGAGGGAAACTAAATCATCTGTAGAGGGATATTTTATAGTGTAATGCGATTTATCAAATGCATCATATGCTGCTCTTACTGCTAAAAGAATTTCTTCAATTGGACAGTTGGTAAACATCTGACTTATGTCAAAACTACATAATAGGCAATTGTCTAATGGTTTGATTGCTTCTATTTTTTGTATAAAATCAGATGAATCTCTGATGAAAGTATGGTGTTTCTTAACTATTGACACAAGAAAATAATCGACATAACGACCTATGTATTCAGTGATCGTACCAATCTGGGAAATGATAGGTCGCCCTGGAGGAACTATTAAATCAATATTAAATCCTATACTCATGACATTGTCATAATCTACAAAATTTATTTTATGTATTTTTGGTTATATATGCATTTGTCCCGGTCCGTAATTTTTCTGATTGCCATTTATCATGTATTTGAATGAAATTTCGTCAATTTCATTATGAATATGCATTCTAGTAACATAATCATTGATATATTTCTGAGAACCTTGAAGTCAAAACCGTCAAGACTTGTGTAGTGATGCGATTGTAATTGCCGATAAGCTTCGGATAAGTAAATACTCTTATCAAGAACAACAACATTGTTGCTTTTATCAGCTTTCTTAATAAGAATTGATTTGTCTCGCAAAAGTGAAGATAGTGAGTTTCATATTAGCTATTCTCCCTGAATGGGTGTATATTTTCATTCTTTGAATAAAATAGAAATTTACATCTTAATTTTTTAGCAAATTCATTAAAGTCTCTCATTAAATCATTTGTTGCCCCTTTCAATGCGGGATCATGTATGAATTTCAACCCTTTGAAAGCAGAAAATATTCATTGTCAGTTAAAGTTTTCATTGACAGATTAACCACATGCTGTTTCGCCTGTTGTATTTGGAATTTTATTTTTGATTGTTGCATTGCAACTTTGTTTCTTTGGCGCTTGCCATACTTTTTCTTTTTCATATGAACATTAAAGCGTCTACCCATGACTGCCGCAATATCGCTGAGATAAAGTTGTCTTGTGTGTCAATGCAGACTGGGAAACTCAATGGGGTGTGGCTGGATAGCATAGCTATTATCTGATTGGTCATTGATATAAATTTACTGATTGACAGGAAGTAACGAAAACATTGGAAGTTTGACACATTTTTATATTGGTAATTATCCCATATGAAAAATATCATAACTATAAAATATTTACTGTTCATCATGCGTTATGGAATACAAAAAGCGACTAAATAATGTCTGATAAAAAAGAAAAACATACCATTAAATAGAAAATTAATCTCAATGTGAAAAAACATATAGTCTGTCAAATAATCACGTTCAACATTTTACGCACTTATCCAGTAGGTATGAACAATATGTTCATGTTTACACAGTATAATGTTTATTACACAGTTATTTAGTATGGTCTTCCATTCTTGTTGTTGCCCTTTTTGAAATGGATGTTGGATCTCTTCCATGAACTCTGCTAGATCCTTCTCCTGGTGTTCCTTCATGTCCAAGAATCTCTTAGCCAAATCGGATCGAGCCAGGCCAGCACATTTAGTTGCTACATCAATGATAGTTTTGGTGCTATCTAGTTTTTTCTTAATTTCCCCATCAATGTCAGAAATTTTATTGTCTAGGAATTTAACGGACTCTGTAAGGAGGGTCGTTTTGGTTTCCTTCAGCTTGGTTGTCCATATTTCTACCAGTTCCTTTGTATAATCTCTATTCAGGAGGTCCGGTCTACAATCAAGAAGGATTTTGCAGAATGGAGGAATGTTCCCATCCTCTTGCAGGCCATAGGCCAATCCCTCTCTGACCTTAGCTATGGCCAGTTTGCTGTTCATAATAGTCCTCAAATCCCTGTCTGCGCCAGATACCACATCCGAGAAGTCACTTTCAGTTTTGTCCTCCTCCTTCTTCGGTGCCGACGAAATATTTGTCAGGGGAAGAGATAGGTCAAAATCCTCCGTATCAATAGGGTCCTTGAAGGCATCTTGTGTTGGAGGAATTTCCTCCTTTTTGGATTTATTTAGAGACAGCTTACTCATCTTTACTAGAAATGGCGTGCAGTACACTTAGGCATATTCAGTCGATTTTTAATGATCAATTCAAAGGGTTTTACTTGTGACATACCGATCCTGCATATTAATTTTTACAACTGTTGTATGCCAAAAATAAGTGTACCTAATTATATGTTACTTTGAAATTTTTAATTTCTAGATTTTCATCGCCTCTTGCGTTGTGTTGAGTGAATTCATTTCCAGAACCTATCAATTAATCAAGTAATCATGACACCAAAACCATAAACCTTCCTGGTTATTTTACTGTAACAAGGGCAAATCAATATTACAACCATATTTCTTATTCGAGAACAAGTTCTTGCACAGGAAAAACAACATTATATTGTTCATATATTGTACCTCTTGTGTAAACAGTTTCAACAAATGGCATTTCTTCCTTTTATTTCAAATCGAAAAAACGTTCATGAACATTGTAATTGTAGATTCCTCATGAATGTCATTAAACATGTAGTTAAAGAAATTTATGACAATACTTTATTATGGGGACAAAGTCCCCAATAAATGTAGAAAAATCAATAAAAAAAAAAAAAAAATCGGGAAAATTTTCCCGAATTTTTCATTCTACTAATGAACTCAAAATCGTTAACTTTTTTTTCAGATCTACTTCCTGTTCCGGTTTTCCCCGCATTTGCGCAGAAATCTGTCTTGTTTGCATGAGACTTTGAAAAGAAAATTATATGTATCAGTCTAGTAAAATATAAGATTGGAACTCAATACAATTTCATTTTTAATAATTGTTTGATTTGAATAAAACGTTACCTGATGGAAGCGTTTCTTTTGTTTACATTGAATATGACGTCATAATTTAAACAACGTCACAGATAAATCCCTAACCACAGAACCGAAATTGGGAACGTTACGGTATTTCCAAGGACGTATAACTAACATCTAATACACGTCCTTGGGTATTTCCGTTTCCTTTATTAACATGAATGAGGTAAGAAAATAATACATACAGACTTCGTCCCCATTCACAGGTTATGCCTGCCTCATATTAGTGTATAAAATGAACATCCTTGCATCTGAGTGTACAAACAAACACAAGATATGTAAATGCTGCAATTTTTGTTTCATCCAAATACCTTCAGTTGTATGTGTTCATGGTCCACAGATTCTTTGTATATTACAAAGGAAATAGAAAAATGTACAAATTATAAAGTCACAGTTACTGTTCTCCATCCAATCCATTTAGCATTTATACAGCATTTCTTTGATTTTCACTTTAATACTCTTCCTTACTCGGAGATATTAACTTCAACAAGCAAATTAACATTCAAAAACCTTCTATTTCTAACCATTCATTTCTAATATAATTGCACAAGACCATAACCTTCATTTAAGTTTAAAATGCATTGCACAGGCTACTTTTCAACAGGAGGCTGTCGTCAAATCATTCACAGAACCTCTAAGAAATGGTGATATTTCTATGGACTTGACTCTTGGCTTGATCTTGATACCATTCTAATTATGTTTTCTTTATGTGTGTCAGCTTTACTTGTAATTACATGTATAGTACATTTTAACAAGATTCGCATTCTAACAGCTACACTATTCTGTTTCAAAAGATTCCTCGTTCACAAAATTTATCCAATCCTTCTCCCTTACCATCTTTTATTCACAAGCACCTTGCAACAACCACTGAATCCTTACATACTCAAAGCATTTTTAAAACGCAGTGTAATCGTTCGCTTTTTGTTGCTCTGTCGTATACCATGAAATCAGCTTTATTTATTGTTTCGATTTATTTCTTCAAAAAGTTAAGCAACAATGAGAAACCATGATTACAAATGGATTATCACGTATAACAGTACCAGTCGTAAACTTATCATCAAATTGTGATATTACTGCACCAAACAGTATTCAAATATGAGAATGTTTGGAACATTTTGTACAAGACTACATGCAGATTTTTATAATTTTTGCATTATAAATATAAATACTAAACATGAAGTTCCTATTCCTAAAAATATTTTAGTAAATCCGTACACTGCCACGAAACTTAAAAAGATGTTTCCAGCACACAACCTAATTACTTTACAAGAATAAAGTAATATATTTATTCATACAATATATAGAAAGAGAGATATATAAATCAAATAGACATAATCTTACAGTTGTGCATGACTTGGTACCATCTTAGTCATTATGTTTTTATTGTTGATTTAAGTCATTGAAATTCAATTTGTTTTTCTCAACTGAACAAGGCAACAACACTAACAAGATAAACTGAAAATCTGAACATACTTATCTAACCATGATCTTTAACTTATAATGACTTTAAGGAGTTTGAATGTATCACTTAAATCGAGCTAAAAAGAAAGCTTTACAGCCAAACCTGACTTCATTTAACAGTTTTGTGTAAGTTATTTTTTTGTTGTGTTCTGTGTGGTATTATCTCAACAATCACATGACCCAAAGGTAGAGTAAACAAATCAGTATTTTTTTAGTTTTTCGTTAAAAATTTACTTCATTACTAATAAGTCCAATAAAGAGATTGGAAACGTTTATTAGAATTAATCAAATATAAAAACAATTATCTTTTATGCCTGCTTCAGTTCATACTTGACATTTTACGAAATTGAATTTGTCCGGTACAAACTCAATGATGATGCATCAAAATTCGACATTAATGGAGACTTAATCATTAAAAGTTGACGTTTCTGTATAACAAACCAAACTGAAATGCAGTGGTATTGCGTTATTGTATAGCAGTGTTTCATACTTTCTACATTGCTCTGAACTAAATCGTCGATTAAATTGGAATCTAGAATAATGAGTTATCAGCGGAATTGCTACGAGTAGAAGTGTATATCCTCTGACTAGGCATTAGTAACTGAGAATACATCCTTGGTTCAGGCGTAGTTCGCGCAGATAGTTCGTATTGACTGTTCTGCTTTGTTTCCCTTCCTTTACGAAGTAAGGCGATTCTAAAATGCAAAAAGTTTGAATGTTATCTTAATTAGGTTTTAAAAGATGAGAAACGCTTTCTTTATTTGGAAATTTAACATGCAACACACTTATTTGAATGCATTCTGACGTAAATGCCAATCTATAAGACAATTGAGTCATTTAGTGATTACTGAGACAACATGTACTATGCGTTTCAAAGATATGTTCATTTCTGTAGATAATAAATTGAAAAATTCAACAGTAATTACTAGTAACTACTCACAACATGTTGTAAATGTTTGCAATAGCTGGTCTTTTCTATGTATGTTGGACATAAAATGTATGTCGTCATATAATATTATATTTGTTTACTTTGATTGCTTTTCTACTACCTATTTGATATATTAAATGCATGCCTCGTTTGCATTCATTGAGATCATAAGTTTATTAATGTTGTGGGTAAACGACAAAGCAAAAAGACGACAAGACAGAAACTTATTAAAACAGTTTGAGAAAAGAAACAAAATACCAATATTTATAATATTAGTATACTCATAATTGCTTATTAGTAAGTATAATTGTTTTCCGTATTTCAGTAAATTGTTTTGTTTTGAAATTTACAGCCACTGCGAAACTATAAAACTAGTGAACAGACAGAAAGAAAACTATTAATACTTACATATATGTAAGAAGACAAACTATAACAAATGCTACAATTGTAACAAGTGCCCCTATACCTTCAAAAAAGATAAGAAGTAAAAAGTTACGATGTCAATTTTTTTTGTAAAGCGAATGGTCGAATTTTTAATTCTATAAGTATGTAGGTAATGATAACATTTTTAATAGTTTAATTGTTTAAAATGTCATATATATATAGATATACACCTGTATATCATAACAGAACATGTAAAGTTTAAGGAATTTCTACATTAAAATCTGAATAAAAGTTTTGTTTTTTCCTCTATTTTTCTGTGCGACAATGGTATACTAGGAAATGTAAACTTACGCGTAAAAACAGGTTGTACTAAGTTATTAAACGTCTAAAGCAATGACTACGGATATCTAGCCTGTACATTATACCAACTTCTTAAACTATTGCAATGCTTATAATCATCCGTTTGCAATAATTATTGTGTATTAATCGTTTCAATGTTTATATATATGTGGAGTTTTATTTCACCGAGGCTATCACCAGCCTAGTAGTCAGAACTTCTGTGCTGACATGAATTATCATTGATATGGTCATATTTATAAATAAACTGTTTCCAAAACTTTAAAAATTTTGAAATACTAAGGTATTAGATGTATTTGGAAAAACGTTAGGAATTTCCAACGCTCTTCAGCTTCTTACTTTATTTTGCCTTTTTAACATTTTTGGATTCGAACGTCACTGATGAGTCGTTTGAAGACGAAACGCATGTATGGCGTAAATACAAAATGAAATCCTGGTATCTATGATGAGTTTATTTTCAATGTTTATATATACACGTAAATGAAAGGTATGCGTGGAACTTTAACAGGTGCTCTAAATGTATTTCAGTGCATAACGTAGTTCCTTATACCACGTCCACATATGCTAGTCAACAAAAACTAGTACAAAGCCAATTTGAATATGATACGAAATCCTTTAAATTAATTAAAATTTCTAATGTATATCTGTTGACAATGCGTGTTGATCATTCCATGCAGTAATGTTGTGTCACGGTACTTGTCTATTCCAAATTCATGTATTTGGTTTTGATGTTATATTTGTTATTTTCGTGGGATTTTGTCTGGCATGTCTGGTGCTTGGTCCGTTTCTATGTGTGTTAGTTACATTGTAGTGTTGTGTCGTTTTTCTCCTCTTATATCTATGCGTTTCCGTCAGTTTTAGTTTGTTACCCCGATTTTGTTTTTTGTCCATGGATTTATGAGTTTGAACAGCGGTATACTACTGTTGCCTTTATAAGGCATAAACAAACTTGTTTTCCTTGTTTTAATGTTTCTTTCGAAAGATTGTCATATACTTCAATTATACTGTCCATGCTGTTAATATCAATTACCAATTTGAATATAGAAGATAACAAAAAGGTCTTCTGTTCTCAAGATGTCATGATCATGTTTTGAAGTCTTCGTTGTTGAAATTACACCACTACAGGGTTCAACTGCAACAGCAAAAGTACATAAAAATATGTATAAACAAAGTAGTTACACGTGCCTAGATAAATAATGTTAAATTTTAAGAGATTACTAAATACCTTCATTAGTGGAATAAAGAAAAATGCAAAAATTGATTTTTTGCAATCACAAACAAGGAGTAAAATACATTCTATATGAAAATGTTAACTTAACTATTTATAATTTGTGACAATTTCCTCAATTATATGATTAATAAATTAATTGTTAACTATTACTGTATGCTTTTGGTAATAATCACAATAATGTCATTTCTCAATCTTTCTTTCAAGATGGAAAACATGAGAAGTTTTGTGTTGATAAGAAATCTCCATAGTTTATGAAATCTGTTAAATTCCTTTAATTGTTTGGGGAATCTGGACAATGAACCGCTCGACACATCGTCTAGACCTTTTGTTGATGACTTGTTGTTGACCCTATGATATTAGCATTGTTTATGTCGTTCGTTTGTATAAAATTGACGAATATTACACATGACCTTCTTCACAAACTTTTTAAAGTTTTATATCTTTGAAATTCGCATTTAATCAACGAAATAGAAGTGTGTTACAGAGTAGGCTTATTTCTTTTGTCATGATCGCGCAATAATTGTACATTGAATCTTGGCTAAACCGAAAACCTGTATAAACCAAACATGTTCGTACATGTAGGCACCATCATATCAAATTATGTGCGTTGTGAACCTGAACCGAACATCGGCCAAAACCGAACAAAAAGAGGTTTAGTTTAAACAGGTTTCACTGTATCATCATTGAAATAATTTAAATTTTGTATGTTTTGTATGTTTTGATTTTTTTATTGTTTATTTTTACTTACTAGATAATGGCTGTAGAGAAACGTTTTTGGAAGTTGTTGAAGCGCCAGATATAATTGTGGACGTGTGAGTAGAGGTAGTTGTTTGCAATAGTTCTATCCTTGTTGTAGTCGGCAATGTTGTTTGTGCCTTTGTTGTTACTCTCGTAGTTTTGGATTTGTATACTATTGTGCTTTGTACGTTTGATACGTACGGATTTTCTGAAATTGTAGTTTTACAATGATCTATCTAATCAAAAGTTAAGGTGTTACAAAAATCAATTACAAAACTTAAAAAAAAACAAGAGAATCAAGAAAAAAAATAGACCAATGGCGTGTGAGGTTCACAAAGAGTCGGTTTCTTTAATTGGTTTAACTACATGTACATGCATTTAAACATGTTTTAAACTAACGGAATAGGTCAAAGTTTTCGATGTGTATTTATCGGCACCAGTCTTGTTTGTGCTTCGACTAAAGGACGTTGAAACTGGCTGAAGATAATGAAAATACATATAAAAAAACATCAAAATGTCAAATTTCTTCATGAAATGGAACTAAAGAAATGGGGAACAGAGAAGTTTGATATACAAAAAACTATAGACATCTTAAACAGCATATTATTTTGAAATAATTCTTATATGATTTGCATATCTATAAATACTTGAACGGGATTGGTCAATTTCATTTTTCCCCTTGGTTTACACTTCGATAAACCATGTTTCCGAACTTTTCATAAACTTCAGTGATCTATTCATGCACAATACACATACATAAAAGGATCCCGAGATTTTTAACAAATTGAGATTGAAAAACAAAAAACATAACAGTAGACTTGTTTCTATTTAAAGCATATATAACAGAAAAGAAATAATGCCTTAAAACTTTGAAAATGTAGAAAATTTAAATTCGTATACAATTCCGGGAAATTTCACCAATGATTTGGCGAATTTACGTAATGGCAAAACACGACGTCACACGATTGAAAACTTTAAGACGGAAGATTTTTTCGTTACATGTACACTTCAAATTCGTATAATATCTAATTAAAATGAAGTTTTTGAGGTAGGTGCTGTTTCATTTTAGATTATGTTGCATTTATCGGACATTTATTGGTTTGAGAAAGTCAAGATGGCTGGGTACTCCTTAGTTACGACATGTCATTTTGCTTTTGATGATAAATATAGTAGCCGACAAACAAATAATGTTATTCATTAATCGCGTATGTTGGACTGAAGAATAATAAGGATTAAACACATTTTTCTAGAGGTTATTGATGTGTAAACCGGGTCTCTTAATTACTCACAAACTTTTCATAAAAGTCCTGACTTTTATTCAGTTTGTGAGTTAATCGCCATGGTTTACACATCAATAATCTCTAGAACAAATGTCTCTAACTCCTTTGGACTTTTATTCAGTTTGTGAGTTAATCGCCCCGGTTTACACATCAATGGTCTAGAACAAATGTGCTTAATCCTTTAAAGTCATATGAAACGAGTGAGTGGTGAAAAATAATGTTTATCAAATTCTTGAACCAAAGTATGTATATATCATAAACTTAGTCCTCTGTGCACGAATTTCTCTTTTTTTACGCATATATATTGTTTCATCGTCAATTTGTTCTCTCTCTGTCTGTTATGATTTAACAAATATGGCTACTCATTTAATGCCGTGTTTTGAAGCCGAAGTTTACCGATTGTCACCTTATAGTAAACACATAACAAAAAGCATGGTTATTGAGCACGTGTTTAACATGAACAATCAGATAATTGTTTATTTTAATGACAGATCCATGAGTATTGCGATCACCGGATTTTTACGAGGAGGATTACGCTAAGGTCACTATGCATACGGTCATTATGTCGGCGAAGTGCTTCCTGGAACTGAAGCAATTAAAAAAATGTGAACAAATTAAGGAATTTTCCTCAGAAAAAAAGTATATGTACATAAGTTGTATAATGAAAACTATCCATTTAGTTATAAAAAACATATGCATCATTTTTTTTTTATTTGAGGTTTCTTCTGACTTTAATAACCACACCTGGTATTTTTTTACTGGTTTTCTTTGACACTGGTGTTATCTTGGCGGTTCTGGAAGTCGATGTAAGGACAGATTTGCTCAGGGTTGTAAAGAAATTAAGACTTTCTGAAATAAATTTATCATTTCTTATAGATATGTTTGAGCAATATTCAATATTGGTAAAAGTTGTGTCAATAAAATTGATTGTTTGTTAAGATTTAATTTACCGTTACATGTACTATTCCATGTCAGTAATTAAAGTTGTGCTGGATATTAACCCGTGTTATAAAGTACGATACTACAATGTATTAGTTGCATAGTGCTCTAATGACCTAATACGAAATACATTGGGTCAGTAAATTCCATATGGGGTGAGAGCGAAGCTCGAGGTAAGGTAAATATTGTTACACTTGGTGTTACTCTATAGGATTTCCTCATTAACATTATAGATTCAGCTATGGTGTTTCTCTTAATAAAATTGAGAAAGGAAATGGGGAATGTATCAAAGCGACAACAATCCGACCATAGAGCAGACAACAGCCGAAGGCCACCAATGGATTTCCAATATAGCGAGAATTCCCGCACCCGTAGGTGTCCTTCAGCTGACCCCTAAAAATAAGTATACTAGTACAGTGATAATGGACGTCATACTAAACTCCGAATTATACACAAGAAACTAAAATTAAAAATCATACAAGACTAACAAAGGCCAGATACAATCGCATATATTGTATTAGTTTTTAACAAATTTGTAACGTGTTCAACTGAAAAATATCATTCATAGTCCGAACTAAATCCCTACAAACTTGAATAAATCGGAGTCATATGCGGAATCACACAATTTAAAGAAGAACACACATGCAATATGATGTTTGTTTGAAGAAGCAGGAAAAAACTTTATTTGAAGGTCTTTCAAGCCACCACTTGACATGGATGATGATAATGTTTATTTACAATAGTTTTTTTTTGGGTTTGATCATTAGATTTCCCATGACTACATGTATATTACGAAACGAGTAAAAATGAGATCGTCCTGAGAAGCCTTCAATAGCTCTAAAAATAACCAAGTGACAGAGCCGCTTACATTGTACCAGGCACAACAAATGAAACAACAATGTATCAATAGTCCTACACGGATGCCCCACTCACACTTTTATCTTCTATTATCAGTGGACCTTAAAAATACAATTAGAAAGATAACACCATAGAGAACAATCATGTCTAAAGTTTCAAGTTGATTAGACTTAAACTTCATTAAAAACTACATTGACCAAAAACTTTAACCTGAAAAACTTAAACCTAATGCAGGAGATCGGACGGAAGTGAACGGAAGAACGGATAAACGGACGCACAGACCACAAACATAATACCCCTAGGTTGGGCTCAAAAGGTCAACAGAAATGAAGAACTATAATTCTAGAAGTGATATTAAACCAGTAACCTATATTTGAGTATATATGATAATACTTCGATCCCCGATACTTTAATATACATGGGGTCCTTACTTGAAAGCGTGGAGGTTTCTGTGACAAAAATTCCTGAAGTTTGAAATGCTTTGCGAAACCTTGTTGGGTATAGAATAGTTTCTGTTGCCCTTGTCTTATATTGACGTCCGCTAACGGGGGTTTTTACCAGTTTTGGTCTGTTCGTTGTATAAGGCGAACTTATATTTTCTGAAATAACAATGTAATGATCGTTAACACCAAGAAAAAACAACTATTAAAGTCTGTGTTTAACAAATCATAGTATTATACTTATCAATGTTAAGATGTATAGCGTTTCTGTTAAAATTTACTCGTATTCATCACAACATGGTGCACATGTTTATATAAAATAGAAATAGATAGAATATATAAGTCAAACTTCAAGTTTAATTTTTTGAAAATAATATTTTGGTGCTAATAATTATAATATTGTTAACATGTTTATGCTATTTCTCAGCGATACTGTGGGGTAATTAGGTTACATATTTTCGTCATAAACAAATAATTGTAGGTACATTGTAGCATCACCTGTAAAATTTTGCAGAACATGTAAATGAAATGGAACTTTTATGAATTGTAATAAATAATTTATATCTTTACACCATACAACTTTAATTGTTTTTTATGTTTACTTGTTTTGCAATACATTGTGTCAGCGCAGCCCTTTACACCCACTTGTTCACAAATTGCAGGGAACTTGGACTGGCATGATTTTTGAATATATTGTACATTCCCATTTGTCTCTCTTAAAACAAGTAAACATCCCAAGGAAGCTTGCACTTTATCTGAAATATAAGAAGCAAATGAATTACATACATGTAGTACACTTGTTTTGCGAAAGATATATATTACTACATATGAATGAAGTGCAACCATAAATTTATTTTTAAAACAATCTATAGTAATAGTAATCTGACTTACATGTATATTCCATGTCGGTCCTACTAAAAAGCGCCCGGGAGCGCCCGAGAGCGCCCGGAGAAGGAAAATTAGCGCCCGGAGTAGAAAATTATCATATAATAATATTTTATAACAATATTGTTTTTCCATGAACAAAAATAATCATTGCTTGTTTTGTCACAGTCCCTATTAATATAAATGCGGATATGTACGATGCTACATCTAAAGTGTTGTTGCACTTTTACAATTTGATTTCAAAATTGTATATAAGTAAGTAAATATAAATAAATAAGAGTATATAGAAGAATCATGAACGATATTGCCCTCGATCAAAACGTATATTCTGTTATTTAAAAATAATCAGTGCCTGAGGTGTAATATTTTCGCAACTGCATGCATGCCGGCAAATGGTGAACAACTTTTATGCAGATACTGATACAGATTTATTATATCTTTTTATAAAACTAAAACTGTTTCAATGGCTATGCTTATCGGGGTTTTAATGCTTAGTTTTAAATGTATAGTACTGCTTTATTTGCTGATTTCTTATGTGTAACTCTTAATTTTGATTGAATTATTATTTATCTGTGAAATTAAAGTTGTTTTTACATTTTTCATTTTAATAGTATTCATATATCATTGTTAGAATAAAACATTCATACTTGATTTGTGCTTTATTACAAATGTCTATTATCTGAATTTGCAAATAAATTGTCTAAAATAAAAAAAAAAAAAATTTCATAACTTATTTCATCGACACAAAGTTGTCTCATGCCAAACAAATATTTTTTATTTTTCTCCGGGCACCATTTTTTTCTCCGGGCGCTATTTTTTCTTCCTCGGGAGCTTTTTTTTTTTCCCGGGCGCTTTTTCTTTTCCCCGGGCGCTTTTTCTTCACCCGGGCGCTTTTTAGTAGGACCCTTCCATTTTTCTAAATACTGTGGACCATAAAAAGGCTTGTGACTAATCATGTGTCTTATGTTTGATATAAATAAAGAATACAATCATATGGTAAAAATTCTCTAAAAAAAACCTGGTAGTAAATGTGTTTCCAAATGTTATGACAGATTTTCTCCCTAATGTAGTATTATGATGCTTAAATTTTTTCATGTGTATGAACTTACAGCAAATCTGCTTAACCGGTTCGTCTTTAATCCATTTTAGGAATGTACGTCTGTGAATATTTGTCCAGTACATTTGTCCTTCCTCCAAGTTGTTCACACCATTTTCGTTGACTGTTGGTAAGGAATTACCATGAAGAGAACATCGATTAATCGCTGACCGGTAGGATAATCCATGACCCATAATAGTGATAGCTTTTGGTAATAAATAATATTAATCATTGAAAACTTCGTTACTTATAACATACATTTTTTCCGTAACCAAATTGAGCTTACATTATCACGTCAGTTCGAATACTAGTATGCTGATTTTTTGTAGTTTAAAGGAATTTATTGTTAACTTTGAAAGTGACAACATTACAGTTGATCCCCATCTACTCCATCAAATCAATAAACAAAATTACTACCTTCTTACCCTTTTTTCTAAATCAAATAACCTTAACTCACATATTTTTTCTCTTTTGACCCTGATAGAAAGCATATTTTGCTCTTAATTTTAAAAATGAAAGTTCATACAATGAAATAAATACTTATCATTGTATATCTAAATGATAAATTATAATACATTTTTACCTCCAGATTGCATCTCACATGCTGTCCAGTAGAGTCTAGAGCAATCAACAGCTTTCAGTATGAACCCTTTTTTCTTACGAATGACAACAGAACACGTATGTTTTGGATCACCAACTTGTAAAGGTTTGTTTTTCCCTAAATATTATCATGATAAGTGTTTATGTTTATTTTTGAGATATTCTAAAATTTGTTTAACTCAAGCCACAAGTTAATTCAGAATTCAAGCAGTTAAATGTGTCTTGTGGAAAGGAGTTTAAACAATAGCAACAAAATCTTGGTCGTCGGCTGTATTATCGGACATTTCACACGTTTAAGTTAACCGCGCTGAAGTACGTTCATTATTCATTTTAAGACATAGCAACAACAAAAAACAGAAACGTAAAAACCACAGCAACCCAGCACATGTATAAACAAAATCGACATGAGCTCAACAGATGGACTTTGTAAATAGGCAATAGATAGTTAATAAAGAAGAAAGGGACCAGATTATAATCCGGACTTAAATATTAAGGTAATATTGTAAGCGATATATCAAAAACACAAGGGATTGGTACTAAGGTTATAACAACGACACTATAAGAGCAAACTTGTTCTTATCT
Organism: Mytilus edulis; assembly: GCA_019925275.1. Classification (NCBI taxonomy): domain Eukaryota; kingdom Metazoa; phylum Mollusca; class Bivalvia; order Mytilida; family Mytilidae; genus Mytilus; species Mytilus edulis. Next base: position 59,979,457 of record CM034356.1, read on the forward strand.
TGTTTTTCATATCGTTCAAATGTAAATGTTTCTTCAAAAGTATTCTGGATATATTGCAAAAATAACCCGCCATAAGTGTATGTGAGTTTTCATAGTCAACAGCATCGGGAGTTGCTGTTTTGAAATTTGGTATTTGGGAATTAAGTTGATTTTGGTGGCAATCTTCTAACGTCACTGTTTTATAATAAAAGGACTGAAGATACTACCAAGATAAACGTCCAACTAATAATACGATATGAAACAGACAATACTATGGCAGAAAACGAAAAACACCCAAAAGACAAACAACATTCTAAAAATCTCAACAAAGAAAACAAAAGACTAAGCAACACGAAACCCATTAAAACCGTGTGATCTCAGGTGCTTCAGAAGGGTGGCAGATCCAGCTTCATATTTGAAACAGTTGTGGGCCTCGTGTATACGTACAAATTCGATGATAAGTCTTACTTGCTTGATAGTTAGTTGGTCTAAAAGTGTATATTGTATACCTTTTATTGCCGTTTCTGGGTTAACAGTAAAGTTTGTTGCCTTTCTTATTGTGTCTTTCGTTAAGTTTATCCCTCATCTTTAGTTAATTCTTGGTTTGACAAACAAATGCCTTATGGAATTCAATTGTATTTAAAAAAAAAAGTTACCTGTCACATGACTGTATACAGAGTAATGTATTCTATCACCACAACTGTCATCCTTAGAACCAACACACGTGTACTTGCATTTTTCTGATGCCACCTTTGCCATATTGTGTATGGAGTTCAAGCATAAACACCAGTTGAACTACCAATAATATGTTAGAAATGGTATAAAGATATTTTTTTCAGGGCTAATTAACAAAAGTCAATTCACACAAGCAAGTCCCAGTTATACACTGGTTATAGTCTCAGAATTCATGTTCTAAAACAAGTAAGTAGAAATCAGTATTTACGTATATTTTTATTACCATGAGCGATAATTCTAAATGATCCTCTCACATAAATAAAATCTGCAATAAAGTATTTACTCTACATACAGATTTAACAGAAGGATAATAAAACACTGCAACAAACAATTTAATAAACTGCCTTTAAAGGGTTAATCCATAATTATCAACCATTTTCCAAAGTGTACAAAACGTACACTTGGGGGGAGGGGGTTTAAAAATCAACAGTTTTACAGTACGCTTTTTTTTTCATCAAATGAAATAAAACAGTCAGATTTCTTTTCAAAGCAAATTTCTATATTAAACTAAACTTAATAGACAGGATCTTCTTTTTATTAAGAATTATTGATTCTTGTCTTGAAATCTTTAAAATGGTTGATGTACACTTTCTGAGGGAGGGTGGGGGGTCTGAAAAAGTGTATGTTTTGTACACTTTGGAAAATGGTTGACAATTATGGATGACCCCTTAATGTCTTTTGTTCGAGCAGTTTTAAATAAATTAATTGATACCAGGATTTAAATTTTTTACATCAGTCGCGCGTTTTTTTTTTTCTACAAAAGACTCTGCCTTACTCCTTCACTGTATGGGATCCATATCGACAGGGAGATATGAGCCGCATAGGGAGTACAATGAGGCGGCTAGATTCCTATGAACGGACTATAGGCGAACTAGCAGTGTCATCTCATGATCAATGACGAATGACCTTGGTTGTAAACCTCTTGTGGAAAACAGGAGAGAACAGCGTCTTGTTCTATTTTCCAAAATATTGAACGATCTGCTATCCATTCCCACTGAATATCATATTGGATTTAATAACAGATCATCAAAAACTTCAAACCAAATACAACTGAAAATTTTATCAATTCATTGTCAAGAAGTGCAATAAATTGTAAAACCATGGAAAGTTTTAGAGCTATTTTGAGTCTAAGTTCCAAGTGGCGCACACACATCATGGTAATGTTTTACTCGGCAATTTTGAGTCCTTTTTTAGACTTATACAAATACAGATTAATTGATACAGATATAATGTTAATGTTAACTTCCTATTCTATTATCAGACTCATGTTCGCAGTCTCCTTCAGCAAACTTTATGGACACTACAGTCTGCATTTGTAACCCGTTCTCACCCTTACCGCTAAATCAGATTTTGACCATTTCCTCAAAATCTTCACTATATAAAGGCAAAGTCCATCTGCTTTGTAGTTTTTATGTCAATTATCTTTTAGGTTTCTTTTATGAAAGCTTAATGTTTACTTACACCACTACTAGTTTATAATTGCGATTATGTGTATTTGTAAATAGCAATGAAAGTAATACATGACCCTATTATCACTGTGACCGTGACTGAATTAATTGTTTTGCAGTAGCAGATCGGAATTATATAATCCAGCAGATTCGCAGGCAAACATTAATTATATATATGAAATACAGATTTTAAGGCAATTTTGGATTCTAATATTCATTTCAGATAAAAGAATAAAATAACCGAATTAAAAAACAAAACAGCCACATTTCGAAACATTTGCCCACGGGAATTATTCTTTAGGAAAGTTATGTGGAAACAGATATTCAATGTACACAGGCAATTTTTGCCAACGTGTGTTTCACGTTTGTGCTCATCACGTGAGAACAACGTTTTTCCCACGTGTATATCACACCGGTTAAACGTTTATCACGTATATTTTACAAACATGATATTCTCACGTGATGATTACGTTTCAATCTGCTTACGTGATATTCACGTTGCAATGTAACGTTAGTATCATATGACAAAAATTTAACGTGATTTAAACGTGAAAATATTGTGTTAATTTCACATATGAAATTTTTAACCTGATTTCAACGTGTAAATATAATGTTAATTTCACATGAAGATTTTTCACGTTACTTTAACGTGAAAATATTGTGTTAATTTCACATATCATTTTTTTAACATGATTTTAACGTGTAAATATTATCTTTAATTTCACATGAAGATTTTTCACATTACTTTACGTGGTATATATTTAACGTGACTATCACGTTGTATTATCACGTTGATATCATGTGGCATTATACACACCGTGAATATTACGTTTCTGCTCGTTTCACGTTCTACTCACGTGGTGTGGACAACGTGAATATCACGTGATTCTCATGTTGAAATCACGTTGGAAAAAAATGCCTGTGTAGTCGTCATGCAAAAGAATATGAAATCTCTTTGCAATAAAATGTATACAATATCCATCGAAATTACTTATTCCAAACAAGTAGGCAGCAGATTTAAAAGATATTTAAAATATATCTATAAATTACCTTTAGTGCAAAATGTAAACTCATTTCACATTGATCAGAACAGAGTGATGGTGAGTTATTTGCTATGGCCTGAACGTTTTTACTGTCAACTGTATCTGAACTTTTGTAACAGCCTAAAATATATTATAATAGTATATACTTATATGTCCATTCGTCTATTTCTATACACTGTGGAATTGGAAGTGTTCAATGTCTTATTTTTTATGTGAGCTATAAAATCTATCGTTTTAAAGGAGAAGGATTGATGAGTAGCAGAACTTGTATATACTGTAGCATACATGAGCAGAAATGTCCTGCTATTTTCTGATAAGACTTATTGCTTCACATAAAAGCATTTAGATGAAAATGGAATCCAAGTTACATGAGACAATTTTCGTTGGCATAATAACGTCACTATTCTTTTTCCAACATTTAATATAAAAGGAATCACTTTTTTTCTTTTTTATCGTTAATGTTCCTTTTTTGCTGGCTAGGGATTTTAAAATTGTCAGTTGATTCCATATGCATATGTTTGCAGTGATGTCTCAAACATTGTTAAACTTTATATTTTCTAATCAAGCACTTTTGTAACAGAAAAAAAATGTTGATGCTGTGTGGCTATTGTTTTTATATTGGTCGGTTTTGTTTGTGCTTCGTACCGATCTATTAAGTTATGTCAGTTGCATTTTTTTTTGCAAAATTCGCATGTGCATGCCCAAATACAGATGCGCTGTTAATTATGTTAATAATATGTTTCTTTTTTTGCTATTTAGAGAATCTTTAATATTTTCTGCTTTTAAATTATTCACCTAATTATTGGACTTTGAGACTTTGAGATTTAACTATTATAGATACCGGTCTTTCTGTTGTTTGTTTCAGAAATTTGGCTACTAGTATGTCATGGCAATTGGTTATAACTGTTGGTAAAGGAAGCTTGTGTGCCCGGAAAGAACCAATAACCATTGAATTGAAAATTGATCAAGTTAGTACCGAGTCAAAGTCAAACGCATCTCTTTACAACCTAGAAGATTTGGAATACTTGACTAAGTGTTTCAGAACAATTTGCAAAGAGACTTCCTATGAAGGCTCAGCGATGGCTTTTGCGACATACATGAACATGAATGAATGAAAGTGTTGTTGTAATGTTGTTTCTACCAAAACAATTGGTGCTGTAAATCATTAACTTTACCTTTGTGAATCATCCATCTTGTGTTAAGATATACTCCACTTCCCCATGCGGTATATCTGGCGTTAAACAATTTGACATCTTTTTCGGTACTAAGTTTACAGTAATTGAAGCTTTCAACCCAGGTCATAGGCTTTTGACTTATCCCTATACTATAACCTACAGTCAAATAATAATAAAAATTCAAAATACAAAAGATAAAACAAGGGTGCCATTCATTTTTAATTCAAAGGGATATAAAGCTTTGTGACTACTTTAATGTTTATATTTTATGATGATCCTTACAGTTTCATTATTTTATGACGAGAATCATATTATTTTACGAAAAGTCAAGCAATCATTAAGCAATTTTAATTACAAAATATTTGAACAACGAAATGGTTTATAAAAGTCCACAAATCAAAGAAAGTACATTTATAGAATGTCTTTTTTGACTAGCAAAATCCCGCGCGAGCGCAGCATGAAGACTATTTGAAATGTTTATGGTGATACACAGCTTGTGTTTTGATTCTCAAACGATTTCTATGTACTGTTGTATTGTGTTGAGTGTTTTGATTAGTTTGTCAGTTTTTCTTCCATAGGTTAAAAGGTCTAATTAGTAGTATATGTCTCGGTGTTACACAGGTGCTTCTAGAACGGAGGAAGTAACTCAGAGAAGAAAAATACATGACGATTAAAACATTTGTCAGTCACTGTGGTGCTACTTTGTTATTTTCTTTTTTTTTAGTGTTGCGAGTTTGATAAAGTGATGCAAGTTGTAATAATTAGAGAAATTTTTTGAGTGGTGCGAGTTGGCAATGTGTTGAGTAGTCATACATTTAATACAAAATGAATACAAAATCATTTCCGCCTGCTAACAAAACGTAGACGGTAAGGAAGCGGCTACTGAACTTTATTTGGGTTTACTAAGTTAAGTTACGCTAATTAAATCAATTACTATTATAAAGTAAAATTACATATATATATAGAACACTAACTAACTATTATTATATAATACTGCAGACGATCGTAGGCCCGGAGACACCGTTGGTAATTCCAAGATTAAAGTCGACAATATGAAAAAATAAATAAAAAAGGACGGTCATTATACGTTTCCCTAGTATAGATACATTTTTCATTATACAAATCAAGGTACTCAGTCTGGTGCGTTAAGGTACTCAAAACAGTCTAAAGGGGACTCGAGTTGATCGTTACAGTTTTACATTGTTTGGTGATTTGGAGATACTTTGTAGTTTATGTTATATTTTTGTATGTTCTATAAGATAATTTATGTTGAAATAAAACAATGAATCGCCAATAAGTTTTTTAATAAAATACATTGTTAGTACATTTGAGATGCATATTGATATATCATATCAAATCCCTTTCACTATATAACTACTAAAGCATATTAATATATTGTCAGTTGTTCGAATTATTTCACAACATATATATTGGAAGTAACAATTTCGTACATTAAATCGAGTTTCTGTCAGATTTGTTTTAGTTACAATCCTACCCATTAGTAAAAATTATGATGTATAATTACAATCTCCCTATTATTGTTTAAAAAAAATCAAATTAGTTACCTGTTCGTCTACTCAGAAATAAAAATTGCAAAAAATATCTAATTATGAAAACATGTATTCCCTTCATCATGTGTTCATTGTCAGCACGAACTGTTCATTATAGTGGGTTACACCACAGCTTTCGTCAATAGATCGAACTTACATTCATTTATACAAACAAACAAAATATTTCCTGTTTAAAACCATTTTATCCGGAAAGCATTTGTCCTATGGTCTTATTTGGAATCGGAATATAGTATATGCATGGTGTCAACACTATATTACTTTTGCACGATTGAGGAGTGTTCTTTTTTTAATCAAAAATATCATCTAAGATAGCTGACCATGACCATTACATTTAGATGATATACCATTATTGAAAAAGTATACATACTTTTACTGAAAATAAACATTATTGTCCCACTTACCCCGCCTGTTTCCATCCAACATAAACATGTAGACTGGAGGTTTCCAAAATATGTTCTTAAAAACATAATCCCGTGGTAATTGGTATAAAGTTAATGTGTTTTAAACATGTAATATGCTGTCAGATTTACGTTTACGTCATATTTCGTGTTTTAGTCTGAGTGAAGAGTGAAAGTTTGTTTATGTTTTGAGTCTGAAACAGCTTGTTCTCATCGCCTTGTTCTACTTGGTCATTTGCAATCAACTTGCGCTGTCCATGCTCCTCTATTTCAAGACATTAAATTATCCTTAATATTGCCTTCATGTAATTACACTTCGAGTTATCTCTAATGTCGAGAAGTGATAATAACTCTCCTTTACATTGAACATGGGTTGTACGGTTGGGCATGTTTAAATCTATTACCTAATATGTATGTATATCAAGTTCACATTTTACTTTTTTTCTCTCCGAAAAACAAGATTTTCTAGATGTCATATCATCATATATTCAAACCAGTTACTACTATATTATTATAATATTGTTTTTTTTTTATCATTCTAAATTTTATTATAAATACTTTTAATATATAATAATACCACATATCGGGTTTTTTGTATTCTTTTTAGATGTATTGCACATATGAAAAAGAGTTGCAATATAAGATTGAACTGCTATTTACAATATCAGAAAAATATTTTTCAATATGACATCAATTGTGTTGGTTCGGTTGGTAAATTTTTTAAAACCCTATGGTTTTACACAGATTGTTATAATCAGGCGATGGATTCAACAGGTCAAGGAAGAAGAACAAAATTTGAGATTAACAATGAAAATGTGATAAATGTGAAGGCAAAAAAGACCAACTGAGACCAAGGAACATGTTGATCAGTGGTTATCGTTTGTTGATGTGGTTCATAAGTGTTTATCGTTTTTGTTTGTTTTTATATAGATTAAACCGTTGATTTTCCTATTTGAATTGGTTTACGCTAATCATTTTGGGAGCTTTTATACTTGCTGTTTGGAGTGCGACAAGGCTCTGTGGTGAGAGACGTATTTTGACCTATAATGGTTTACTTTTCATTCATCATGACTTGGATAAAGAATTGGGTCAGGTTGCGTAATTGATTTATCATAGCCGATAACAGTAACGTTTTCTTCTGTAGCTCAGTCCATATCGTAAACTTGGATATGTATGATGGTCCTTTTCGAAGCTGAGACATTTTCACATATGTGGTTAAATTTAAGGGGTATGAAGTGAGATTCATTTTTCCGAAAATCCTTTTGTGATGCGGCTCGTCGTGATATAAAAAAATCCCATTTTTCACACAATGAGTTCTATGAAAATTTTATACTTTGCATATTCAATTACAAATAGGTTTTTCACATTTATTCTATATGGTCGTCTACTTTCAAAATCAACAAAAATGATTAAGCTCAGTCACTTGCTACATGTAACAATAGAAACATGTTAATTATCACTACACAGAGAATTTTTGTTTACGCACAACTTTTGAGTTCCTCAATTTGAGGCGCATTAGGGATATTAACCAAGTTGTCTCATTGCACTATAACACGTCTTCTTATTTCCAACAACTGAATTACTAGATTGCCTTTGATTGCTCAAAAGCCTCTTGTTCTAGTTATACCAAAAACATCATAAAAAATGAGTTTGCTTTAACTATTGTGATCCCATATACAAAACAAATTATTAAATAATATAATTTTCCTCACATTCCATTGATATGCTATTGAACCATTATTTTGATATAACATAGTAAACAATCATAATGCTTATTATGGCTTAATATGATATCAATGAAAAAAACAAATTGTATTATTTGAATGAAAACAAGTGCAAATGAAGTGGATGTAAGCATGCGTTTTAATCAATCCGTCGTCAATAAAATTACTAACAGAAGGAAGTATTTAAGTGTCTGCAGGAAACTGTCTCGCCTGTTTTATTTTAAACTTTTTTCTATTCAAAATACAGGGTATTTATCCATATTTGGGCTTATATCAAACATATCAAACTGTAAAAAGTGTGCCATAAGCATTCGGATATGTGTACTACACTGTAAATAAAAGTAAGAAAAATAGGAAATTCACAGTTAAGTTTAAATATTTCATTATTAAGCATTCTATTAATGATATGGGGCATGCAACGTTTGATATGTAGAGTTTGAATCCCTTATGGCGGCTATAAACCTTACTCAAAGGCTGACTATAACCCTAAGCCTAATGCTGACTATATTCCTAACCCTAATGCTGGCTATAACCCTAAATCTAATGGTGACTATAACACTTACCCTAATGTTGACTATAACCCTTACCCTTATACTGGCTATAATAACGCTAACCCTAGAGTTGACTATATTCCTAACCCTAATGGTGGCTATAAAACCCTAAACCCAGAGCTAACTATAATCCTAACCCTAATGCTGACGATAACTTTAACCTTAATGTTAATGATAACACTTACCCTAATGCTGGCTATAACCTTAACACTAATGCTGACTATAACCCTAACCCTTATGTTGGCTATAACCGTAATCCGCATGTTGACGATAACTCTTACTTTATTGCTGATTATAACTATTACCCTTATGCTGGCTATAATCTTAACCGTAATTCTGACTGTAACCTTTACCCTAATGTGGCTATATGTATGTATGTATGTACTTCGAGATTCCGGCAATTTAGACACACCCCTTGATTGACTGCAAGGGTACAGCGGATCTATGTACACTCCCTAAGGATTAATGGAGATGTGTCCTTTACAATTTTTTCCCACCACCAGAACAATCCCCACCCAACACCGCCCAAGGGAGCGTGTAGGACACCGGGAAGTCTGTTATTATGGTGGAGGAAGCCGAAGTACTCGCAGAGAACCACCGGGCCACTCGGTGGAAACAGACAAACCAGAGAGATATCAGAAGATTGATCTCCTGGTCAAAGTAGGGGACAACTTTGACCAACCGAGGCCCCCAAAGTACCCATTCTAGTTTAAACTCGGTCTGGGTACCAGAGTTGTGTTGCGAGAGGGTGAAAATTACCCTTCTGATGTACTGATATTTTTAGCACCCCGAGTGAGAATCGAACTGTAGCCATCGGTCTTAACCACTAGACCACGAACTCACAAACCTATCCCAAAATGCTGACTATAATCTTAACCCTAATGCTGAAAATAATCCTAAACCCTATGCTGGTTATAATCCTAACCATAATGCTGATGATAACCCGAACTCGTATGCTGACTTTACCAAAATGCTGACTATAAGCCTAACCCTAATGCTGACTATATGCCTAATCCTATTGCTAGCCATAACCCTTAATCTAATATTGGCTATAACACTAACCCTAGCCTAATGCTGGCTATCACCAATACCCTAATGCTGATGATAACCCTAACCCTAGTGCTGGCTATAACCCTAACCCTAATGCTGACTCTAACCTGAACCCTAATGCTGACTAAAACCCTAACCCTAGCGCTGGCTATAACCCTAACCGTAGGCATAATACTGGCTATATTTGTAACCCTAATGTTGATTATAACCGTTACTTTAATAGTGACTATAATCCTAAACCTAATGGTGACTTTAACCCTAACCCTAATGCTGGTTATAACCCTAACCCTAAAGCTGGCTATAACCTAACCCTTATGGTGACTATAACCCTAACCCTAATGATGACTATTACGTTTACTCTAACCCTAATGATGGTTATAACCCTAGCCCGAATGCTGATAATAACCTTATCATACTGCTGATGATAACCCAAAACCTAATGCTGATCATAACCCTAACCTAAATGCTGGCTATAATCTAAACCGTAATGCTGACTGTTACCCTTATCCTAATGGTGACTACAATCCTTAACCTAATGGTGGTTATAATTCCTACCGTCAATGTGACTAATAACTTAACAATAAGGCAGATTATAATTATAACTCTTATGGTGACTATCAATCTAGCCCTTATGGTACCTAACTGTAACCCTTATGTCCGATATAACCCTTCGACTTTAACCCTATCCCTATTGATGATTTTAACCCTACCCCTTATGCTTGCTATAACACTAAATCTGAATCAGACTTAACCCTAACCGTAATGCTGACAAAAACATTGACCCTAATGCTTGATATAACCCTAAACCTAGTTCTGATTATACCTATAAACCTATTGCAGACTATAACCCTTACCCTAATGGTGACTATAATCCTAACCCTAATAATGACTACAACCCTAACCTTAATAGTGACTTTATTCCGAGCTTTTTTGGGGGACTTACACTAACCCTAAAGCTTGATATAACATCAACCCTTATAATGACTCTAACCGAAACCCTAATGATGACTATAACCATAACACTAATGGTGAGTATAACACTAACCCTAATTCTGATTTTAACCCTAACACTATGGCCTAATGCTGACTATAATCGTAACCTTTATAGTGAGTATAATCCTAACCCTAACAGGGAATATTATCCTAATCCTAACCACAAGGCAGATTATAACCATAACCCTAATGGTGACTATAACCCTAGCCCTTATGGTAACTAACCCTAACCCTAATGCTCGATTAAACCATAACCCTAATGATGACTTTAACCTAACCCCTATTGATGAATTTAACCCTACTCCTAATGCTTGTTATAACACTTAATTTGATTCTGGCTATTACCCTAGGCCTTACCCTAATGCTGACAATAACCGTAACCCTAATATTAATGCTGATGATAACCCTTACCCTAATGATGTCTATAACCCTAACCTTAATTCTGACTATAATCCTAACCCTAATAGTGACTATAACCCTAATACGTATACTCGTTATAATCCTGGTATCTTTTGTTTTTGGTATTTAACGTATTAAAATCGTCCGCAATCTGACTTTTATAAATGTTTCATATTTTTTTTTATAATAAGATGTAATAACCAGAGCATCAAAAGAAGTACAGGTCTAGTTGCTGTTAGTCTTTGCTACATATTGTTTCGCCCTTAGTTGCATTTGAATTTAAAAAAAACTTCAGTAAAGAAATAACTGCTTCGTTGTAGTCATGGGGTATATGAATTTGCATACAGAAATCTTTTATTCATAATGGTCATTCTTATCATAATAAAACTGATTATATTTGCTCCTTTTACAAACTGTAATATCTTAACTAATATGTTAAACAATTGTGAATTTTCATAAATGTAATTTAAAGGCTGAGGTTGAGCTGAGGTTTTTTGATGTTCATAAAACGTGACACACTATCGTTTGACCACTTAATGACATATATACACCTTCAAGTGATATTACAAATTGATCCTTTTCAATTGTGATAAATGAAGCCTTAATATGCGTTCACTTATAGGTTGCACTTTGTAAATACAGCTGTTTCTCAAACCACGCCTTTTTTGGGGAGATTGAGAATATTCATAGAAAATTAATTTTGTTTACATATTGGTTCCCAGTTATGCTCTCTGTGTTCCATCTTATAGAGACATAACTTGGGAATGTTACCAGTAAATATACATGTGCATATTGTTAACATTGAAATCTGTGGTAATCCTTCCTTCGAGGTAGGGGTAGTTAGGAAAATTAGTGATAGTTTAAACTCTAAAAAGTTCAGGGCATATACATGTTTAAATATGCCGCACAGCCCTATATTTTGACCTTTGAACTTTCAATTCTAGGATAAGATTTTTTTCAAAACTTCATAGTAAAAGTGGTACAGTTTTAGCCGTAAAAGAAGTTCCTATGGGAAATTGCATTGTCAATATTTGCAGAAATGCAACCTATATAGGGTGAAAAAAGAGAACATTCAGAATTTAACCAAATTTGCTTTATCTTACAGATGTTATAGAAATTAACTCAAATATGAAGTTTGATAAATATTTCATGAATATTGATAGAATCCTGGGCCTTTAATATGATGACTCAGCATAAATTCACAGTTTACAGTATGCATAGTTTACTTAAAGTCCTGAATATAAAATTAATTCATAATATTTGCATATATGTAAGTTAAATTGTTAAGAAGTGCTTATATTTTCTCTTCACAGTCATTGAAACTCATCGATCCCTCCTGAATATTAATTATGGGGTGTTTGTGTCCTGTCGATAACCCAAAAGTCAGCCATAACACCTTAATCTGCTTTTTTGTCACCACGGAATAAAAAATACAAGCTAGAAATACAAAAATATCTCAACCAAACTTACAATAGTGTTTTCTATCCTGAATATGCACTAAATACTCCAAATTGCTAGAAACAGCAGAATAATTTAGGAAATTTGAGGCCCCAGGGGCAAAAAAACATAGAAAATTGCCTACCCGGGGGTCATAAAACAAATAATTTAACTTGTAAATGCTAAGATTTTATGATTTTCAAGTTCTTGATATAGAAAACAATAACTATGGTTGGAAGTTATGCAAAAATCAGATGTTAGCAGTCATCTTTATAACATTTTAAGTGAATTTATATCTCAGACTGGTATCTGCATACATACAACTATTGCAAATTTGGCTTTGTTTGAACACTTCTTGTATATTTATTAGGTAAATTGTGTCAGATATATGGTTACAGATGATGCTGTTGTGACAAGAATTCTAAATTGACCATTTGAGGTAGAAAATGTGAACTTTAATTGACAAATAGGCATAAAGTAAGATGTGGACTGGAGACAGAGGCAGGATTGGATACTTTATATAATCTTGAATGTTGTAATGATTGACTGCTTAACATTACATTTATAGTATTCTGATATGCTTTCAATATGTTATCAAAACAGTTTTAAACAGGTTCTAGACATTTATATAAAAAAATATGCAAATAGGGTAAGCTGACAATAATTAAAGTCTTGCTTTCAAATTCTTTTAAAAATCGAAACAGGGGAGGGGGTATAAAATGTTCAGTAAAATAAAACTTAGAGTATACACAGTGATTTCTTTTAGGCTATAATTCTGATAAATAAGTATAAATGTGAAAAAAACTGATTTTAGAGAGTTTTCTATTTGAATAAATGTTTGTATAGGTTGCACTTTGTAAATACAGCTGCTTCTCAAACCACGCCTTTTTTGGGGAGATTTAGAATATTCATAGAAAATTAATTTTGTTTACATATATACTGGTTCCCAGTTATGCTCTCTGTGTTCCATCTCAATAGAGACATAACTTGGGAATGTTACCAGTAAATATACATGTGCATATTGTTTACATTGAAATGTGGTAATCCTTTATTCGAGGTAGGGGTAGTTAGGAAAATTAGTGTTAGTTTAAACTCTGAAAAGTTCAGGGCATATACACGTTTAAAATATGCCGCACAGCCCTATATTTTGACCTTTGAAAAAAATTGTAGTGCATATGAACTTTCAATTCTAGGAAAAGATTTTTTTCAAAACTTCGTAGTAAAAGTGGTACAGTTTTAGCCGTAAAAGGAGTTCCTATGGGAAACTGCATTGTCAATATTTACAGAAATGCAACCTTAAAGGGTACAAATGGTTGATTAAGGGATGCAAAGTGATTTTAACAGATCGAATAAAAAAGCACTGGTTTATTTTTGTGAAGAAAAAAATGATACATTGTTCATAAATGTTGTTTCCTTATACGCGCTTCATGTAGAGTAACATACTTACATCTCAAATTCCTTCATTTAAAAAATTAAACAATGATATATAAATTTACGAAAACTTAAATACTTATGAATTTAATCAACAGAAGTTCAAATAACGATTGCTGACATTTTGATTGAAAAATATATGGGTTTCTCTTAAAACATTTCCTTTGCTTAACTATTAATATATATCTTAAACAAATATAAAAACATTGACTCTAGGGTATAATATTATCAATAAATATGATCTTATCATCCCTTTTTCTTCTTTTTTAATTCGTGTTTCCTTCTTCATACGTACCACTATATAACTTTTGTAATATTAAAACCTAAAAATATGTTTAACATTCAATTCTTTTGATTTTTTGTTTGATAATCAGACAAACAACATTTTGCTGTATTTCCTTTAATGTTTCTCTTTTCTAATAGGTAATGTAGTGTAGTTATTCAGAATTTTCTATGATTATTATGATTAATCTAGTCTCAAATGCCATTCGCGCATAGCATTGCATAGTACATGAAAAGCCATGTACAAAGAATTTAGAAAGGAAAATTAATGATTTTCCATTGAACGAGAAGGAATGAGTATGTTTTAACGATTAAACGAAAGATTTTTTCAAGGATTGGTTGCATCCACATTTGTTGTCTAAGGATGTTACTCGACCTGCAACCAATCCTTTAAAGCATCTTTCATTTAATCCTGTTCAAAATGGCAACATGATGAATTTGTTGTATACTTGGTAGATTTTGAACAGCAGGCAAAAGTAAAATAGTCAATTGTGTGTTGGGAGGCATTCTCTTATCCATGATCTGGAGTCCAAATAAGCACTGCTTCAGAATACAAAATGCTTTACTTGAGAAAAATATACTTGTACAAAAAAGATCGATCTGTTTCCGCTTTGATAAAATAGAGTTAGAATGGCTATGAAAATTATTGCCATATTTGTTGTGTATTATTTTGTCGTTTGAGCATGTGTGGTTGCTCTGTTGTTCTTATGTTGTTAGATATGCTGGATACTATTGAATGTAATTGATCACTTTTTTATTTAAATGTATAGCATGCATGTCTTTCTGAATAGTTTGATACTATTGTCAGTCTCCAGTTGATTAATTAATTATTTTTTTAGTAAGACAAACGAAGTGCGAATTGACATCTATTACATGTAACTACCATGATACAAACAGAAAGTGAACTGCTAATGGCCAACTGGTATTGCAAAATAATTTTCAGCATTTACGAATGCAAACCAAAATTAAATGTTGGTTTGATTCATTGATTGGTGATGCCTGGATACCAATACTACATGCATATTTAGGACAAAAATAACCTTCGTACAATAATCTCTCTCTCTCTCTCTCTCTCTCTCTCTCTCTCTCTCTCTCTCTCTCTCTCTCTCTCTCTCTCTATGCTCCTTATATCGTATCTACAATCCCCTTCCTTTTTTACGAATGTGACGTACCGAATAATACTATTTACCGGATTTGTAATAACATGAGCAACACAAGGTGCCACGTGTGGAGCAGAAGCGTCTTACCCTTCCGGATTACCTGAGATCACCCCTCGTTTTAGTGGGGTTCGTGTTGTCTAATCTTTAGATGTCGATGTTATGTCTTATTTACTATTATTTGTATGTTTGTCTTTTCTATTTAGCCATGGCGTTGTCAGTTTTTTTTCGATCTATGAGTTTGGATTTCCCTCTGGTATCTTTCGCCTCTCTTTTAAACATTTTTAAACCAATCATTGCCATAAAGTCATGTACTAAAACATGTAGTAACAAAACAATAGTGACATAAATAAATACATCTAAATCGATAAAATTACGAATATCTTAATCCAACTTGTGACAAGTTAAATCCTCATGATTAATGTTATCTTATTACCTGTACGTCTTAAACGATTCGGGTATGTGTTCGATTTTTCAAAATACAAGTGAAAAAGTCAATCTTATGAATGGTGTTTGTTACTGACATATGTATTTAACTATATACCTATTTACGTTTATTTTCCCCTCTATGTATGTTTTGCGTTAATAAAACAAATCTAACGCATTATATTTTAATACATTACATCTCAAACACACTTTTGGTGAAATATTTGAACTTCTGTTGTTGTTGTTGTTATTCTTATTGTCCGTATTATATAATGTATATATTTTTGTACATATTATATGTTTATTCTAGACTTCTCTTTGTAAACTTCAATACGTTCACTCTTCATGTTTGATATCAAAAGCTGAGATGAGTTCGTATCGAAAAACACTGCCCATGGATGTAATATGGAATCATTTTCCGAGTCCAGTATAACAGTTATGTTCATTGATTTGCATTCTAATTTGATAATTTTATGTTAGAAATGGCAGGCTAAATGTACAAACAAATTATTCGCTGTTCTGTCCGTTGCAATTCCACACGGCTGCCTTATTGGTAACGGATAATGCTTTCTTACCCCGCTAATAATATTAAATTTCATAATTGTTTGAGAGAACTGCTTGGTTGTAAATATGTCGTTGTGTTTACCTGCACAAAAAATTTGCTTCCCAGTTAAAGTAGGGAACTTTTTGAGGACTTTTCCTTTTAAGTTTATTATAAACAGTCCACTGCTGCTAGAATTGAGTAGAATCTTATCTTTGATAGCCAATATGCCATAGCATTCACTACCTAATTATAAGCACATGTGTTCTTCTGGTTTCATTTCAAAATCACATGTGTCTATGGAACATACTTTTTTGCAGGATGGTATTGTTATTAAAAGTCTGTCATTTACCACAGTTGAAGCATGAGGCATTCCGGGTAATTCTAACTTTGTATCTAGTTGTCCAGATATCTTATATACTAAGATTCTTGGATTGTTATTGTCGAGCAAAACGATTTTTTTTATTCTTAAGTACTTGAATACATTTGATAAATGACCGTCGTTTTAATTTATGAATTTTGATGCTGCCATTTAACTCATACGTAACCAAAGAAACGTCTCGTGCACTCGATTCTACGGAGTACGTGTTTGTACAACTTTCTTGTTGATTTATTAACGCGAATGGTGTCCTTGTTACTGGCTTTGATTGAATCTGTATGTTGTGGATCATGGAAACGATATTTTCGCCTTTTATGTTGTGTGAAACGTCAATTTTCACGTCCTTCTCAACCGCCGACCGAGAAAGCATACCAAGTTCTTCTTTCTGTCTGTTGTAAAACTTTCGAAATTTCGCCATTTCTATAAACATCTCATTTTCAGAACACTTTCGCTGTAAAAGTGTCTGCAGTCGCTTTCTGTTACAATGAATCAAGTCTTTGTTGAGGATAAGTTGGTGCTGTTCGTTTATGGTTTTCTGCTTTTCTACTGTTTGTATTTGATGAACGTTTTGTCTTATACAGTTAACACTTGAATAGATACCAAGGCTCACTAGAATATCCCTAATACACTTATTTAATTTAGTTTCTAAAGCATCACTTACATCTTCTAAACGCTGAATATTTTTAGTACAATTTCTTTCTAGCTTTTCATATGCCTTCTCCGACCTTTTCAAATCATTTAGAAAACTGCGCAGTGATTGCGAAGTCTTGATTCCTTTTGCTGCTTTATCAATAGTTTGAATATTGTTGCATGTTTTGTGTCTGTATTTACACTCAGTGCAACATAAAGTATGGTGTGTATGACAAATATATTTTAGTCTCATATGTGGATGATATTCACACATTTTGAAAGTGTCAGATTTCATCTCACTCTTAGTGCTATTATCTCCGGCGATTGATTGAAATGAGTGACCACTATTTTCCAACGTATGTCTTTCTGAACATGCTTCGCAAGCTTCGATGTGGCACTTATTGCACTGCGCAAGTAAAACGTTCTCTGTGGCTAAACTTCAACAAATCTGACATGCTGAAGTATCAACAGAACAGGCCATTTCTCATTTAACGCAATGAGGTAAATGATATCCTCCAACGTATAGACGTTGCATCATCAGAATCGTCTACATTAATTTAAATCTATACCTTCACATTCAGCCTTCTACTGACACATCTGCAAATGACTTATTCTTAAAATATTGTTTGAAACATATATATGGATTTCCTTTCAGGTGAATGGGATTAGAAAAAGTTTCAAAACATGAATAATTTAGTTACACGGAAACGACTTATCATGATATAAAGCGCAATAGAAATTTTTCAATTGATATCAATTATATATGACTTGTAATGTTTGTCATTATTTGGTTTGTGTAATGCCGATATAAATAAAACGTATTTGTTATCGCTTATCTTTAATGATCCGAAAATCAACAGTGCGTCTATTTTAAAATCCGACACATAAACGAATCGATCGAGTCAGCATAATGAATTATCAAACCATAGTAAATAGCTGATATTGATTGATTGTTATCACTTAACGTCACTTTTAGCACTCTTTGGTACATCGTGGTGGTTATATGTATTAGTATATGATGCCGGAGTGTCTTGAGAGATCCATTGGCTTTCGACTGGAAAACTAGCAATCCTAATCGATTAAGATCGAATGTGAACTCTTATGCGGAGTTCGAACTCATAGTTTCAGTGTTGACAAGCTGGTGATACTGGAGATACAGTACAGTATCCAATAGTCCACCGAAATATCTGAATAGCTGACATACACATCTAAGTTTTACGGTATTACGTTGTGGAAGCTGACACTGACATTAAAATATAATATTGTTCAATAAAAATATAAAAATGTTCAGGGATATCAGATCGAATTTTATTGACCTGGATCGAAAATATTCATCAATGATAAGAGCAGGTTGCGTGCAAACAAATCTTTCAATATATGTTGCAAAGGATTAGGTCTTGGAATTTATCAAGTTAAAACAGTCTAAGATGGAAAATGTGTACCTTGTAAAGGCTGATGTGTTTCTATGTCACAGTATATAAACATGTATTTGTCTTTAAGGACCTTTGAGTTGATTAAAACCTAGAGAGAGTGATTTACTGTTTTCTTACTTCTTCTCTGATCGATTGATACTAATTGGAACTAAAAGAGTATATCGCATCAAAAAAGATAAGAAAGGATACTAGTCAAGATTATATTTAATTCCCCGAGGGTATCACCAGCCCAGTAGTCAACACTTTTGTGCTGACATAAATTATCATTGATATGGTCATATTTATAAATTAACTGTTTACAAAACTTTTGAATTTTTGAAATACTAAGGCTTTTCTAACTCAAGAATATATTATCTTAGCTGTGTTTGGCAAAACATTTATGAATTTTTGTCCACAATGCTCTTCAACTTCGTACCTTTTTTTGCCTTTTTAACTTTTTTGGATTCGAGCGTCACTAATGAGCCTTTTGTAGACGAAACGCGCGTCTGGCGTAAATACAAAATGTAATCCTAGTATCTATGATGAGTTTATTTACAACCACTGGGTCGATGTCACTGCTGGTGGAGTTTTAATTCTCCGAGGGCATCACCAGCCCAGTAGTCTGACATTAATTATCATTGATGTGGTCATATTTATAAATTAACTGTTTACAAAACTTTTGAATTTTTGAAATACTAAGGCTTTTCTACCTCAGGAATAGATTACCTTAAAGGGAAATTCCGCGATTTTTTACTTATCATCTAATTATGTTCATCTTAACATAAAAAACACATTTGCAAAGTTTAAAATTTATATTCCTTCTAATAACGGAGAAAATCAAGTATTTGTAACTTTTTTGGTTGAATTCTCGAGTGGGTCGTGACGTATTAGCCCGATTTATTGAATTCTGGGAAAAAATAAAATCTGTTTAACTCTTATAGCTTATCGACAATATACGTAATTAAAAGCGCACAGCTGACGAATGGTCGAAGTTATTAACCACAATATAAGAATGAACGAAAATGAATATGCATATACCGTTTTGTATTGATTGAATTAAACTCCTATAAAATTATCTCTAGTAAATGTTTTTGAATAAATTAAATTAATTATTGTTGAGATTTTTTTCATAAAATATTTATTGAACATTTTTACTGATATTGAACTGAAAATATTTCAGTTCTATTTACCGCTATTGTTTTGATAATCATTTCAATGCAACTAATGTGTGAGCAGAGTGTGTATATTATTTTGTAAAGGTCACTGTATATTTCTCGGCTTGAGGTCAATTCGTTTACCTTGTAGCTATTTAGCCGCAGGTGTGAGTTCAAGCGTACACAGGTATAAATGTTGTTATTTGGAAAGGATAAACAGAAAGGATTAGAAAGAGTATGCTGTCACGATGTTAATACACTAAGATTTAATACACGATGAGAATAAAGATACAATAATTAAATTGTGTAAATTAATTGAAAATAAAATTCAGATTCGTAATTCCGAAAGTGTATAAAAATAAAAGGAAACAATTTTTGATTACTTTCTTAGCGGCAATTGGCGTAAAGATTCAAATATGAAGCAAAAAATAGTAGTTTTAATCTTTTATAAAAACTAAATGCAATATTACCCAATTTGATATACCATTGTACATCTGTTTGATATCATTGACTTTACCGGAATTTCTTAACTTGTATTCAAATCTGGCTGTGTTAAAATGCTAATAAAACTATTGCAATTTTAAAGTTTTTAATTGACAAAAAAATACAACATACAACATGCATGATTTTTTTTTAGTTTCTTTTTAACATTTTATTCTTACATAATTAAATTCATTTGACAATCATTTACACGAACTTTTTGTGAAAAGAATATCAATTATCTAAGCTAAGGCATTATTTTTTTTTGAGGATTTTTGAGGATTTTTTTTTAAATTCTATGATAATATTTGTGCAATGTTGAACATGATAGCCGTCATTAATCCAAATAAGTAATACAGTAGTTGTAATAAAAGTTATATTTTAGTCATGCATAACTGATATTGACGAATTTATAATAGTTCGTCCATACATCGTTGTTCTTGAAACAATCATTATTAGTATACATGTAAGTTTCCTGACGTATAAGAGCCATTGAGGATGAGCTCCAGAGAAATCCGACTAGTGGCGTTTCGTTCGTTTGTTTGTTGGGAAAGGAGAGGAAATGTAACCGCTTGTACAGATAAACGACAGAATTACCATACAAGCATTTATAGTCAACACAATCAGAAAGAGTTCCCATCGTTAGACGGGGAATATGAAGGCTTCCAAGAATGAACAAGTGACATGTCTAACTCTGAACAGTTAGAAAACAGACTATCGACATCGACCGCTTGTTCTTAATATTTGAAACTGTATGCATATATATACGTATACGTTTATGATATATATAGTGATGAGTTCTAGCGTCTGACAAAAACTAAATTCCTTCATGGTTATATCTTGCCATACGTTTATATTGGTTTGTAAGGTGATTACTCACAATCGTTATTTGAAAATCCTGTTTGTGAGATGTAGATTCATTTCAATACAGAAATTTCGTCTATATATTTCACAAGTGTATAACACGGAGAAGCTCTGAAGGTCCATTACTCCCATTTTGTTTGGGTGTGAACCATCGATGTTTACAGCAATATCACAGAATAAGATGATGATGGTAGAAAGAACTATGGGCGTCATGTGGCAAATATTACATGCATATCGGACAATGAGTTGTCAATCTGTATGAAAAGATTTCCAATACAACCATATTATTGAGAAGGAATGTTTACATGCTATACTCTCGTACTAGTATTACAGGGTTTTTGTGGCGTTCACCTTAGACACATATCTTTTTAACGATGTTTAAAAAAAAAGACAGAACCAATTTAATGTCATATTTCCCTATTTTTTAAATATAACTAAAAGTCTTTTATCTGACAAGAATACCCCTATTTAGCGAACAAGTAATTTATTCTTTTTTCTGTTATTGAATACCAAGAAAGAAAATAAATTCCGAAATTAATTTGAAACTTTGATACTCAAAAGTTTCCCAGCAAAATATTCACATTCCCTGGGGATAATTAGTGTTCGTCCAGTGGCATATATAACAATTGTGATGACGAATTACTTCCTCTGTTCGAGAACAATCTTATTGAAATATAAATCTGTGATTTTACTAGGTCCACAGCTTCAATGAACCAAAGCAAAAGTTATACATCGACCTGTATTTAAATCAAATTGGTTCTCTTCTTTTTCTGGTATACAATAGTCTATCGACATGCGATGATTACATACTGTTGGCATACGTGGACTAGTCTATTTACAACACTTTTACCCCTATTTATTCAAAATATATGTTTTTTTCTTATGTTCAATGTATACATGTATATATTTTAAATTGCGCTATAGTTCCGTAACTTTCTATCCAGTCGTATAAACGAATCGTCGGCAAGTGCGTACATTTTTTTAAATCAATATTTCTGGTCTGTTCCAATCTGTCCTTCACTATTGACAATGACTATATATTACATTTTCCCAAATTCACCCTTGGAAAAAATATTTGAATAGATTTTAATTTCATCAAATCTTATTTTTTGGGTATTATTTATATGTTTATGAAGTATATTCTTTACACCAGAAATGTTATTTATAAACAAGCGTATTAGTTTAGTAATGACAAGTAAGACAGAGTTGTATATTATTCATCTGATAGTTCAAAATAGAAAGTTATAAGTTATAAGTTATCAGCCGTGTACACTGATCAATACCTGCAGAAGTGAAACGATTCATGAACTTGTAAGCCCGACAGGAAATCGCTTGAATACCTGGACGTGTCACCTCACACCCCTCACAATACCTTTGGAAGTAATACCTTTAGCCATGCTGGTGATCAGATGAGGGAAGATCAAAATATATTTGTTTATTACTTTAAAGAATTATGAACAAATTAGATTTTCGAAAACAATTTTCACGGAACACTTATTTATGATTTCAACTTTGACTTTTCACCTAATTCCAATATCAACAGTTTAAAAACAACAGACCATGGTAATTTAAAAAAAGTAAGAATATTTTTCGTATCAAGTTAGTTAGTCGGATAAAACAACCGTACGATTGACAAGATATCGACACGCAATTACGACTACATCGGTTACTGTGGTTTTGTTTCTTTGTGGTTTATAGACATATCGTTTTTATTAATCGGGAAAGAAGACAAAATGGCGGATCGCAGAGAATTGATACTCTAAATTCAAAATCGATGGTGATCGCTTATCTAGCGGAATAAAACTTTAATATCTATGAATTTGAGCATTTTTATACGTAATGAACATAATATCAATTTTTGGTTTTTTTTGCGAAGTTTCCCTTTAAGTTAGCAGTATTTGGCAAAACTTTTAGGAATGTTGTTACTCAATGCTCTTTAACTTCGTACTTTATTTTACTTTTTTTACTTTTTTTGATTCGAGCGGCACTGATGAGTCCTTTGTAGACGAAACGCACGTCTGGCGTAAATATAAAATGTAATCCTGGTATCTATAATGAGTTTATTTACAACCACTGGGTCGATGCCACTGCTGGTGGAGTTTTTATTCCCCGAGGGTATAACCAGCCCAGTAGTCAGCACTTCTGTGCTGACATGAATTATCATTGATATGGTCATATTTTTAAAGTATGTCAATTTGCTGGACGCAATTCCTCCTAGACTGTATAGACAATCTAAAGACGTCTAAGAGGATGCCTAGTTGGTATGTGTCGTCATACTACTAGCTTTATGTTTGATGAATTGATTGATTGCGTGGGTTCAACACAACTATCAGCACTAAATTGTAAACTTTAAGTTTGTTGGGTTTTTTTTGGTGGAGAGAGCCGGAGTGGCCGGAGAGAATTAGCAACTTTGGTCAGGACAATTTACTATCCTTGTATACTAAGACATGGATACGATTGCATCTGCAATGTTCGGGGTTCAAACTCAAAACTACAGTGTTGTCAGGCTAGTGATACAATAGATAAACTATTTAACCCAATCAGCCATCAACGCAAAGCTTGTTTTATGTATATCACACAATAACAAATTAAAACCATACATACATATTGAATCGTAATGTGAAGTATTGGGCTCATTTTTTCTATAAGTCAATTAATTAAGTACATAATTCGAGTAATGTGGCATGTTATAGATCACTACCAGTTAAAGTTTCTTTGATCTAGATAGAAATAAGGCGATGTGGCATTATTTCCAATGAGACAAATATCCAACAGAGTTCAAACGCAAAAGCTGAAATAGTTATAGGACACCTTAAAGCCTTGAGCAATGACAAAACGTATACCGTACACTAGTAGACAGGTACAAAAGGCCCCCACATGAAAAATGTTAATAAAATCCAAACGAGAAAAACTAACAGCCTTTTTATTCAATACAACTTTTAAAAACTTATATAAATCAACGACAACCACGTCATAACAGGCTCCTGACTTGGGACAGGTACATTACATTTATTGCGGGATTTGAAATTAGTATGTGAGTGCTCAACCCTCCCCTAAACCTGGGACTTTGAAGTTACTGCACATTATAAGAACAAAATGTAAAAATCAGACACGGCATCCTCTGCCTCATTTTAGACGTATAGGTTAATTTGATACAGGCGATCCTCCAAGTACACGAATCTATGACAAACCAGACGATTTTAATTTTGAAATTATTAATTTCCCCCACCTTAATAGCAATGTTAAAACTTTAACTGCAGGTGTGATATACTTTTCCTAACTATTCGGTATTCAAGAGCTTGCAAACTCATTTGGTATTCAAGAGCTTGCAGCTGCTACTTAGACTTTGAAAAACGTCACCAGTGTCTGAGCAGAAAGGCAAGCAATCATGAGTACATGTATGTCAAAGAACTTCTCATCTTTTGTTCTAAAATAGTACCTTGGAAGATACCAAGACTTTGTTTATGAGTATTCCGTATTAATTTCACAAATAATGAACTATCATCTAGAAATATAGATTATATGTATACTCATGCTGTTTATCATCTTATAACGTGTTGAAGTATTCTTTCATTTTTTTTTTTATATTTTTTTTTTACTTTTACTGTTTAGTCTATTGTTGGTAAAATCCATGTGACGTGGCTCGATAGTTATACATTGTTTTATGGTAAATTTTTATATTCTTTGTCTATATCCTTTTTGTGGCGTCCATTTCACTTAATTAATTGAAAAACAAAGGATATGGGTATTCCGTCCATGACACAAAATCAGTCAATGCAAAACAAACAAAAAACAAACAAAAGCAACAAAACAGCACTTGTATTGCTATTCTTCATCTCAAATTCACAGAGAGATATTCTTGTTCAATATTCATTTTGTTAAAGGGCCATCTCCTAGTGCGGGATTTTCTCGCTGCTTTAAATATCCATTGTAAGCCTTATACTGTTTTCTTCTCTTTGATCGGATTGTTTTCTCTTTGACCTATTCTCCGTTTCAATTCTCTCTTCCATCTAATGAGATTGCTACTCCTTTATATTACTTCTTCGCCAATTGAAGACAACCAACCATGAATGTTTGTAGCTTTTGCATTGGAAAATTTGGTGAAGAAAAGATTGTGTTACTTAGTGTGTAAAACTACTGGAACATAATATAATATATTTCTTAAATAAGAAGGTTTTTTTTATTATTATATCGCATTCACTGTCCAGATGTCGAGGTTAAAACATACAAGGAAAAAGATACGTTGTGTCCAAATTATCTCAGCTGAAGAGAAACCTGAACATACCATAGTATAGAAATAAAACGACAAAGAAGATGTTGAATAAATAACACTAGATAGACAGCCTGAGAGTGAGCAACACTAACCTAACCAGACTACAGCTACTCGGGATGGGTAGGAAGCTGTTATACGTGTTGCATTCATCGTGTTGCTTATAGCCATTACACGTTTTATTGTCCTCAATCGAAGAAAAATCAACATGAAATAAGTCATGATTGTGGCTTTATTTTTTTATGACAATCAGAACATAATATTGGATCCGTCGTCAAACAAATCATGATTGCGTCCGTAAACATTTTGAGTTGATTACTTCAGTTTAACCACTAGGAACCGTTGGTTCAAAAGCTTCAGTTTTATCCAAGAGACTTTCTATCAATGACATAATGATATGAATCCCAAACTCTTGAACATCGTATCAAAGGGAAGATTTACTATTTATATGAAGGCGCTGCAGGAGTGAAAAGAAAACAAGTTGACAAGGAAAGAGACATAGCTGGTGCTAGTAAAAAATTGAGTGTCGGTTGAAAAATAATGGTATTGTTCATGAATAAGGATGAACATATAAATTAAAACATGGGATATATTTAACTATTTCTAAAACATTTGGTAAAACAAAGTGCTATCATACAATGGCGTTGGTAGCATTTCAGACATTAGCCACACTACATGCATGTCTTGAAATTATTTATTATAGAAAATACTATACACAGTCATGTACACAAACATTCAAAATAAAGAACAAAAACTGTCAAATATATATTTATAAACGTTGTTTGTCTGGGTTGCTGTCTGATTGCTGTATAACAAACCCATAATATACTTATACATATATTTAACTTACAAGTCATATACTACAGTTAACACAAATAAGGCACCACATATTCCCATGTATGTTAGTATCAAAATTATTTCCTATACATATGTAGAAATGAATAACATAATTTGAAATATAACCTTCAAATCAATGCACAGTTTACAGTGATTGATTTATTGTTGCTTGTTTAACGTTCAGTGGCAAATATGTAATATAAAAAAGAACATGTGGTATGATTGCCAATGAGACAGCTGTCCACAAGAGACCAAAATGACACAGACATTAACAACTATAGGTCACGGTACGGCCTTCAATAGTGAGCAAAGCCCATACCGCATAGTCAGTCATAAAAGGCCCCGATAAGACAATGTCTGGATGGAGTATACAGAAAAAGAAACTAATTGAGGGATTGCATTTGTTTTTGAGTATATTATTCAAATTGTAAAATTTACCAATTTGAAAGGACTTGAATAAATACCAACGGCAGTGGTTTGAATCATTAGATATCGTATACTTGTATGCATGCATGGCGTTCATTATCACTGGACTAGTATATATTTGTTTAGGGGCCAGCTGAAGGACGCCTCCGGGTGCGGGAATTTCTCGCTACATTGAAGACCTGTTGGTGACCCTCTGCTGTTGTTTTTTATTTGGGCGGGTTGTTGTCTCTTTGACACATTCCCCATTTCCATTCTCAATTTTATTCAGTCTACTAATAAATTGGTTAAAACTGAAATTAAAATCTAATCTGCTTAAGTTATAGATATTTCATATCTTTTGGATAGTTTTTTGGTGTATCGTAAATTATACCATAGCTTTTGTTGAAACCCCCGGCAATAACCTCACGAGACGAAGTCGAGTGAGGTTGCCGAGGGGTTTCAACAAAAGCTATGGTATAATTTACGATACACCACAAAACTATACAAAAGATATGAAATATCTGTTTTAACCTATCGCATATATTGCTGTTTAAAAATGTGTATTTCATATATGTTTGTTAGTTTACTTTAAAAATACTTTTATAAGAATCAGTAAAATTACCCTTTTTGGACCTTACACATTAAGCTCCGCCTTCTTTCTGAAATAAGCCCGGGCTTCTTAAACAGCGGGAACATCAGTAAGACAAGATTTTTCGACAGCAATGGATGCACATCTACATTGGTGACGGGTAACGTTACAGACAAAGGAAATTGGATGTTCTGCATATGGCTGCAAGAGATATTTAAAAAGTTTTCCGGAACCCCAGATTAAAAGTTGAACTGCAAAGGGTTAGTGTATTTTTTTATTTTATCAAAATGTTCAATGTTCGAAATGTTTAAATTTTTATTGTTAATTAATTTTATAATTCTCTGGAAATTTGAATCCCAAGAACCTTTTAGTGAGTTTGGATGAAAAATTCCACGTTTTAATTTGTACCAGAAGCCCAAGTCATGCATTAATTAACAAGGATTTCAAAATGTCCACGATTAAAATCGCATGTGATGTATATTCTAGATAATTTAAAAAAAATGTTCAGCTTCATTTAAAGAAACCTATGTTCAGCTTCATTTAAAGGAACCTATCTTTTTTTAATTCTCAAACATAGTTGTTATTACTTAAGCAACCTCGTTAACAGTTTAGATTTACATCAAATCGGATGAGAATCCAGGATTTTTAAAGGGAGGGGTCTAGCAAGTCAACTTTATTTAAAAAAAAACCAAGAATGTGTCCCTAGTACACGAATGTCCAACTCGCACTATCATTTTCAATGTTCAGTTGACCGTGAAATTGGGGTAAACCCTCTAATTTGGCAGTAAAATTAAAAAGATCATATCATAGGGAACATGTATACTAAGTTTGAAGTCGATTGGACTTCAACTTCATCAAAAACTACCTTGACCAAAAACTTTAACCTGAAGCGGGACAGACGTACGAACGAACGGACGGACGCACAGACCAAAAACCATAATGCCCCTCTACTATCGTAGGTGGGGCATAAAAAGGACTACGCATCAACCATACATGAAGCTCCTTAATTGAAAAGGGCGTGCCTTCCACTCCCTTCTACCCAAAAAAAATCTGCCTCGGCAATTTTAAAACCTTTTACGCAATATATTCATGTAGCTGTACAGTGGAGGCTATGGGACTACAATCTAAGTAGACATCTGAATCACCGAATATCAACTTATATAAAAATGTATAATTTGATAATTAAATCTTAACACATTTGTACCTTTTTTTTAAATTGTTCTTGACAATTTTTTGTTCATTTAAAAATATAGAGACAACGGAGTTGGTGTACGTGGGTTCGATTCCCATCCTAGGCATTCATTTATATCGGCTGGTGCAAAGCGGGCAGTTTAGCTTAGTGGCCCCACATTGACTCTGTTGTTCATATGTCAATTAAAAAATTCAGGCGGCCTCGTTCAGGTCTTGCCATCTTTGTTTTTCTTTTCGAAAATCATACACAACAAAACCATGGTATAATTGTGAAAATTATACCATAGATAGCTATGGTATAATTTTCGGTTATTGAGATTTATACTCTTGTTGCATTCCCATAGGTTACATTGTACAGCTATAGGTTAATATCTAAATATGTCATATATAATATTGAAAAGTGTTCTTATGCGCGCGTACTTGTAAATCTAGCTATCTACTTTGTATATCTAAAATTTCTCTTTATTATTTAAAGCAAATCATTGGTTTTTTTTCTTTCTATATTTAATAACCACAAATTGACCTTAAAGTTCTGAACGGAGCAATCACTGGTTAATTTCCTGTTTTTACATGAGGCTATAAGCGATTTTATAATGCACACATATTAATTATAGTAAAAGTGTCAATTTGGTAGGAGATACAGATTCAAAATTACTCAGCACATGATCATCTAAGGAAAACATGTACTATATATTCTGTAGTGTCGCTGAACGAACAATTATATATGTACTGTTGTAGATTTGATTATAGATATCGTTGACAAAGACTTCAATTATATTCAACATACATTTATCATGATTATCTTAAAATTGAAATATTTTACTTAATTGTCACAATTAAAATAACTAAGACACCTAAAAGGAAATTAACATCAGACTCAAAACTTTCACCATTGCTAAAATATATAATATCGGAACTGTTTTTCTACCAGCACCATTACCTAAAAGATAAAGATTGACAAATTTGATAAATGCTCAAAACTATATATATTTGTAAATAAAAAATCCATGATAGCTTTATAATTGATGATTTTAAAAACCTACAAAATTTGTTTCATGCTATACAATAAGTAGTGAAATACAAACTTTGATTTTAAATGTTTTGAATAACTTAAAAACACTTACATTGAGTAGGACTAACTACTGGTGATGCTTCATACCCCATGTCGCAAGTGCAATTCCCGATACACGTGGCATGGACGACACATTGTCCTTCATCACAAGCTTCATAGGGTTTCTTTCCTGTAAATGAATATAAAATTTAAAAAATGATTTACAGAAAAAATATGCTATAAAAAAACCTCCAACCAAACCAGATGATGAGCAGGCATACATGTACCAATGTCAATCTTTTGGTTTTTTTAAATTTCCAAACGTACTTAAAATACCATCGAATAAGACTGAATTTGTTAAACAGCAATATATTAAATAACTAACAAAAAAAGTATTATATATATAACATAAATGTCATCTGTTGGATTTATTCAGTGGACTAATTTTACTATTTTAGATCAGGGTGAGCGTGGTGCGATCGTGGTCTAGTGTGACTGGGGCATTATTACAATTTTATAGTAATACACAAGCATGTACAAAATGTAGTCCTCCGAGTTGTAAATTGCATTTGATTTGTTCAAAGTAATAGAATATAACTTGTTTTGTTTGAAAAGTAGTGTACGTTGTTCGAGGCACCTCACGCTCATTAGCTCATTATGACCCTTAAAATCATCGTATGATATTTTGAGATCACCGGCAACCACACGTTGATTTTTTTTTTTTATACAATGGGTTCGGAAAGGGATAAATTTCAATAGAATTAGAGAACTTTTAATAGTATGCATGGACTAGTAAAAACATCTACTCGAGTTTAGGGCGTATTACACGAGAGAACTTACATTGATTTCCTTGAAAATTAGACCCAAATATATTTGCAATTATATCATATACAAAAAATATCATACCTTCATTACTTAGTGTTCAAGATAATAAAGATGTTTTGGTATTTGTGAGGGGAAACTAAAACTTGAATACTGAAATTATGCAATGTTTGGATTGTAATTTTTGGTGATAGTGGAATTCATGACAAACGGTATGAAAACTGGCACTCCTAATCAACAAGCTATAAAGGGCCCCAAAATTACTAGTGTAAAACCATAGGTTCTTTCCGGTTGTTAACATCAAAGTCGTACACAGATACATGTGTATTCACAGATGCATGTCAATATACAGTCCTGTACATAAAGAGGAATCCCATGTTCACTATTCAACTTAGCAAGTGCGTATCACTCATGTATACATGTATCGTAGTTGGACATGAATAAGTTTTTAGGCCATACCGTGAATGCAAAATTGCCAGATAGAATTAAGGCTTCATTAAAACTTACTTGTAGCACATTCGTCAGTATTGTTTCTAAAAGTTGTGCTGGAACAAGTACAGTTGTCGTAACTGCTACATATGTTCTCCGAGTCTGTACAATTTGCAGTAGTTGTACAATTTTCGCCATAAGCTGCTCCTAAATAGTGATTGTACACATAATATGATTAATAATGATAATGTTTATTTTGGTATTGATTGCAAATCTGAGATGTTTCATGTTCAGATAAAATTCAATTTAAAGTTTGCCATTAAAACTGAACAAATAGGACAAGAATTCAAAATGTTTAACTAGATTTTGGATTTTTATTAGGGTTGTTGTCTCGTGGGCGTTCATGCCATCATTCATAACGTTTGCCATTACTATATTTTTTTGTGTTATTTATCACGTAGAATTTTATAAAAATACTATATTTACCGAAAATATTAAATAAATTGCAAGCATTTCAGTTGAATGTGTTAATGAAAGCACATTTCACTGAACAGTATAATAATAAATAAATAATTTGAGTAGCGTATTTAAATGTTTTGTTAAATATTATTTCTTTCATTACAATTGAAGCATAGTAATAAGTAAATCCTATTGGATATAACCATCATACCTTCAACTGATAATGCACAAAACATTGTAATCAATATCCATACACCGGTAACTTTAACTGTTAGGTGGTCCTGTGAATAAGATAGAAATCACGAATAAAAGCATATTTGTCTATTTTAAAAATGACAATGATGTCTTCAATTAAAACAAAAAAGCTGTTGCTGCATGCATTTTTATAAATAACAATAAGGCTTTTATCTATTCATGGCAGGACAATCAATAAGAGTGAACATAATATCACAACCCCATCCGTCCTGTGCGTCCGCCCGACTGTTTGTAAAGCATAGATTTTTGTCTAATTGTTTTTAATGGACAAACAAACAAAATGGCGTAATAAACAGGCAGCAGTTTCACTAAAGTGAATTGTTATACGTGGCCACCTACTGTCGGAAACTAACTGTTTTTTTTTCAATTCTTCACAGTTTTTGAAAATATTTTCAATGAACACACATACGTTTCGTCACACTTTTATGAACAGAACATAATAATTTAAAATATGGTCAGGAGATTAAAGATGTTTAGGCTAGCGCTTGAACATAAATTTCAGACACCTAAATTTACATAAAAATTATGTTTTTTCCGAAATTACAAGTGCCAATATGAGTAGCTAATAACTCGCTCAACTGAGTGTTATTTTCATAAATAGTCACAGTGTTTATAGACAGGGTTTGGCAATCTTCGATTTTAATCGATTGGGTTATTTGAGATGTGGTGAGCTAAAAAAGAAAGTACTTTATAACCTCTAGAATATAATACATGGCAGGAGCAAAAAAAAACAAACAAATCCCTATTCTGCTAGAAAAATTCAGTTACTTAAGTGTTTATCACATTTATATAATTCATGCTGCCTATTATATACAATTTAGGTGAGACGTATAATTATGTTTTTGCACTTTTATATGAGTAAAACATCATACATAAGGAATGGAACGTGCAGTTAGAGAAGATTATGCTGCTGTTGCTTGGTCATCTTGAGAAGTCCACTTATAATCTCAGACGAAGAAAAGAAAAGGGTAGATGAGAAGAGACGCACAATTGTCTAAAAATCCACTCTATAGTCCGAGTTTTTGTTCAGTTCTGGTAGACATATACTTTTACAAAATGTGCATGTGCTTTTTTCTCGCTTGAATTCTGTTTCATTTATAATTTCGGGGCCTTTTATCTTGCTTATGCGGTATGGGTTTTGTTCATTTTTGAAAAACTAAAATTTCTAACTTTTGCGTAATTTTGGATGTGTTGAATAGTTATCTGAATGGCAATCTCACAACATCTTCCTATTTTAGTTGTCTATGTTTAATGCAATGGTTTTGGTTGTCTAGTACATTATTTAGTCAGACATGAGTACTTCTGAAATTGTAAGTTTTTAATTCGCGCTTCTGGTTTCGCAAACTTTATTCTGTATATTACAGTTTGAACACCGACACTATGGTTACACAACATCCCCTTTCATTCATAACAATATACTTATATCAATAGCTCACCTTTTCATCTCTATTTGATTGAAAAAGAATATGGTTCCTTCTTCGTTATTTTAGTATGAAATAACTTCATTTAATCTGCACCCTACTTGACATAAAATACCAATTGTATGCACGCAAACGTAAAATTAAGGTTTTATGCGATAGCATGCACGTTAAGGAAACAATAAGACAACTGTAGTTTAATAAGCCAATAAACGATTTATGTAAACTAATCAACATGTGCCTCTGAATAACTTGGGTGTTAGTCTATAAAGGTTGTTGTTTTATATTTATAAGTGGGATGGGTTCAAGCTTGAAATTGTAAATATTAAACAAACAACCCTGTAAATGTCTTGCACAATCACACTTTCATATATTTTATCAAAAAGAACAGGCAATGTTTAAAGTACTGAAGTTTTTAAAATTTAAGTGACGGGGGAATATTTTTTTAAATATTTTTTTTATGCATGCCAGAAGCAACCACAGGCGGTTGGGTAATAATCCTACCTTCTATTTTTTTTAATAAATTATTTGAAAAAAGAAATGTTCTTTTAACTTATTTTATTTTCTCTTTTAAACGTTTTTTTTTTTTTTTGCTCTTACACTTATCCATGCAATATTATAAATAATGCCTTCACGTATATACTTCTGTTATTGTATCAATGTATGGATAGGGAAGAAAAAACATTAACAAGAGAGGAAAATGTCTGGCCCTAACCGAGATTCATAACGTTTACCCTGATTTTTAAGTGGTATTCGAGATTTTCGTCATTCTCTCCAGTCAACAGGCATGCACTTTGCAGATTTTACTTATTGGAAATATTCTTAAATTTTTTTCTTATAACGACTATTTATGAATTATTTACCACTGGACATTAGGTACTCAGCAACAATAAGTAAATTTGAATACACAAATTTCGTTTAACGATTGATTGATTGATTGTTGGTTGCTTAACGTCCAGTGGCAATTATTGCATGCATGTTCAGGACAAGAACAAGTTAACAATTAATACTAAAGGAGGGACGAAATATACCAAAGGGACAGTCAAACTCATAAATCGAAATTAAACTGACAACACCATGTCTAAAGGTAGATCTTGTATAATTATAGAGGTCATCCGTGATGATGGTAGGGGATATTTGGACTGCCACTGGAAAGTGAGGGTATACTGATAATGGGGCAGAAATTTGGCCTTGCAACAGGCTACCTACGGACCCATCAAAGAATTGTTGCAATGGTTCTGAACGTGCAAAGAGCGTGGCACTCTCTTTACACGAGGCATCGGATTTAAAACCCCCATTTTGACCGAACGTGGCTACAAACTTGATACATCCGTCACAGCCAAACGGACGCCCACTTTGGCAAGCGTTTTACTTCAGGTCGGGAGAAGACCTAGTGACCCTATTTCGTTTTCCCAGTCACCCTTGGGGACTTCTTTTAAAGAGCATCCATTTTACTGTATGTCTCTTGACAAATTAAAAGAATAGAAATATTTTACTATAAAATTTAAAATCGTGAACAATAAGGTACTTTGGGATGCAGCTTTTGTACGGAAACCCAGAAAATGTGAATATTGGTTATTCAATTGTTTTATTATATCTGTTTTTTCTTTCTTTTTCTAAACAACATGTTTATTGTTGTTGCGTAGATATTTCCAATGCATTGTTAAGACAATTTTACGGCACATGCTATCGTTGCTATTACAAAATACTAAGTAAGATAAATGTATAAAGCTGCATACAGAAGTTGCAATACTTTTTGGTGATGAGTTTTCAAGAGAAAAACAATTTGTTTTGGTCAAATAATATGATATAATTTATTTATTTAATTAGTTGTACACGTGCAGTTCTAATTATTTTGTAAATCTCTACTCACCATGAAGTCTCTTTTTACGGTTTCCTTGTTCTATCGGTTAACCTTAAATATATTGTATACCCGTTTGATTTATTAAAACGCATGATATCATTTTATATTTGTTTTGTATAGCAACCAATTTAAATGCGCATGTGTATACGTAATATTTGCAAGTTTGTATGCATACCATAATCATACATCCGATTGGATTCAAAAGTTATACAAGTACAAAATGTACATGTATATGCAACACGGTCAGATCAAATGTTGAGAAAAGTATAAATGTAAAATCAAGAATACATTTATTCCATTTTTTTAACATGAAATATGTTATTCATAAACACTGATTATAGTATTATAGTAGCTGATGTCAGATGGGCTACTGGGATGAAAAATGGGGGAAGGGGGAGGTTCGATAATGAGAAATGTTATGCTATATACGGTTTTAAGTGTTCCGTGAATAGTATTAGTCGAGAACGTACTAGTAGCATGCACCACTTTGCAAGGCACCAGCATTGGTTCCTTTAACGATCGAATTCAAAGTAAATTACTACGAATTTTCGCAATGCTTTCTACTGACTACCGTATCATCTTATCTCAACATTGTGTGCGTATTTTAGGTTTTTGGTGACAGCAAAAACCGTGTTTGTGATATGTCAATTTAAAACATTATGAAATAATCGAGACTTTATTTAATTAAGTTTAATCAGACCGGTCTCGTTTTCTTTTGCTTTAAAGAACTTTTTTCAATGGTTAGTGTTTAAATAGACTTGACCAAAATACTATTTATGAAAGTGCACGGATGAGTCCTATGTAGACAAAAACGCTCCAGAAAAATGTTTAATCCAGGTGCAAATGTATTTCATGATAATTTATTTATTTGTGTCCCTTTAAACATGAATAACGACTATCCCAATATGGTGAATAGTTTCCCTGGTATTAAACTGATAACCGTAACTGGAATTACGACTATCCCAATATGGCGACGGCAGATACAGATACAATCTTTACAGTCATTTTTCTCAAATGTAGCATGTTGTTTTTCAATAGTTACTCAGCTGCAAGATTTTTCTACATCATTACATCATGATCATTGAAATGCTGAAAGACGCATTTATTTTTCATTTACTATTATCCAATAAAGAAATTACGATTACGATTATAAAAAAAGAAAAATGTCATAGAGTTACGATTAGACAATTCCAGTGCACCGTTACTATTCAAATATGATGTAATGGTATAGAAAAAACTTGCAGCTGAGTAACTATTGAAAAGAAAAAATGCTACATTTGAGAAAAACGACTGTAAAGATTTTACCTGTATCTGCCGTCGCCATATTGGGATAGTCGTAATTCCAGTTACGGTTATCAGTTTAATACCAGTGAAGCTATTCACGGGCTTTTTAAAGTTATCTAACAATGTTAACGTTTCTTGCTCTACACTTATACATTCATTATTACATGGCAGACAGCACCTTTACGAGGTTGCACTGTTGCAAAGTTTCAAGGCTTAATATCTGCTCTTTTCTTTAAAGGGAAAAAGTCACCGACGGTCCATCACAAAACATCTGTAAGAAAACACAGATAACACCTTGTCCAAAATATACACGATGAAAATATAAACAACAGGTTCGTATAACTAAAAATATATTGAAATACCCTCAAGACAACAACAATCAAAACCAAGGAGTAAACAAAGACTCACAAAACCAAACGACATTTACATCAACAGTTATAAATAATAATTAAGAAACAACACGAACTCCACTAAAAACCGGGAGTGAAATCAGGTGCTCCGGAAGGGTAAGCATTTCCTGCACCGTATAGGCCACCCGTCGTGTTATTTCTTTGTTCAGCTCGGTAATGATGGAAGGTTATTATGACTGAGGAATACATTGTAATATCAGATATGATTTCTGACACACTTTTGTCATAATGGCCAATTAGCTCATGATGGCGACCGTAAAATTTCTTGAGTGATGACCTTAATTTGATTAATTAATAGCCTTGTCTTAGCAACTTTTGAGAAAGCATGTTACTATGTGAGTAATTTCAAAAGGTGTGATAGTGAAAGTTTACATTATCCAAGAACTAAACACAGCAACAACCCTCTCTGAAGGAAGGTACACTGCTTGTTAGGTAACCAAATCCTTGAACATCGTATATATAAAGATTGGGATACAATTCTTGAAATTTATGGACAGCTGGAAGGCTGCAATATACACGAATGTCGAGATAGGAAAATTGGAACAGTTGTATACCGTATTTAAAATTACCAATTTAATGATTAATTGTTTAGTGAAATTATTAATTTATTAAATATAAAAATGTTAAACTCTCATATATACATACAATTATATGGTTAACATAGTTATCCATGCAATATAAACAATCATTATTATTATAATTTTGATTATTATAATTATTATTAATTTTTGAACAATTATATGACAATTATTAATGTTTAAATTTACTAACCATAATCAGCCTCTTTCCAATATTCAAATTCAAACAATAGTAAATCTAACCAGGTTAAACATCAACCTAGCTGTTAACCTTTTCAGCATGTCTGACACTTACTGATTTGTACAATGTTGTACATAAAATGTCAGTGGTCATGTTTGTATACTAAGTATCAAATTTGTTGTCTATAAAATTCAGATTCGGGATGAAATAGAGACGAAAGTATGAGTCATTATTTTGATAACCTTGAGAGACAAAATTTTGTGTATGGCAGATATGTGATGGTCTCTATTATCATGTTTATATAAAATCTTTTTAAAACTGAAGCGTATTGAAGCTTGACATATTAACCTCCCATTTATCATTTCTGTACTGATGGGTTGATGTCCCATTGACGTAAACATGAACCGCTCATTTTATTTTCTTCGTTATTAATTAAAAGTTTGAAAATTTCGGGAAAATAAGATTTCTATCTAGACCAGTTTTAAAATATATTGAGACATATTATGTGTTATGCATTTCTAAAGATAAATTGTAATTTCAAATAAAAATAAATCAGAAATCGTAAACAAACTCTTAAATATTGTCATATATCATTTTGCAAGGAAACATTCATGACATTGTAATGAAAACTTTAATTTAGGATAGTTCTTGTTTGATAGTAAAGACAGCTCTTATTAGTGAATTATCTGACCATTTATCTTAAAAAAATGAATCCTTAAACAATAACAAATCTAATCCGTACAAGATAATATAACAAAAAAATGGATGCAGAGAACATGTAAATCAGCGAATATATAGATCAAACTATTTGGCATTCTAGAACATGAAGCTATTTACTTGAAATTTTACTAGAAAATATTTGGATTTATTCTAATATTCTACTTAATAAGCTGCTATTTCGTCAAGTAAAAAGAGATAAAGTGACAATTAAGAGAATAAAAAAAACCATACAAAATTTAGAAGAAGGGGATTAATTATGAGAAGATTATTTTTCTTGCTTGTCAAAAATGTCCACTTTCACGAATTGTTGATCCGGCAATATTGACTGATCAATAATAAAAAAAAAACAAACTCATAATGCAATTTTATTTGTCAATTGCAACACACTGATGCTTAAACTGAGACCGAAGCAGCCTAATATTGAAACTACGGTTTTAGACTGTATGGGGTCGATTCCTTTATCTTTGCATTGCACACGGTCCGGTTTTTCTCTGAATGTTTATGACATATTTTCACTTAATCAAGTGGATGTTGTATGTATAATGATTGGTAAGTTTGTCTTAGATGCATGATTTTGTTTTTATTTGTTGTTATTGGCTTTGAACTATCTGTCAGTAGCTGCGAGTTTTCTCAGATCTGTACTTACTGTCTTCTTGTTGTTAGGATATGCAAGTACCCAGCTACGTCCAATATTTCTCTGCTTGTATCCAACTCACCAGTTAAGTCTTTTTCAACTGATTTTTATAGTTCGTTCCTATGTTAAACTGTAACACCACATTCATATATTAGGAGAGGGTTGGGGTCCCGGTAACATGTTTGACCCCGCCACATTCTGTATGTATGTGCCTGTCCCAAATCAGGAGTCTATAATTCAGTGGTTGGCGTTTGTTTCTGTGCTACATATTTGTGTTTCGTTCATTTTTGGTTAACTTAGTTTGCCATTATTATTCTTGTTTGTATTGTTTTACATTTGTAATTTAGGGGCTGACTGATTAAGTATGGACTTGACTCATTATTGACGGCTCTACGGTGACATTTAGCTGTTAATTTCTGTATCATTTTGGTCTCATGTGGAGAGTTGTCTCATTGACAATCCACCCTATCCTATAAGTATTTGCTTTATCAATAAGAAAGTTATTAGTGTTATTTGTCTTCTAGAAATAGTAACAACGTATACTGTATGTACGGTAGAGTATGGTACAGTATGCTATTAGCTTTTTACAACAGACTTCAAGTAAATATTTTTTCGGAAGCACTCAAGTCCTCATTCGGAACTTGACAGCATCATGTTTATGAAGCGGCCATATTATCACTGATACTGCGGTTGGAACCCAAATAAAGCAGAGAGTCATACATTTGTTTATGGTAAAGCTATCCTATTCTGAGGATTGCAATTTATTATAATTATTATATAGATAATATAAAGGAGAATATGGTCAAAAGTTTTCGTCACCTAGACATCTACATCAACATTTGATCATTTCATATAGAAACACATTTTTTTCAAAAATATCTGGAATGACATGGTTGTATTTTAACAAATAAGGTGTTGAAAGACACATAATCGTGTAAAGAATTATTGTGTAATGCACTACCGTCTAGTCTACATGGTCTAGACCCTCATTACGCGTGGGGGGGAGGGGACATGGAAATACCAGGCGTCCGCCCGTCAGGTCGTGTTCTGAGACTGAGGTCCTGTTAGTGCTCTCACAGTCAGGTCTGTACAATTGTAACCACATTTGATATAACTTATACTCTAGGTTGATATCAACAATATCCCTGACAAGTTCTAAAATGGTGGGCATTCAACTTTTTTAAAGAGTTATTCCCCTTGGAAATATTAAATTTGTAGAAAATAGCCTTGCTAGCACTCTAACAGACCTGTACTACAGCCATACAATTCTTCTCTGATTATTTTATAAAACTCATCATACTTTAAGTTAATATCTGCAAAATCTTGGACAAGGTCCATAAAGGTGTCAAATCATCTTTTCTCAAAGAGTTATGCCTCTTGGAAATATTAAATTTATGGAAAATGGCCTCGTTAGAGCTCTCACAATTACAATACTTGGCAGATTTTTACCAAACTTAAATTTT
Organism: Mytilus edulis; assembly: GCA_019925275.1. Classification (NCBI taxonomy): domain Eukaryota; kingdom Metazoa; phylum Mollusca; class Bivalvia; order Mytilida; family Mytilidae; genus Mytilus; species Mytilus edulis. Next base: position 60,019,576 of record CM034356.1, read on the forward strand.
TATAGGATAGTATCAACATTATCTTGAACATGTTTTATAATGGTGGCCCATCACCTTTTTTTCAAAAGTTATGCCCCTTGGAAATATTAGATTTATGGAAAATTGCCTTGTTAGCTCTATGACAGGTACAGTTCTTGCCAGATTAGATAAATCTTATACTATAGGTTATAAACAACAATATGTCAGAATAGTTCTATAAGGCCCAAAATATATATATGTCTGTTTAAGGTTACATGCTTAAAAAAAATAGGGTAGGTAGGTCGGTAATTTCATTTTATTTTATTTTTTTCATTTTATTTTTTGTGACACGATTTTGAGTGTGCGGTTTCATCTTGTTGTGGGCAAAGTTGATCATGGCTGAGTTTACCCATATTTTTAATGAATGGATTATTTTTTTTGTTATTGATTTGAAAAAATGTAGGCAAAATGGTTATTTCATCACACCACTCGCAAATTTCTTTAAACAGCTATCATATTCATGATTATGAATATTAGGATGTATCAGGCAACATTATATTCACTTTTAAACACAAGTTCAGTTTATTTTTCACTTTATGATGGAAATAAAATGGCTTAGGTTCAGCACTTGGTCGGGTAACCGTAAACAGACAAATATTTTTTGTTTGGCCTAATGGTGGCTGTTCCACTTTTTATGCCTCTGATGTAGCGGAGAGGCATTAAGTTTTATGTACACTGTATATCTGTCTGTACATCAGTCCGTCCTTATGTCCCATAGTTGGTTTCTATTCTCCAACTCAAGTTTGCCTCATCCAAATTTAATGAAATTAATACACAATGCTAATTACCACAAAACATAAATCAAGTTTGAATTTTATTGGCATCACTTAAACCCTCTTGCTGCCGGAGGTACACATATGTCCATACTGACTGTATCAGAGGGTCAATTATGTCCATATTTCAATTTATTCATTTCGCCTCAGTGCTGTATCTTTCAAATGAAAGACTAAATTTTAAACATGATTACATGTTTCATCAATGGATCCCAAATTTAACAGTCTTTATGGAATGACATTATCGTAGAGTGGACATCTTACTTCATAGACATTGAGCTGTTGTATTTTCTGGCACATGAAATGCAGCCTTCAAAAACAATGTTTAATCCCTCAAGAGTTATGTTGGTTTAAAAATGGAAAAAATGCTAATTATTTTGTTTCTGTCCTGTAAATTAGCTTGGCTTTACCAAATAGTATGAAACTTATACCTAATACTCTAGTTTAAAAACACATATCATGTTTAAATTTTGGTTATTTCAGTTTAACTGTTCTAGAGTTATGCCCCTTTAAACTGGAAAAAAAGGCTGATTTTTTCATTTCAATTCTCTTACTTGAGTTCGTCTCATCCAAATGTTATAAAACTTGTACACAATGTTTAATATTACAAAAGATAATCATTTTTGAATTTTGCTGGTGTCACTTTGCCTGTTCTAGAGTTAATTAAGCTCCTTTACAAATGGAAGAAATGCTAAAAAGAAATTTTCTGAAACTTTAAAACAATACTTATTACCATGAAATACATATCAGGTTTGAATGTTGGTGGTGTCACCTTGACCGTTCTAGATTTAAGCTCCTTTGGAAAAATTTCTGAATTTTTTGTTTCCATTCTCTTACTTTTAAAGTTTGCCTTAAACAAATTTTCTGAAACTTAAACACAATACTTTTTACCACAAAACTCAGATCAGGTACTAATTTGGGTAGTGTCACTTTCACTGTTCTTCAGTTATTTTTGTTTATAACTTTATATGATATGCAAGCATCATCCCATGGATACATTTCCCATTTATGTTAAAAAGTGTTATGTCTCTTGGAAGTATCAAATTTATGGAAAATGGCCTTGTTTGCCCTCTCACAGCAGACATGATTTATGCTACTATAAGTTCTGAATTCGGACACTTTAAAATTAGGAGATGTGCTGTGGTATGATTACAAACGAGACAATTCTCCAACACAGACTAAATGACAAAGAAGTTAACAACTATATATGCCATGTCAGTTAACTGCTAGTAGTCTGTTGTTATTTATGTATTATTGTCATTTTATTTATTTTCTTTGGTAACATGCATCTTCTGACATCAAACTCGGACTTTTAATGTGCATATTGTTATGCGTTTACTTTTCTTCATTGGCTAGAGGTATAGGGGAAGGGTTGAGATCTCAGAAACATGTTTAACCCCTCCACATGTTTGCGCCTGTTCTAAGACAGGAGCCTCTAGCCTTTGTTAGTCTTGTATGATATTTTCATTTTAGTTTCTTGTGTACACTTTGGAGAGTATGTTGTTAAGGGGCCAGCTGAAAGATGTCTCCGGGTGCGTGAATTTCTAGCTGCATTGAAGACCTGTTGGTGACCTTCTACTGTTTTCTGTTCTATGGTCGGGTTGTTGTCTCTTAGACACGTTCCCCATTTCCATTCTAATTTTTATACATTGCCATAGCTTCCTGTACATTCTGTATGGCCCTCAACAATGAGTTAGACTTATACCGCATAGTAAGCTGTAATAAGGCTCTGAAATAAAGAATTTAAAAAGAAAACTAAAAGCAGTGATTAATGTACAAAAAAATAAATGAAAAAACAGATATAACAGACATTTATCTAGGTTTATTTGGTCTAATATTGTATAACAAATGTATATTTAAGATATGATATATTTGAAATCCTACATGTGGCTTCCCATTATTTTTGGTTCTCATGTGATTATAAAAGAACAAGAAGGATTGTACCTGGGAATTTTGATGACATTGACATTAAGTTTCTAGGAAAATCTATGTACTTATGAAATGATTGAAATTGGTCATTTTCACTAATAGTAGGTAGATTTTAACGCGTTTATTTGTTTAATTTTTCAAAAATATATGTTTTACATTGTCATTTGGAGATCTTTTAAGGCTTAATATGCGGTATGGACTTTGCTCATTGTGGAAGGTCGTACTGTGACCTATAGTGTAAATTACTGTGTCATTTGATCTCTTGTGGAGAGTTTTCTCATTGGCAATCATACCACATCTTCATTTATATATGCATAGTAGTTTGAAAATGAAGTAAAGTTAGCAAACAAAAACATTGTCATATTTTTTATTAAAATTGTAGCTAAAACTATTATTTTAAAAAGTTATATAATAATCTATTACTGTTTTATTTAGATGCATTGGTCTGCTTAATATGAACTGACCACATTTGGTCACTGCTGACATACGTGAATAGTACTTATTAGTAATAAGTAGCAAGTAACACAGACACATAATGTTTGTTGGACAAAATATGATATTATAAAAACAATTTATGCATCACTTAAACCAAGTAAAAACAATGTACCACAAACAAACTACATTTCGCTAATGTACAAAAAAATAAAAAAAAATATCAACAGAGTATAACATTCTAGGTACTACTACAATATAAAATTCAAATATCACAAAAGCAAAATCTTCAAAATGATCTAGAATAACCCTTCATCGTAGTAGAGACATCATGGATACAAGGATAGATACCACGTACAACTATGGCAGAGTTGTGAATTTTACAACACTATTGAGGCTGCCTAAAAAAGAATTATTTCAAAACACAACATTAGTAAAATAAGCTACCTGTATACATTTTCTTTCTAACTCATTTAATATTACTTCGATAAAGTACATGATAGTCCATGGTAAAACGGACTCCATATTATTGGCTTATTGCTTATTTCATTGACTTAATTTATGGAACAAACGATAATTTTTGTAACTTTTTTATGAACTGAGTATGTGCCTTAAGATTTAAAATTTAAATACTAATAATTGAATATTTCTATATTGTGAAGACAATACGAATAATTCAATCATAGAATCCATTTTTGGTCGTTTTATGTAGCGGAAATAAACGTCAACAAAAACACAACGTTATAAATACCACTAGTCGTAATTGTGCTTCCTGCTAATGCAGTCAAATAAACAATTTATTTTTGTACACCTATTTTAACAGTGATAGCCAGCAAAGATTTGACCAAAAGTAGAAATAAAGTTTTTAAAAACAAGTCTACAAAGTTGGTACACAATACTCATGTTTCGTCTACATACATGTAATACGCACCAACGCTCGATTGAAACCATCGTTTAGTGTCTGATACTTCAAAATTATAACTGTCATTGTCTTCTGTTATTAGCTGTGTGAAATATTGAAAGACTCCTTCTTATATTATACTTGTATGTGGCTACCCTGATATTTATGATAAATTATAGATCAAACAAATGACAAAATAAAAATTCCCAGTTTAACGGCGACTGTTTCGAGATTATATCTGATATTGCCATTTAGTTCGTATTTATCATGTTTATCTATACTTACACATGGTAGGAGTGGCGGTTGGTGTTGCAGTATAATCTGCATTACACACATGTATTAGTATCAGTGGTGTCACATTCTGCGTTGGTTACACATTGACCTGTAGCAGCACAAGCGACATCAGGAGTCTTTCCTGCAATTGAAAGTAGCACATACATATTAAAAAGTATACGTAAAGCGTGACAGTAAACAAATAAAAAGACACACATTGAGTACAACATGTGATATTGGACCCTAGATGTGTGCCTATATAGCACGGCATGCTGTCAATCGTGAAGAGTTCACATTTCTGAATACAAAACAATAAACAGTAACTTATCAGAGGTATGTAGCATCCCCTCAAAAATTTAAAAAGATAGAAAAACCAACACTTCTAAATTGAACTGAAATGAACAACTAATTACTGGTATGTTCTAAATATGATAAAGACAATCAATATAAATAGAACTAGAACACACATGTGATATCGCGGGTCCGTGACTGAATTAAAGTATATAACTGTGCGTAAGCCTTATTTTAGTATTGGGATTGTCATCTGATAAAGTCATGCCGATTATAAGATGCACAGTTTTCTCTGCTTTCAAAATCTATCTGTTTGAACCCGTCAACCTTAAACTTATCAATTATTGGTAATATTAATTATTTGGAAAACAAAAGGTCCTGAAATGGAGTATTTTTTAATCAACAGCATTGTCCTTTATTTATTAATTTATTTAAAATAAAGTTGAATTCTTTGATTCGCTGTTTTATGTCATGCCCGCTAACAAATTGAAAACTGAACCTATACGCCTTATTTTAAGTCCAGATTTTTAGTACTTGTATTGTCATTTTAAAAAGTCTTACTGCTGCTTTTTGAAAATACTACAATAGGGAACAATTTGACAATGATTGAATTTAGTAGTGTCAACACTGTGATAATGACCCGTGTATATAGCAAATTCCGAAATACACCGTTTGGTGATGCGCCTGTCAGATGAGAAACGTACATATTAGGAAATAGGTAACAAGTGAATATACTATCGGTATCGGATTCGACCCGGAATTTGTTAATTATTAACTATATTAAATATGTGGAAAACAAGAGGGTCTGGAGTGGTGTAATTTTTAATCAACACCATTGTCCTTTATTGGATATATATAAAATTGAATTCTTTGATTTGTCGTTTTTACCCCATGACGGCTGACAAATTGGACCTCGTTATTTTAGTATTATAGATTCTAAATCTTTTATTCTTGAAAAGGGGAGATGCAACATAATTTGTGCTGAAAGCCCTCGCTTCAGCTATTGCAGAAAGGATAAAAATATTAAGTTAGCCTTTTCGTATCAATCGTATTCTTAAGAAAATTTTCGAAACCTGGAAAAAAGTATTGCAACACTTACATTGAAAACAATGTAAAATGACATGATTGTAGAATGTGTATAATCTGGTTTTACCAATGCTTCTAATCCGTTTATGGTTTAAATTGAATTTATGGTATTAACTTACTTTTCATCCAGTATTAATGCTACATGGATAGGACATAACAGCTGCACGGAAATAGTTTTTCGCTTTTCACAAAAAAAAAATGCAAATTTTGCAGGACTCATGTTTTCCAAAACATTTGTTTCTCAATAAATACAGATTTTCTATGCATTAAACTTATTCAAAACTGTTTGAAATGGTTAGTTTAACACTCTTTCTGTATCAGATGTTTGGTTTGCTGTACAAATTACTTTTATGAAATGTCGGTATAGAAGGCAAGACAAAGCCTGAATAACTTTTGCAGTACAGCTCTAATGATGCGTCTCTCTAGTCTTGAGTTTGCCCGAAATGTAAGTCAATGACACAAATTCAATTTCAAACCATAAACGGATAAAAAGTATTTGGTAAAACACAAATTATACACATTCTACAATCATGTCATTTTACATTGATTTCAAAGGAAATGTTGTAATACTTTTTTCCAGGTGTATATATAAGAGGTAGTGGTATGAATGCGAATGAGACAAATCTCTTTTCAAGTCGCAATGTATAAAAAAAAACTTTAATAGGCAAAAGTACTGCCCTTGACACAGAGTTTTGGCTGATACTGAACAGCAAGCTATAAAGGGCTTTGAATGACTACTGTAAAATAATTCAAACATCATCTGGCTGTCATGAAATTGAGAATGGAAATTGGGAATGTGTCAAAGAAACAACAACCCGATCAAAGAGCAGAAAACAGCCGAAGCCCATAAACGGGCCTTTAACAAAGAGATAAATCGAGTTACGGAAGTTGGCTTCAGCTGACACTTAACAGAATTGTTGACTAGTTTAGTGTAAACGGACGTCATACTATATAGCTACAGTTGTAAGATTTTTTAATGTTTTATCAAGAGATCATATTTTGTTTTTAGTTCATTGTTTTGATTATGAAACAGGCATCTATTATCATCGTTTTAATAGTTTACATTAATTTTGTGATTCGGTGCCTTTGATAGTTGACTATACGGTATACGTTTCGCTCATTGTCCATACAGTAAAATTGAGAATGGAAATGGGAAATGTGTCAAAGAGACAAGTAACCTATTTTGTTCTTTTTAATTTAATTTGGTCCCTTGTGGACTATTGTCTCATTGGTAACTATACCATATCTTCTTAATTTTATATTAACAATCTGACTATAATTGGTAAATAGAAAAATTATCTTTGACAAGTTTATTTATCCTTATTTGTCAATTATAGCTATAGTTTAGTATGATTCACTCTTATCAGATGTATACGTCAATGATTGCGTTGCAAAATTTTGTCATTTGTGATTAATTCGTTCAATTGCATTAGTCTGTACTTTGTTTATTGCAGCGACATCATATTTTAATATGAGTATCAAAACATTCGATCTTATCAAGCGATAATTTCGATATTAAATCATTTGTGTCTATAAATCAATTACATGAATGATAAGTCTAAAATAAACAATTTACAGGGCATGGGCTCAATTATATGTAGCTACGTTTCGTGTGTATTTTAGTTTAGACGCCATCTAATTATCTATCGAGTTGAACTCCGACGACCTCTGATGACCATATTAGCGATATAAACATACATATAGATATAAATAGATAAAGCAAACGTTCAGTTGTATTTTTTTTTAGGACTGCTTAATTTCCTTTTATAGATATAAAATTATTGGTTAACCGTCGTTTTTACCTGTATATGAATGACTTTCTGTAGATCAAATCAGTCAATCAAATGATTTACCTTTGTTTCACTTTCAATGTTGACATTCTTTTTCTTTAAATAACTTTACACGCACTATTCATACGTTATCCATCTCTAGCTAATTGTAAGGGGTTACATTGAAGTTAAAAAAAAAGTACGTATTCCATTAGGTCGAATTATCCACTTGCAAGTGAAAATTCATCATCAATGTTTCTTGGCTTATTTTTACAAACTACTTGCTGCTAAAAACAAAAATTAAATGTTTTATATATCTCGTAGCTAGTGCCCCTTTAAAAGCCTGTAAGCCAAATCATCGGTTAGTATTCCCATATAACAATACCATGAATACGGTGACAATAAGGGATAAAGAAAAAAAAACAATTAGTACAAGCTTAGTTTCAAGAATCAAGGTGGACCATGCAATTCTCTGATATTTTATTAAACAAAAAACAAAAAATCATTAAAAGATAGAAAAATAGCAGGACATTTGAAATTTGCATAACAACTGAAATGATATTTTATAAATAGTCCGATTAATTTGTTTAGTACAAACTTATAACGTCTCGTCTCATCAAGTTGCTTGAAATTACTTCCACAGTACATACTTTGTTCGCGTCCTAGGTTAATATGCATGTATGACAACAAAGTAAGATTTCATCGAATTCTTATCAAGATATGTAAAACAAGATTTGTCACGGACTTTTTTGTAATACACGTGTATCGCAAAATAAAATACAATGTTGATAATTAGGTTTCAAACTGCTTTGTATATATCATACTATACAAACATTTGGTTCAAAAAAAGTTTTTGACAAATGTAAGTTTCTATCATGAAAATTAAGAATAACAAATATGAGTACAACGCTTTCTTATAATTGTGGTTATTTATCACTATGCAATAGCTGTGTCCACTGAAAAGTGAAACAATTTTGCACAAAGGAACCCAGTAAAGGGAAGTTAGGGCAACCAGGTGAATGTGTTTTTTTTTTAACTCGAGGAACGTTATCCATAGGAGCATAATATAAAAAAATCGTGATGATGCTTAAAGGGCGTATTTATAACTTTAAAATTTAATCTATAATTTGATAGTTTCTTTTTTAATACATAACTGCTTGACTATCTATCATGTCTATGGGCACATATATTTATATTTTCGAATTTATCATAGCTTTAGGTTAACGTTGAAATTGAAAAAAAAAACTGTTTCCAAAATCTATAATGCTCCAATGTAAGACAGCTTTTGTTCAATGTTTTTTTTTATCAACTTACCACGAAAAGAAGTACACGAAAACAGACACTGCTTGATATCACTTAACTTAAAACTACCATTATTATTAGAGAGTCAATGCAAGGGTCTATAAAAATCACATATTTAATGTGAGATTGAAATATAAAAACCTGTTATACAAGCATTAAGCCAAAGTAAAAAATAAATAGGCCAATTTATAGATTACTTGGGTTGCAAATATGTGCTAAATACAATAGTCAACGAAAAAGTATACACTATGAAATTAAGAGCTCGGGGCTAGCGCCTTGTTCTAAATTCTACTTTCTATAGACTAACTGATACTTAAGTTTGGCTTATATATATATATATATATATATATGATAAAATTCTAGAACTTTGCATTCATGTTTATATGCATGACGTGGTATTTAAATGTGATTAGTTCTGAGGTTTGGTTCCAGGAAAACTCCCCTGACTTTGAAATGCCCGTAGGTATATTGATAAGATGTCAATATAATCTAACGGGTCCATATATATATAAAGTATTGACTGAGTGAAAGTTCTTAGAAGAGGGGCAAACGATACCAGAGGGACAGTCAAACTCATAGATCAAATATGAACTGACAAACAATGGCTAAAAAAGAAAAGAAAAAACAGATAAATAATAGTACACAAGACACAACATAGAAAACTAAAGACTAAGCAACACGAACCTTAACAAAAACTGCGGGTGATCTTAGGTGCTGCGGAAGGGTTAACTAATATTTTTCTACATGTTTTACCTATCATGTTGCTCATATTATTACAAACCCGGTAAAGAATCTAAGTCGGTAGATCGTATTCGTAATAAAGTACTTTCTCTCATTGTTTATCGCACCATGGATGAATTATAATGTCATAATTGGATTAAAAGAAGTTGTAGGGAGAGGTAACATTTCATTTAACACGGGATTCAAATCGTCACGTCTATCGTTTATGCTGACGTCATATAATGATGTTGTTGAATTTCATTGTTTCTTTTTTTTTTACAAAACGCGGCAGGAAGGTCCGTGTATATCTGCGTCCATTCGTTTTTCGTTTTGAAATATCATAAACAAAAAGCAAAAAACGAAAGTGCTTTCATTTTACGTTTTTGATTTCTTAAAAACCAAAATGAAAAACAAAAGTGTTTTCGTTTTTCGTTTTTGATTTCACAAAACAAAAAACGAAAAACAAAAGTATTTTCATTTTTCATTTTTGATTCTCAAAAACTAAAATCGAAAAATGAAAGTGTTTTCATTTTTTATTTTTGATTTCACAAAAACAAAAAGGGAAAAACGAAAGTGTATTCAATTTATCTTTCCCACACTGTTTAATTGTCATTCAAAAAATGACAATGTTGTCATTTGTCATTCATATTTAAAGGTCGTTAAAGTATACATGCACAGCGGTTGTCAGATCAATACTACTTTAATCGAAGATAATGTCGACGGATGCAAAAGTCTTTAGCAATCGGAACAACATGGGTGCGTGAACTTTATTACTTTTAAGTTTAGAAAGGTCGATCCATGATTATTAGAATTGACGACAAAGGTCCATCTGCCAGTATTTTACGAACTACGAGGACGATAATGTATTTTGCTTGATCAAATTTTCAAAATTTCCGCAATTTCACAATTCAAACTGGGATATTAAAGCCTTCAATCGGTTTGCCATTAGGAGCATATAAGGTAGTAATTTTGCTTATTTGTGAAGACTATAAGGTGACATTAACTAGAGACCGTTGATGGGGGATTATGGAATTGAGAATAGTGGACAAAAAATATAAATAATAGAGACAATGGACTAAGAAATAAATAAAATAGCTAGAATAATGGTGTTAAAATGTAATGAGGAGAGAATAATTGTCAAAAAGTATAAAGAATACAGAAAAATGGCCTCAAATATCAAAGAATACAGAAATTAAGAACCCCGAATCCAGACAATCATACCGGTTGCCTTAATGAACGTTAGTTTGTCTCTGGGAGATAGTTATTGGTTATCATACGGTTTCTCTTTATTTCTATGTCTATTAATTAAGAAGCGTGCTTTCATTATTTGCCCAAATTTTACATATCACATTATAAAAAAAGACTATTGTTTTGCAAACTACCATAGCTTTCTGGTAATTGTTCTGCATAGACCACACCACATTGGAGTCCCTGTAAAAAATTTCAAGTGGACCTCAGTTACCCACCCTACCCCATCATTACATAAAAGTTAATAAACAAATGTCTACGGAAATACTTCTGTCCGCACAATGTGTAAAGGGGAGCTGGGTAGCTAATGTCAGCTGGAGAAAAAAATCAAGTTTGCTGTTTAGCTTATTTTTGTTCAAAGATAGATCCAAAGTTGAGGTCGAACACCAAACCCTACCCTTACCGAAAATGTAATAAAAATTGTCCTCACTAGGTGCAAAGGGAAGCTTGGTAGCTGGGGTCTACAGTAGAAAAATCCAGGGTGTTGTTCTGCTTAGTTTTTTTTCTAAAGTAGGTCTAAAGTTGAGGTCGTATACCCTACCCAACCCTTACCGGACAGTTAATAAAAAAAATTCTGCAGCAATACTTTTATCTGCACTAGGTCAGAACGTAAGCTAGAGATCTAGGGCCTACTTGATCAAAATTACAAGTTAATTTATAGCACGAATCAATCTTTTTAAAGCTAATACATAACTTACTTGCCCACCATACTTTGAATACAAAAAAATAAACCTTTAGTCCAGTCATATTTAAGCGAAATCCACTAGTCCAGAGGTAGAATGTTTTGTAAAAACAGTTTAAGCACGAGTGCAACTTTCTTTTCTTTTAATGCAGAATCATTATTACTTTTCATGAACTATTTGACAGGATGCCGTTAATAAGGAAAGCTATTTCACACAATAGTGCAATTTTGCCATCATTAAAAAACAAGAGGCTGTCACAACGACAGCAAACCGGATTTATTAACATTTATTTGTGTCCTGGCAATATCACAAGAACCATAACTGATGAACGGTGAAAGTGAAAATCGTCAATATCAAATTTGACCTGCATTTTGTCATCAGTATCAACAAATTAAAATTTGAAAGAACTTAGGTTGAATGGTTCATGAGTAAATGCAACAACATGAATGGAAACGCCATTTTTTTATCTTTCAAGAACCATAACTCCTGAACGGTAAAAGTCAAAATCGACATTATTAAACTTGACCTCCATTTTGTCATCAGTAACAACATATTAAAATTTGAAAAGCTTTGATTGAACAGTACATGAGTAAATGCACGCACATCACTGGAAACGCCATTTTTCAATCTTTCAAGAACCACAACTCCTGAACGGTAAAAGTCAAAATCGTCATTCTTGAACTTGACCTCCATTTTGTCATCAGTAACATCATATTAAAATTTGGGAAGCTTTGATTGAACAGTTCATGCGTAAATGCACGGACACGACTGGAAACGCCATTTTTCAATCTTTCAAGAAATAACTCCTGAACAGTAAAAGTCAAAATCGTCATTCTTCAACTTGACCTCCATTTTTTCATCAGTAACAACATATTAAAATTTGGGAAGCTTTGGTTGAACAGTTCATGCGTAAATTCACGGGCACGACTGGAAACGCCATTTTTCAATCTTTCAAGAACCATAACTCCTAAACGGTAAAAGTCAAAATCGTCATTCTTGAACTTGACCTTCATTTTGTTGTCAGTAACAACATATTCAAATTTTAAAAGCTTTGGATGAACGGTTCATGAGTAAATGCACGGACAACATTTGTTTGCCGCCCGCCCGATCGCCCGACCGCCCGACTGCTCGACCGCCCGCCGTACATCCCCAAATCAATAACCGACATTTTTGTCACTAAAATCCGGTTAAAAATCATAATTATTTACGATTCTAAAAACACTCAAAGTGTTGACTATTTAAAATGTAAAGCGGGCAGTACGCTGTGTAATATATCGAAAGCGATTGATTTTGCCTTTATATAACTAATAATTACATAAGATGTATGTTTCATTATAATTCGTTATTCTGATTGGCTAACTGCACATCTCATGTTATTCCTTACGCAATTGCATTACACAATGAAATTCATCATTCATGATGACACGAGGTCCCACAATAAAGTGTAAAGGTGAATTTAATAAAAACTTGATAAAAATCGTGTTTTCGTGATCCTAGCTAAAAAATGTAATTATAAATATTGAATGCTTCTTTTTGTAACTTCATAGGGTTGTAAAAGCGTTGACCGTGCGCACATTTTCAGAATGAAGCGTTTCCGCGTTTCATACAAAATGTATTTAGGTCAACGCTTTACACCTCAATGAAGTAACAAAAAAAAACATTCAATTCTTAAATGAACCAGAAATGAAATTTTAAAATTCATTGAATAGTGTCTTTCACTGCTTAATTATATATTAAAAACTGATGATATAGTGGTTATATATTATTAATAAAAACATTTGAAGTACGTTTGAGTCTTATGCAATATTTGTGTTTATATATACCGACTGGTTGCTTGAGCCTGGTCTCACAAACTCCGCATTTTCATTACAGCCGATTACATTGAGTGTGTAGACAAAGGTAATATCTTTGGATCACTTGTTTGTTAGCTGAACTATGAAGTAACTAGGTAAGGTATACTACCCTCCTGTAGAAGGAGCCTAGTCCTACAGACAGATAGATTGGTTATCTGTCGAACTAGTCTACTCTTGAAGGAGGGTAGTTTACCTAACCTTATAATACAAGCAAGCTAACCAAGGATATGCTACCTTTGCCTACATACTCAATGCAATCGGTTGTAACTTCTTTAAAATACAGGTTGCAACACCTTGCCAAATCATTGGGTTCCAATAAACGTTTGGAAAAGTAAGTAAATGTGCTTTCCCATAGGGTTTTATGCAGAACAATTACCGGAAATCTATTATGGAAACTTGCAAAAACAATATCAAAATCGAAATCTAACTGAACAATGAAATTACTCACATTAAAAAAGGTTGAGACATTGAAGGCCAAATATTTTTTTTTTATTCTTGCGTGTCTTATTTTAATCAGACGGTAATTTTAGAGTTTACAAAGAAATTTAATATTAAGACAAAAAATAATGTAGCGTTTCATTGGTGAAATTAACACTTCAATACAAAAAAAGGATTCTCAAATGATCATGACTTTTGCTTGTAGTAAAATGATCAATCAATCAATCAATCAATCAATCAATCAATCAATCAATCAATCAATCAATCAATAAAATTGAGAATGGAAATAAAAAATGTGTCAAAGAGACAACAGCCTAACCAAAGAGCACAGCCGAAGGCCACCAATGAGTCTTCAACACAACGAGAAAATCCCGCAACCAGAGGCGGGCTTCAGCTGGTCTCTAAAAAGAAATATATACTAGTTATGTGAAAATGGACGTCACACTTAACTTAGATAAAAAAAAAAAAAAAAAACATAAAAAAAAACTAACAAAGATCAGAGTCTCCTGACTTGGGACAGGCGCAACAATACGGCGGGGCTGAACATGCTTTGTGATATCTCAACCCTCCCGCTATACAACTATATCTAGCTTATGTAGAATAAACAAACACACAACAATATGCACAGAAAAACTCAGTTTTAAAGAAATCCGAGTCCGATGATAAAATAGTAAACAAAAGAAACTACACAAAATGAATATGATTCATAAATTAACAAAGAACTACTAGCAGTAACTGACATGCCAGCTCCAGACCCCAATTAAACATATCGAAAGAATATATAGATATAAGAAGATGTGGTATGAGTGCCAATGAGACAACTCTCCATCCAAGTCATAGTATATAGCAGGAAACTATTATAGGTTAAAGTACCCTCTTCAACACGAATCCTTGGCTCATACCGAATAGCAAGTTATAAGGATCCCCCAAAATGACTAGTGTAAAACCATTCAAACGGGAAAACCAAAGGTCTAAACTATATATATAACTAGAGGCTCTAAAGAGCCTGTGTCGCTCACCTTGGTCTATGTGTTTTTGGTGATGGTGATGTGTTTGTAGATCTTACTTTACTAAACATTTTGATGCTTACAATCATCTCTATCTATAATGAACTTAGCCTAGTAGTTTCAGTGGAAAATATTTTGTAAAAATGTACAAATTTATGGAAATTGTTAAAAGTTGACTATAAAGGGCAATAACTCCTTAAGGGGTCAGTTGACCATTTTGATCATGTTGACTTATTTGTAAGTCTTACTTTGCTGTACATTATTGTTGTTTACAGTTTATCTCTATCTATAATAATATTCAATATATAACCAAAAGCTGCAAAATTTTCTTTAAATTACCAAATTCAGGGCAGCAACCTAACAACAGGTTGTCTGATTCATCTGAAAATTTCAGGGCAGATAGATAATGACCTAATAAACAATATTAACCCATGTCAGATTTGCTCTTAATGCTTTGCCATTGATGTCTGAGATATAAGCCAAAATCTACATTTTACTCCTATGTTCTATTTTTAGCCATGGCGACCATCTTGGTTAGTTGGTCAGGTCACCGGACACATTTTTTATACTATATACCCCAATGATGATGGTGGCCAAGTTTGGTTGAATTTGTCTCAGTAGTTTCAGAGGAGAAGATTTTTGTAAAAGTTACGACGACGGACGACGACAGACGACGGACGACGGACGCCAAGATATGAGGAAAGCTCACTTGACCCTTCGGACCAGGTGAGCTAAAAAACGAGAAGCGAGAACGACATCAACAAACGACAACTACTGGTTTTTTGTTTGGTTTTTTTATTACTAGACCAAATATTTCATGATGTTTTATTATCTAGGACTGTACTTTTGATTAAAAATTGATTACCAAGTTTAAAAAAAAGCATAATGTGTGTATAGCAAACATATTAACTTTGGCTTGAAAGACGTCTATTTAATTGTTTTCGACTCGCTATGCTTGGAAAAATCGACAAGAATAAAATCCTAAGATTGAACGCGTTCGTTCAACAATCTTATTAAAATTAATATAATAGTTTAATTTTCTCATATACATAAGTATAACGAAATCAGAGATATATATGTATGGAACGCCAACACTGTCTTGTTATGACCATTTTCATTATATGATGTGCATTTACCTTTATATGATGTGCATTTACCTTTATATGCTGTGCTTTTACCTTTATATGATGTGCACTTGTTATTATATGATGTGCAAACACCTTTATATGATGTGCAAATATCCTTATATGATGTGCAAATATCCTTATATGATGTGCAAACATCATTATAGTATGTGCAAACATACTTATATGATGTGCATATATACTCATATGATGTGCAAATATACTTATATGATGTGCAAATATACTTATACGATGTGCAAACATTTTTATATGATGTGCAAATGTACTTATATTATGTGCAAAGCTCCTTATATGATGTGCAAATATACTTATATGAATGTGCAAAGATCCTTATATGGTGTGTACATATCCTTATATGATGTGCAGTTTCCCTCATATTACGTGCAAACATCTTTATATGATGTGGTTGTGTCATTATATTATGTGGTTAGGTTTACTTCATTATATGATGTCGAAACGTCATTATATGATGTATTTCATCGTCGTTATGGTCAATGAACATGATTACGATTAGAATGATTACTGTCTACGTCATAACTGATTCCGATCTGCTTCTGTAAACTATTAACCCGGCTCAAATATGTGTCTATCGCTAGCGAAAAAGTGCAATCTATAGGGAAAAGGAGACAAAATCAACGTTTCATACATTTCGGTTGAAGATTAAAATCAGTTAATACAGGCGCTAGTTGAAGAAATCTACGGAGAAAATGATAACAAATAAGAGCCTTTTATAACTTGCTATTCGGTTTAAGCATAGGCTGCGTGTTGAAGGTCGTACTATGACCTATAATTGTTTCCTCTTACAAATTATGACTTGGATGGAGAGAAACTTGTCTCAGTGGCTCTCATACCACATCTGCTTATTTCTATTCATTGCAAAAGACACCATTGAAATCACAGTCTGTTTCAAAAATATTTCATAACAATAGCTATAAAATTATCTACTGATGCATACTATGGCGAGATGGTTTGTTTTATTAAATGTTATTGAATAATATTAATCTGTAAATGGTAAGATATATAATGTAGTATTGAATATGTACAATGATATTACATCTAGTATATCATATAATCTATGCTACTAAAGGAGTAGACCGATTTCATTGAGCCGCAACTCCTCTAAAACCATACCAAGTCGGAAATATGTGTGATAGGACTCTTAATTTGTCTTTGAACCAATCTTTTTTCCACAGAAAACGCCAATTATGTGAGAAAATACCCAATTTCGAAAACTGCAAGCTTAGTCGACGTTGTGCCCACAAAATGCGAAATGGCTATGTGGGAAATTATAAAAAATGAAAAAGTGGTATCTTTGCTAATGAGACAACTCTCCACAACAGACCAAATTACACAGAAACTAATAACTATAGGTCACCAACGGTCTTCAACAATGAGCACATATTGGCATATACAGATTGTTTATTTTCAACTTATTTTGATGGAGATTTTTTTAATTGCTAATAAAATTCTGAAACATTAGTACTAGTATGTCAACAGATTTGGAGTAGCGTCAACGATTTCTGAGATATAAGGGGTTGATTCCTGATGAAGTGTTTTAGATTTAATTTTTCGTCCGATTAGATCGGATTTTACCTTTGTGGTACTTATTTTGATCCTTTTCGGTAATGGCAACGGATTTTACGTAGACGATACAGTTATTGAGTTAAAAGGGAGAAAAGAACCACTGAAAATCACACTTTGCCACACTTTTTCCAATTAAGGGTATTTAATATTTTTATTTTCCAACCGAGATGAATGGGGTGACGCCCGTCTTTTGCATTTTGTTCCTCTTTTTCGTTTCTTTTAAAAAAATAGAATAAAAAGCATTAACTTTGTCATTACTGTGTCCACCTTATTACTGTGTCATCACTCTTTGTTTCAACACTTGCCCACTCGCTGGCGTCTCCTTGTATCATCGGTACAGCGGATATAGGTACTAACCAAGGGGTCGTGATCGATTTTTCTTTTGACACGGTACGAAAATCTTTGTTTTGTTTTACGTTATATCAATTTGTACTTCAATTTAAACGTATTTGTTGTTTTAAGAAATGATTTGGTCGTAGGTTGGTGATTAGAGAAGTCTCACTATTTGCCCAAAACAAGAATCCTTACTAAAAACATGTGCAAATACTTGTCAAAGAAGTTGGCGCTCGTCTCATCCGATATGTCTCCATATTCATTGCAACTCTTTTTCTGATAGAAGGCCACTGTTTGTGCGTAATAAGTATAGCTGTTTCAATAATTGGCATTGAAATATTTTGTACAGATGTTATTTTTCGATATTTCATTCCGACAAGAAGCGTTGTGTATAGCTGACCACATGAATCCTTCTGTACGGTGCATAGTTAAATGAATGTACGGTATATAGTTTTTCATGCTTCGAAGTACCTACAAAGCTATATCCGCTGTACCGATGATACACGATAGTAATTATAATTCGGAATACTTTGCTTGATTGTGACAATGGTGTTCGACAAGGAGAAAACTTATCACCTTTCCTATTTTATTTACTTTTGATTGACTAAAATAATTTTTTAGTGACTAGAAATATTACATGACTTAACAGAACTATACCAGAAGATCTTGAAAGAGAATTAGAAATATATCTTAAGTGTTTTGTTATATTGTTTGCAGATGACACGGTGTTGTTGGCTGAAACAGCACAGGACCTGCAGACTCAACTCAATGCTTTCCATGATTATTGTAAGGCTTGGAACTTAAAAGGAAAGTTGTCAAAATTAAAGTCTTAGTGAGGTTTTTTTTTTTGAAGGAAGCCAAAAAATCTCCGATTTTCTTACAATGATACTAACATTGAGATGATAAAACAATATAACTATTTGGGAATTGTTGTTACTAAAACGGGAAATTTCAATATGACAAAAAACATTTATCCGATAAGGCTTTAAGCCATGTACGAGAACTTGAAAACAGGAAGGATGTATAAGATTTCTGTAAAATGTCAACTTCAGCTTGTTTGTTTATAAAAAAATATATAAACACGTGCGTTTGTCCTCCAGCTGGCTTAGTACTTTTGAAACCTCTCTCTCTTGTTTTGTATATAATGCAAATAGGTATTATTTGTATCTCTGTATACTGATGTCATACATTGACATTGCTATTATATAGATTTAGAGGCCATAAGTATACCGGTATGGATGATTGATTGACTGTTATTTAGCGCCACTTTCAACACTTTCATGCTATTTCGTGGCGGTGAGTTTATATTTGTGGAGAAAGCAGAAGTGCCCGGAGAGACCCCCTGACCTTCGTTTGGAAAACATACAATTATGGTCAATTAAGATTGGAATCTAGCTTACCTGCCACGTGCGGGATTTGAAATCGCACACCTAAGTGTTGACATGCTAGTGATACAGCAGTTCGACTACTTATAAAAAAGAAGAAGTGGTATGACTGCTAAAGAGACAACTCTCCACAAGAGGTCAAAATGACACAGAAATTAATAAGTATAGGTCACCGTACGGCCTACAACAATAATCAAAGCCCATACCGCATATTCAGCTATAAAAGGCCACGAAATGACAATGTAACCACTCGACCACCGAGCGCCCATCACTTTCACCCGAAATGGATTAAACATGTTAAAGGAGATATGGAATGAACCTGAACTCGGTGTATTACATTAACGTGCAGCTTTTTATCATGTTTTTGTGCATATATTTCACAGTTTCAACTATAGATGATTATGGGTGGATTCTTGAGGTCCAGCAGCAAATTGATATATGCATATTCGTACAAGAACATGTTAATGTGGTATGAATATTTACCCTGTTTTGTACTAGACCGACACCCTGAGCCGGATTTTTTAACATGCTAGTTCAAAATAATATCTTTATTTAGAGAGAGTAACTCATTTGGATTACACCAATTTTCAATAAGGCTCTCTTAATACAATAATAATTACATTACAAATAAACAATCATGCATCAATAATAATGGTAAATAAAGATTATGTACAATTTAAAATACAATAAACAATTATGATATGGCATTACAGTAAAAATATGATGGTAATGTTAAAAGTACATAGATTTGTATTTATGTTTAAATTCGGATACTGTATTTGATTTTTTTATTGAATTAGGAAGAGCATTCCACACTTTTGGTCCATTGTACGAGAAACTAGACTTATACAACTCTGTATTTGGTTTTGGAATAATAAAATTATCTGAGGATGAAAATCTCGTATTATATTTTTGGTTTGCAGAAGCTGATACAATAAGACTTGACATATATTCTGGAGCTAAGCCATGTTTTGCCTTATACATTAGTAATGATTTGTGATAAAGTATTCTTTGTGTGATTGGCACAATGTTACATTCGTGAAATAATTCTCTTGAAGGTTTGGTGTAATCATGTTCGTCTAAAATTATTCTTGCTGCCCTTTTTTGCAGTTTTAGTAAACTATCTAATAAAAAGTTATTACAGTTTCCCCATATTGAACAACAATAATCTAAGTGAGGTAAAACGTAAGCGTTATAGTACATTTGTCTAGCTTTATGATTTAAATATTTCTTTATCCTTTTTAGCAAAGCTAAAGAAGAGTTAACTTTTTTGATTATATAATCGATATGAGAAGACCAAGATAGAGATGCATCAATAAAAACACCTAGAACTTTTCACATGTACTTTCTATAATTTGTTGTCCATTTAAAGCAAGATTAATGTTTTCATTTGATGTAACGGAAAGCTTTTGTTTAGATCCAATGCATATAGCTTTCGTTTTAGATACATTTACAGCCATTTTATTGTCATCACACCAGCGAAAAATATCTTGTAAAACTGTATTAAGTTTTTGACTGATGCAACTTTTGTTTTGTCCAATGACTGATATGGTGCTATCATCAGCAAATAAATCGGTGTTATGATTAGGATTAGACAAAGGAAGATCATTAATAAAAATTAAAAACAACACCGGTCCTAATACGGATCCTTGAGGTACACCCGTTTTTTGTTTTTGTACACAAAGGAAGACATGTATATCACCTTACCCGGACACATTTTTCTGATTCCGAGCCGACCAGCTTTTGCTCTTAATCCTTAATCCCGCGTGCTTATATAATTAGCTGGGAAGCAGCATATAAATAAGAATTTTAAAGTCTTTGGTTTTGACCCGGCCGGGGTTCGAACCCACGACCTCTCTCACTCAAGGCGAACATGCTACGACGAAATTACCACCAATAGACATGCAGTAACCCGCAATATAAAAGGTTTCGTGGGAAGCCGCTCATATACTAGTATTCACCTCTAGACTCAATTAAACAGGGCTAACTTACCGACCATTGCTATTTTTATATAAGGGTGGGGGGGCAAGTTGTTTTGTAAATGTTGGATTCTAAATTTCTTGAAAGAGATTTTATCTATTTCAGAAGGGAAGCGAAATAGTTTGTTTCTATTTAAAATGAGGAAAAAATAAAACAATGATGAAACTTAAAAAAAAAATTAAACCATGTTTTTTGTTGTTTTTTTTTAATTTCGAAAAAGGAAATACACGTGCTCCTTCCCTCAAACTAGAATCGGTGTCTAACACATTTATTTATTAATATATAATGTACAGATCATCTGTTTCAGCTTTGGATACAAGGATCTGACAACACGTCATTTTATTTTCTGTCCTTGTATATATTACATCAGCCAATGACAGTTCAGCCTTCAAATTTTTGAAGGTGTGTATCAATCCAAAAAAAAACCAGAGAATTGAGCGTTTTTAATCTGGTGTCTAAATGAACTTAAAACACTGCATTTATTTATTTTTTACTGAGACCTGTTGTTCTCTTACGTATAGAGAGTGGTGTTTTGAATTTTTCAAAGTGAAGATTTACGGCAGCGGCTTTTAATATTTTGCGTTTATCCTGGAAACATAATAGATTTAAAAAAAAACAAAAAGTGCAATGTGTCTGAATATACTCTATAGTAAAGGTACTTTTTGGGTAGTTTTGGCTTTTCAGAGTTTTGTTGTTTTAATGGCTATTATCTTGATAACTAATAAAAGAGAAAGATTTTCTTGCAAAGTATAGACAAGAACATATATAATCAAAGTACTGAAGTATGAGAATTGTTTGCGACTTCAGGGAACTAAAATGTAGTTAATTCTTATGTTGCACTGTTATACCACTGTCCCAGGTTAGGGGGAGGGTTGGGATCCCGCTAACATGTTTAACCCCGTCACATTATTTATGTATGTGCCTGTCCCAAGTCAGGAGCCTGTTATTCAGTGGTTGTCGTTTGTTTTTGTGTTACATATTTGTTTTTCGTTCATTTTTTTTTACATAAATAAGGCCGTTAGTTTTCTCGTTTGAATTGTTTTACATTTTCTTATCGGGGCCTTTTATAGCTGACTATGCGGTATGGGCTTTGCTCATTGTTGAAGGCCGTACGGTGACCTATAGTTGTTAATGTTTGTGTAAATTTGGTCTTTTGTGGATAGTTGTCTCATTGGCAATCATACCACATCTTCTTTTTTTTTTATATTAGTTTGGATTTGCTGTTTGTGGTTTCATTAATATTTACCACACCTTCATTCAATAATAGCATCAGATGAAAAATTCTCTGCTAGAAGAAATTGTTGAAACTAAATTTTCAGGTTTTAACAATTCAGATGAGCGAAACGAGGCGTAAAGATTGATGCCTACGGTTGACGAAGAATTCGCCATAACATTATACCGCGGCAAATTTATAACTATATAAAATTGAATGCCACTTTTCCTATTTCCTCTTTTTTGTGTTACAAATGACCGGTTCCTTATATGAGCCATTACTCTATCAGAGTCCGATTTATTCCCAATTGTTTGTGTCTATCTTGAAAATATATAAAGAGAAACTCGAACAGCTAACATGATCAGAAAGGCAATATTTACATAAATGAAAATACTAAACTTCGTGTATTATCTTCTTATAGAAAAATTGCTAACGTTAGGTATACCGAAATTGACAAATATAATGCCTTCCCTCGTTAAAACGATCATATAGCATGACATAAAAGAATTATTTATTCAATTCAATAACCTTAACCGTATTGTAGACTCCGTATGTTTATTATTAAAGATTTGCGATTTAAACAAAACATTGCAATTCATATATATTTTTATAATTTTCCAACAATATCAGAAGTGATTTTTTTTGCATCTTAAAACGAGGTACTAACATGCCAAGGTTTATCTCAAGTCTCAACCATTTTCCAAACGGTAGCAACAGATTTGATCCTAATTAGTAGTAACGGTTACTCCGCAGAAGCAGATCGGAATCAGTTATGACGTAGACAGTAATCATTCTAATCGTAATCATGTTCATTAACCATAACGACGATGAAAGCACATCATATAATGACGTTTCGACATCATATAATGAAGTAAACCTAACCACATAATATAAGATTACAAGCACATAATATAATGACACAACCACATCATATAAAGATGTTTGCACGTAATATAAGGGAAACTGCACATCATATAATAATATGTACACATCATATAAGTATATTTGCACATCATATAAGGATTTTTCAACATAATATAAGTATATTTGCACATCATATAAGGATCTTTCAACATAATATAAGTATATTTTCACATCACATAAGAATGTTTGCACATCATATAAGTACATTTGCACATCATATAAGTATATTTGCACATCATATAAAGTATATATGCGCATCATATAAGTATGTTTGCACATCATATAATGATGTTTGCACATCATATAAGGATATTTGCACATCATATGATGACAAGTGCACATCATATAAGGTAAATGCACATCATATAAAGGTAAATGCACATCATATAATTAAAAGGTAAATGCACATCATATAAAGGTAAATGCACTTCATATAAAGGTAAATGCACAACATATAATGAAAAATGGGCATAATAAGACAGTGTTGGCGTTCCATAGATATACCTTTCAATTAGATTAGTTCGTCTAATTTACAAATGCAGTATTATCTGTAGTAAATTTACTGACTTCTTTAATAAAGGATTTGAATAAGAATGTGTCCATAGAACATAAATGCCCCACTCGCACTATCATTTTCCATGTCTAGTGGACCGTGTAATTGAGGGTCAGAACTCTATATTTGGCATTAAAATTAAAAAGATCATATGATATAGAATATGTGTACTGAGTTTCAAAAAAATTATATCTGTACACTAACTTCACTTTCAGGTATAGAGATGTGATTTTTTTTCTGAGACAAGTGCTTGTGACAATTTAAAAGAACTTGCAGTCATTCGATGTTCAGTAATTCAGTACTTTGAATGTTTGAAAACGAGGTAAAAATACCCTGCCACATTCGGTATGTGTTTTTGTTAGACCGTTTTTTTCTTCTGTTTTGTATCGATCTCATGCGTTAAGCCCTTTTCCACTGATTTGTATAGTTTGTTTTTATGCTGTGCCGTAACAAAACTGTCCCAGCGGTTTACAAGCATGTTAAACACCGCAATATATTGCATGTGCCTGCTCCAACTCAGGAGCATGTAATTCAGTGGTTGTCGTTTGTTGATGTCTTTTACATGTATATGTGTTTTTCGTAATTTATGTTGTTTTAAAATAGGCCGTTATTTTTCTTAATTGAACTGTTTCATATTTTTCAATTCATGGACTATTGTAGCCGGTATGTTTTTTTTTCTCATTGTTGAAGATTATATGGTTGCCTATATATAATTTCTTACATCCACTATATTTGAACTTTGTTGGATAGTTGACTCATTTGCATTTATACCAAATCTTCTTATTAAAAGTTGAGGGGTGTGTGTATTTCAATGTTTTTCTCCCAGGTCACCCAGTTTGAATAGAATATTTTGACATTTTGTTGTGCTCTTGGATTTGAGTTAAGAGCCAACCAAAGCTCACGGCCTGTTGGTGGGTAGTTGATGACTATATGGTAAGCTCTGGATGTCTTTTTGAGTATTGCATACGGTGATTTGGTGATGTCTTCATGCCATGCATTGTCCCATTACTGTATATAGACAGCTTATCAGTCAACCTGATCTATCAAAGTAGCTCTCCTCGTCTTTTGTATAGTCAGGCGAAAAACAAGATATAAACTGACTTACATGTAGCTTGGTATATACATGTTTATCTAATAAACTCATATAAATATATAAAAAGAAGATGTAGTATATAAATAAAGGCAACAGTAGTATACCGCTGTTCAAACTCATAAATCCATGGACAAAAATCAAAATCGGGGTAACAAACTAAAACTGACGGAAACGCATAAATATAAGAGGAGAACAACGACACAACACTACAATGTAACTATAACACACACAGAAACGGACCAAGCATCAGACAAAATCCCACGAGAATAACAAATATAAATTCAAAACCAAATACATGAATTTGGGATAGACAAGTACCGTGACACGTCTTATCGCAATGTCAATTTACACTAAAAAATAAGAGAAAACAAACGACGCAACGTTAAATTGTAACACAAACAGAAACGAACTATAATATAACAATGGCCATATTCCTGACTTGGTACAGGACATTTTTAAAGGAAAAAATGGTGGGTTGAACCTGATTTTGTGGCATGCCAAACCTCGCACTTTAATGGCAATGTTAAATATAACATAGAAATGACAACATAATATTACAGGACTACAATACAAATAAATAGGAAAACGTATTAGACAAAGAAACACATGATTAATGAACATGATATGATTGTCAATGAGACAACTCTCCACAAGAGACCAAAATAACACAGAAATTATCAACTATAGATCATTGTATGGCATTCAACAATGAGCAAAGCCCATACCGCATAATCAGTTATAAAAGGCCCCGAAATGACAATGTAAAACAATTCAAACAAGAAAACTAACGGCCTAATTTATGCACAAAAATTGAACGAAAAACAAAAATGTAACACATAAACAAACGACACCTACTAAATTACAGGCTCCTGACTTGGGACAGGCACATACATTTTGAATGTGGCGGGGTTAAACATGTTAGCGGGATCCAAAATTCAAGTCAAATTGATATTTTAAAACAACATAAAAATAAAAAAGTGTAAAAAACAAATATTTTAATAAATGTTGAAAATATTATTGTGTTTGTGAGTGGAAAACTACTTCAAATTGTAGAAATATTCAAAAGTAGCTCTCGATCGCGTTTTTGTTCTGCGGCTACGTTAACGGTACACCAATCAAGTAATCGATCTTCATGACTATGGCTTCAATATTCTATGGTATAAAATATCATGTTCTGCTTGTCGTAGACTCAAAAAGACTTCAAGTTGGAATAGATCTACGAAGACTAAAGAACGTTCATGTGTGGTTTGGCAATCGTACATGCCCACGACACCGATGTCCAGATATTGTTCGGAAGATGTTTTGAGAAGTTACGATGCTACCGGACATGGAAAATTAAACTGTTACAGTATATTACAGAACACAAAATTGGCTATCTTTGCTGTAAATATAAGTTAAAAACCGGACATGGTTTACATTAAAGCTAAATATCCCAATCCCACGGCATCAAATAATTTAAAAAAAACAACATATGACCTTTAACATTGGAGGGCTAAACTAGCATTGAGCCGTGTCCAGGTCTTAAATAGAAAATAAAGAGATGTGGAGTAAATGTACACGGGACAAAATCGCACACAATATATAGATAAAATACAAATTATTAATGAACAGGGCTTTTATTCCTGTTCTTCATCTTGAAAGTAGCTGGAGGGTCTTCAACGAGGAACTAGACCATTGATCCTCATTATACAAAAGTAACATAGGTTAGTGCATCGGACTACAAAAACATAAGTTCCTGGTTCGATCCCCGTTCCGGGGAGAAAATTTCCAGTTCACTATTAATAAATATGTTTAAACTAACAATAGCCACACACTTGGCTTTGTGGATTACGTTATTTTTTTCTTCATCCTACATATGTCTTTTGATATTGTTCATACATGTAAATACTAGAAGTCTTACACTTTATCTATACATTTTGCTCCGAGACCAGAACATAATAAAATAGATAAAACAAAACTTGCGCTTTAGATTAAGAAATAGTCTGAAGGATTTTGTATCATTTTTTCCAGTTCTTCTCGGGTCCTTGAGCCCTTCCCTCGCCAACAATATATAGTTTGCTTAATTTGTAAAAGAGGCTAGTTACGCTTCTGTATTATCATCTTAGATTAACCTCTCCAAACTTAAAAGAAAAGATCACGCACCCTTATTGTTTAGATTGATAAAGACTTTTGCATCCGTCGACATTTTCTTCGATTAAAATGATATTGATCTGACAACCGCTGTGCATGTATACTTTAACGACCTTTAAATGAATGACAAATGACAACATTGTCATTTTTTGAATGACAATTAAACAGTGTGGGGAAAGATAAATTGAATACACTTTCAATCTCATTAAAATCCGATGTTCTGTTACGCTACCCTCCACAGTGGAGGGTAGCGGGAGGGTAGCGTATCAGAACATCGGATTTTAATGAGATTGAATACACTTTCTTTTTTCGTTTTTTGTTTTTGTGAAATCAAAAATGAAAAATGAAAACACTTTTTTTTTTTGGACCATTTAAGTGCATTTGTGAATGCAAATATATTATCTAAAAAATCAAAAGATCGCGAATAATGAATTTGTGTTTGACCTCCCGTTTCCGGATAAAATTTATTTTCAAAAAGAAAAAAAAGCTTATCATCTTTGCTGTTTACAATTTAGACATGGCAATCGTTTTTATTTATATATAAACCTTTAAATAAACTGATATATTTTTGCACAATGCAAAAGGATTGACATCAATATTTTTTAAGATACAGAATAAAGCATGCACTGGCCCATTTTTTCTGATAAATAAGTTACCTATTAACTTGTCAGTTTAAGTGTCAAAAGCATATTCTTGCAATTACCTATCTAGGAGTTGATGACCACCACTAGTACAATACCAAAAACCTGAAATACAAAGTGATTCTGAAATAAAAATAAAGTCTACATGAATGTATTTTTTTTTGTTCAATGTTTTTTCTTTAAGTGTTATGTAGTTGAATTTATTATGATCAGTGGGAATCAAACAATAAATACACAAGAATGTGAAAATAAAGGTTCTCATGTGTGTGATAAGATGTGCGTATACGACTTTATTGCCTGTACTCTTTACATGTACAGCTAAACTCATCAGTCTGGAGATAAAACTGTAAAATCTAATATAGTTTGATCTTTCTACTTTTAAACTATACTTTGCCTGCTTCATTTTACAAGATATTAAAGATCGAAAAACGTGAATTAATGGATATACATCAATAATAATACACCTACCACTATTTGATTCTGCTAATATATATACATAATATAGATTTTTTTTGTTGGAAAAGGTTTTAACAAATAGAGTTTAACAAATTTACAGATCCTTAAAAGTCGTTTATAATTGTAACAATTTTTCAAAGCGTACAAAGCGCCTTTTTTGTAAATAACGGGGCTGTAGTTTGAAAAAGAATGTATCAATTTCCAGAATTTTTAAGGTGTTTGCAGATTATGTTTCGTTTTTGGATTTTTTTTTATTTTAAACAGCGTTTTGAATTGAAAAAAATGATTTTTTTTGTACCAATCTTAAGAAAAAATCGAGTAATCTGAGTCAGTCTATAGATTTATAATTTGAAAAGAAGCAATCGATAGTAATCATAATATAACGATTGAATTGTTCGGTAAATTTCCAAACATAATTCTGAAAACGTAGGGATTGCCAAACATTCCAAATGCAACTAGTTGTTTTTCGTTAATTAATATACTAGTTATTAACATAACATAGTTCAAGTGGTTAAATGTTATTTCTCAAATTGTCTTTATTTGATTGGCAAAAAATACATGAAGATGTTACTAGTGGTTATGTGTGCCCTGTCTTAAAACCGTATAAAGACGAATAGTAATGCCTCGTATGATGATGCTGTCGGTTCATTGACAAGCATTTCATAAGAAACAGAAACAACGTCCCTTGTTTTTAAACATTTGCATTTGAGTACGAAATCTTCCATGACGGTTATTATCAATATAAAATCATTTGAATGAAATATTATAAATAATTTGAAACAAGTTATACACAATTTATAAATTGTTACATAAAAGTACTTACCACATGTGTACCACAGTTGGGGAATGCTTGTTTTCAATTTAAATTATATTAATATCTACAAAAATATGGTTACCCGCAAAGCTATAACATTTAACTAGCTACATAGATATTTATTTTAGACTGTAAACGCATGCGTATTAGTAATGCATAAAACTGTTCCTACTGTTTAGCAGTAATTTCATGTGTTTAAGATAATTAGCTAAGATGCATATGAAATGTTTCTTAATTTCCCCTAAGACGACACAAACAGGTAAAAAATGATATATGAGCATGCAGACAAACATGGATTCAACGTGTACTTAAAATAATTTCAGGAATTCAGCGCTAAGAAATAAATTTAATAGGCTCATATTTCTTTAATTGGGAATACAATTTCTATGTTAAATCCAATCTCTTGTGTTTTCTATATGTCTTCTCTATGTTTCCTGTCTAACCTACTAACATATTCAATCCTCTAAAAGAAAAATAATAAATAATTGTTCTAATTGCAAAAGGTATGATTTGCCATGTAAATGCACGTAAACGCAAAATACAAATTATTTAACTAGCTATTTAAAGATTGATGACAAAGGAGAATAATTGTTGTGTGTATCAAACGATAGTTTACAAACTCCTGATTAAATTTAAACTTTTGTCTGATTTTATTTTTTTTTAATTTGAGAGTGACAGATTTGATAATTGCACCCTTGTCCCATTTACCTTACAAACACCCGTGCTTCCTGTTATTTAGTCTACTTGAGACGTGGTCTAACCAAAATCAGTCACGCACTCTCCAAACACTGTAATTGACCAATCAATGTTCCAATATTCTATTGTGGGTGTGTTAAACACAGAAACCGTCTTCTCTCCCTTGGAACTGATCTTGCTTATTTTTTTTTTTAAATTTTATCCTTTCTTTTTAAATTCCATAGCGTATGTCTGTTAAGATTTCTTTTTGTAGACCTTTTATATTTCTTATTAAATGCCAGACGTACATTTCTTTCATATTCTTACATAATCAATTGATAAAATACGTTATGTTAACAATGTTTGTGTATTTAGTCGCCCTAGGGAAGTTAAAATCCGCCTACTGTGGTTAGGTAAGCTTTATCATTATCGCAACCATTTACAGTTGAAAGAAAAAGTAGATGGCAAAGAAGGATTGGGAGAGGTTTTTTTATGATTATTAAACGATAATATAACGATCTTCAAAATAGGATGTTCCTTATCGTGGACTTGTATTTTGTTTCTTACTGATTGACCAAAAAGGTTGAATATATATCCTAGGTTAATTCAAAAGTCACATTATCAAACGTTCGAATGTATAAACGAACAGAACGGAAAAGCTTTAAAAAAACATCTTATCTATAACTTGCATTCTGCAGTTTTTCTGAGACATTGATTGAGTTTTTACAGTCATCATTTCAATTTTTCACTGATAGCATCAATTGTTGAAAGCCTTGTATAAAGTAGTAACATCCCCATCACACTTATCAGTAATCATATCCATCTCTTTTAAAAGCATTGTCATTTGTTCAAGTTTTTCCTTTATTACGACTTATCCACTTGATTTATTTTATGTGACTGGGCGGTTTTTAGTTGATTCGCTAATTATAGAACCTTTCTATCCATAGACAGGAGGTTTTAGATAAAATAATTTATGGTCATTCATCCGGCTACAATATGTTAACACTTTAATTATAATTAAATACTTGCAACGTAAATAGTGAGACGTAATCGTTGATTTCTTTGTTAAACAGAATTTAAAATCATGTACAATCAAAATAATTGTGTTTTTTTTTAATTGTGTAAGTATTACAGTAACTATGGCAGTTTATATAATGCTTAAGTTTTTGTTTTACATTTTTGTTATTCCATTTATTTCACGGGAAACATAATTTGCAAATGCTTTTTCGACCTTCTTGCATTCTTTTTTTAAAAATAGTTTGGAGAATTTTTTTTTAAACATGTGGCTTAAAGATTCTATTAGAATATTAAATGTAAAAGAGGGACGAAACATACCAGAGGGGCAGTCAAACTCATAAATCGAAAATAAACTGACAACGCCATAGCTAAAAATAAAAAAAAAAGACAAACAGACAAATAATAGTACACATGACACAACATAGAAATACTATAGACTAAGCAACACGAAACCCACCAAAATCTGGGGGTGATCTCACGTGCTCCAGAAGGAGGGCAAGCAGATCCTGCTCCACATGTGGCACCCGTCGTGTTGCTCATGTAATCACAAACCCGGTAAAAAGTCTAATTCGGTAGGTCACATTTATGAAAGGGAAGGGGATTGTAGTTCCGATGTAAGGAAAATATTAGCCAAGGCTCCGTGTTGAAGGCCGTACATTGACTTATAATGATTTACTTTTTTTAAATTGTTATTTGGATGGAGAGTTGTCTCATTGGCACTCACACCACATCTTCCTATATCTATATTCGATATCATTTGTGAAACGGTTATTCCATAACGGTCAACCAACTCCTGATGGCTTCCGTAAAATTAACGAAGGGATGATTTTTAACTTCACCATTTGGAACTCTTGGTTTAATAGCTTCCTTGTAACACTCTATGAAGAAAATCATAATAGGAAATACAGGCACGGGAATATCGTATCAATTGGGAGATACATACCCCGTATGCAGGGGCTGCTGTAATGTTGCTACTTAGAAATGGAAAGTTTACAATTGGAAAGCTGACATCATCTCTTTTGTCGTAAAGACCCTCATTGTCAATTTCTAGATGTCAGGATATGAAGCCGACTTTACTGTATCTGTGTTATCCATTATCTCTAGTTTGATGGGATAGATGCGTTCAACATAGTCACCAAATTTTGAACTATTTAGTGAGAGTACATGCGCTATACATCTAAATAAAAGTCAATTTGAAAGCGTTGTATAACCTGAAATAATTCCTTTGGAAATATTCGAATGTGTTTTAAACAAGAATAATTAAGAGTATCCTTAATACGTCATTATAAAAATAAAGACCTTTTGCTACATTTTAAAACCGTTGAAAAAGTGATATTTCGCACAAGGTAATATTTATGGAACATATGTTGTCTTATTCAACTCGCTTCAAACGATGTTTATGGTTTCAAATATTATCGCTTTCGACCAGACTTGATATTTAGGTTTTGAGTTACATTATCGTGTCAAACGTTTGAAATAATATATTAGTTAATCCATATTTGCATGGCTGATTTGTGGTTCCTTGAGGGTGTTTAGCCGAATACATAATCTGTATAGTTCACAAACATAAGTAAGTATACCATCGATACGACTGATTGTTGGTGAGACGTATAGTGGCAAATATGCCATGAATGTTCAAATTACGAACAAATCAGTAATAGGTAAGTCCAATGATAGGGGTCGTCCGGGATGTCAGGGACAATCAGGGTATGTTTGATAGTGACTGAAATTTACCAACATCCTGACTATACCTATACTGATTTTTAAATGGTCTGATCAATTCCCGAGATTATATGTAAACTGACACATTTGGTTAGTGCTTACATAGACATAAATACACATTTATATTAACGAGTAGCAAGAAAAACAGACGCATAGTGTTTGTTGCTTAAAAGATAAAACGAAATACACACAAATATTACTAAAGCATCAACAAACTATATGTGTAATAAACACTGGCTAATCGAAAAATATTATTCTTACATCACCATGTAAATAATGTGATGACGAAGATGACAGAAAACATATTTCAGACTTATTTCACGTGTTGCTGATAAGGATTTTTTCTTTCAAATTAAGGTGACCTTGCCTTTCACGGGACTTACGTGTACGACTCTTAGACTGTGTGTCACCTTTATTTGTGAATGGTATTTCACTTCTTCATCATTAATGTAAAACTTTGATCAGCAAATAGCGTTTAAATCTATGAATATAATACATTTTACTTTTAACTATACATGTTATACCGTTGTTCTCCGTTTTTCCAATAGTGATATTGCCATGACGTTTTCCATCAGTAAAGGTATAGATTCAGGAATTTATTGTTTGACATAATGTATTGACACCTGTTGAAAACTTATGTTGGCCTCTTAATGTCTTTTAGGTTATGAGTATCTATAGTTAATTTACGTATATCCTACATAAGCCTTCCTCTTAATTTGCAGTGGTAAAATAATACAAAATATTATATACACTGCAATTACGGATCATTTTTGGCAGTGTCATAATTGTTTTATGTTAATATAATCACAATCATTGTATCACCAAGATAAAAGAAAATTAATTTCAATATTAGACAGTATAAAACTAAAAAAGGTTCCAAAAAGGAAAAAAAAAATAATTCGCTACTGTACAAATAAAACCAACAGCAACGTTAAAAATTATAACATGTAAGGTAACACTTCAATATAAGTTTTATAAGAAAAAAACAACATTCATATATCACAAAAAAAAAACCAACAACAAAAGGATCTAGAATCAATATTCATCGTAGTAGAGACATTATGGATAGAAGGATGGGTACCACGTACATACATGACACAGATGCAAATTTGACAACACCACTGCCTGAAAAAAGTATGAAAACAAAACATTAATAAAAACTAGCTATTCCATTTTTTTTCTAACTCATTTAAAATTACTTCGATATAAAACATGAAAATACGGTGTTCATATTATTGTCTTATTTCTTGTTTCATTGGCTAAATTTGCGAAACAAATAACGTGAATAAGATCCAAAATTTTGTCTTAAAATCTCAAAAAAGAAAAATACACGACTCAGAAGACAGTATTGAACTTCCGACTTAGACACCATGTATTGATTGTTGTATGTAGGGGAATACGTCAAAGAAACACAACGTAACACAACCCCAATCGACGTAATTGTTTTTTTGCCATTTGGCCAGCGAAAACGATTTTGTTTTAAAATTGTAATTTGTAAGTATGATATCTATAAATTAAATCATAATCTGATGGTGAATCGAAGATAACAGACTTGGAATATAGTACGACAGACGCGCATTTCGTCTACAAAAGACTCATATGTGACGCTCAAATGAAACAATCATTACGTGTTTGCTACTATAAAATTGTGACTGTATTCACGTCATTGTCTTCGTGTATTAAAGCGATGAAAAATATTTGAGAGCCTTCTTCTTGATACATGTATTTGGCTTCCACGTTGGTATTGATAAATTATAGATATCAGAAATATCAAAACAAAATGTTAAATGTGCGGCTATATCATGTATATTGACCAGTTTGAATCCTATGTTGCCAGTTTATTTCAATTTAACTTAAACTTACACATAGTAGGAGTGTCGGTTGGTGTTTCAGTATAAC
Source organism: Mytilus edulis (assembly GCA_019925275.1). Lineage (NCBI taxonomy): Eukaryota > Metazoa > Mollusca > Bivalvia > Mytilida > Mytilidae > Mytilus > Mytilus edulis. Next base: position 60,053,863 of record CM034356.1, read on the forward strand.
CTGTATTACATTCACATTTATCAGTTCCACCAGCGTCACATTCAGCATTGGTTATACATTGACCTGTAGCAGTACAAGCGATATCTGGATTCTTTCCTGCAATTAGGTATACGTCAATAAGACAGTTATCAAACACAAATAAAAATAAATAGTTAATCAGACTAGATTGTTGCCTTTATAGTAAGTCAAGCTGTTAAATGGAACACGTGAGTCTTTTTTGAACAAAACAAATAACCAGTGAGTATATCAAAGAGTCTCCGAATTTTTGAAAACAAAATTGGAGAGAAACTAAAAAGAAGAATATTGAGGAAAGATCAAGATATCCAGCAGACCTATCAGTTGATGTAGTATCCTTAATCTCAAGTTCACTATGATTTATCAGGTTTTTGTAATCACTCTCTCAAATGTTGGTTATTTACCTACAGAACATCGGTAATATATCTTTTCAAAATGCTTATTTAAAGTATTACCAGTAATCCTTTAATATAATATTTCTTAATCAAACAATCCAGAGTTATCGAGTTTTAAACACGTGTATATTGAAGTATAGATAAATCTTATTGTATCCGTGACAGTGTTTGATAATGTTCGATGGGAGTGTTTTCAATTTAATGATCTATATAACGTGGACATGAAAATAATGCGCTCATGTTTTCGCTTCTTGTATAGTTTGGCATTGGTGTTAAATAATTATTTTAGTAAAGCAGTATACACATACATGTATACTCCTCTTGACAGAGCAAACTAGAAAAGTATTGATTATTCTTTTAAATTGACAGACAAGTTATAAAAAACCAGACACATGTTTGTCTCTCTAGTCTTACTTATTGTGCAAGTTCCTGAAACGTCGTAATGAGTGGTTTTACACAGACATTTGGTCGTTCCTGCACCATCATCTTTACATTCCGAGTTTGCATCAGTACATTGACCACTATCTGCAGTGTCACAAGCTACATCTAAGGCAATTTCTGTAATTTGTAAAATTTATTAAAACAGATTATCATCCTCTAGAGTTGTATCTATACTAGCACAGTTATGATAATATATATATAATATAACTGCTGTGTTGTATTGCCAGTTGTGATTATCCAATGTACAGTTAAGTATATTGTTGTTGGTTTATGTCTGTTTGTCGCTTACCCCACATCGCTATCGGTATAACGTTTTGACTGATGTAATAAGTCACGAATGGAAATATCACGGCTGTCGTTCTAAAAAATATATATCATGTAAGAATATGTAACGGTGTTTAAGCATTGTGAACGGATTATAACAAAACTGGTATCTGCTTGTGAACGCAATTACAAAGGATACAGCTGAAAAGATGTATTATCAACAACATCTATAGGCGGAAAAAAAGAAAAAGAAATATGTCTGCCTATCTTTTTTTTTTTGATAATGTTGTAAGATAAAGAAAAAGTGCAGTTCTTTTAAGAAAACTCAAAAGGCGACACATGAGTTTAAGAGAATCAAAGAAGAAACATTTGTTGGTTCAGTAATTGTCACAATCACACAAATAATGATACCTTTAAAACTTAATCATTGTTTTTTCAGGTATTTTCAGAAAAATGTAAGTGGTGATTTCCTTTAGATAGGTTTAAAAGAGGGACAAAAGATACCAGAGGGAAGTCAAACTCATAGATTGAAAATAAATTTACAACGCCATGGCTAAAAAATAAAAAGACACACAGACAAATAATAGTACACAAGACTCAACATAGAAAACTAAAGACTAAGTAACACGATACCCACCAAAAAACGCGGATGATCTCATGTGCTCAGGAAGATAGATAGTTATTAAAGGTACCAGGATCATAATTTAGTACGCCAGACGAGCGTTTTGTCTACATAAGACTCATCAGTGACGCTCATATCAAAATATTTGTTAAGTAAAAAGTTGAAGATAGAAGCGTATAGTCCAAGAAATATATATGTAAAACATACGAAATCTGGAGAGTAAATCAACTTTTGAACATGAAGATTCGTGCTGAGTCTTTAATGCCAACTGCTTTAAAAAAAAAATAGATTTAGGTCCGCCTATCCTATCCAATACTTCAAAAATTGCTTCACAGGATACTCTGTCGAATATTACATACAACTGCTAGTTTACCAAGAGTTCTTAGTAATATAAGTGGTGGTTTAAAAATTTAGAAAAAAAGGAAAGAAACACAACAATGCATGAAAGTGCTGAATAAAGTTGTTCAAGACCACTTACATTGATCACATGGAGAGCAGGATCTGCGAACCCTTCCAGAGCATCTGAGTCCAACCAAAGTTTTGGTTTGGTTTGAGATCTGCGTTTTTTGTTTTCTTTGTTGTGTCTTGTGTATATTTATTTGTCTGTTTGTCTTTATCTTTTAAAGATGGTGATTCGTGTGTATTTTTTGGTTGTTATTTTTATTTTTCAGCAAAACATTATGTTAAGCTGGTTCTACAGTAATTTAAACAAAAAATGAGAAGGAGGGGATCTTTAAATAAAGGGAAAGATCAGTTATGCTTCATTATACATATTATGCTACCCGATTAAATTGTATGTAACGGCTGGCGTCCAACCGGTATATACCTAATTGTAATCAATTTGACATTTTTAAAGATGTTATTGTCTTCTAATATCTGTATCATGAATGTATTATGAAAAAAAGAACAGTAAATCACTTTAAAAGAAATATAGAAAAAGGACATTTTTTTATGAAACCCCCCCCCCCCCCCCCACCCCCACCCCCCAATTTTAATCAAGAACTTACTAGCTTCACATGCAGTGTTTTTATGATTTCTAAAATATGTTGTTTTACATTGACAAGTATCGCTAATACAATCCTGGGTTGTTGTATCAGTACATGCGGTACTACCATCTCAAGCTTCGCCATAAGCTGCAGTTGCTCCTGAAAATGAAAATATTCAAATGACTGAAAACATTGCACGCATAATTAGTATTGATCGTTTGAATATTGAACAAAAATAACCAAATCGCAACATTCGAAAAAAGAAAATAACAATACGTTCTGAATTAAAAGTACTCAAAATTGTATTTGGTCTTATTGTTTGATATCTCGTATATTGTAATTAATTCAAATTCCAAGGTCGTTATAAGAATCTTTCACAGTAATGTGCGTGATAGTTTTAACATTTTTATATAAACGTTATAAAACATTATATTAGTTTTCTTTTTTTTCAGTAGATGTATTTAATTTTGAAGAAAAATTATTGACAGGTGTAAATTTCATTGTGCATTGAATATGTTAATATTCGTGTAGGTTAATGGTAGTTTAAATAATGAAATAATTGCATGAACTTTAAAAGATAGTCCTTCGTTTGCGTTGAGATTGAAAGTGTATGTTATTATGTCAGCATCATCCGCAATGTAAATACAATTCAACACAACTTTGGAATTCTGAATGGTAGTTATAAAATAAATGTGAATTTAGACAAGTTGTATGTTATAGTAGGACTTTTGTTTTAATATTTAAACAACCTATAAGTAAAAATATTACTTAGAACCAGACAATGTCGTGATAAAAACAAATTCCAGAAGGTTTAGATGATACTTTATTTAAGTTACACATGATATTAATGATAAATGGATATATTTAGATGTGTTCGATAGTATATTTGACGTGTAGTAGAATTTATTATGATCGATGGAAATCAAACAGAGAATATAAAGTTTCTTACATATGAGATAAAATGTGCCTATACGACCATTGTGCCTGTACTCGCTACATCGGTCTGGAAATAAAATAGTTAGATATTTCTATGTCAATGTTATACATTGTCTGCATTATTTAACTAGTCTTAGATATATATCGACATATGTTAAAAAATGAATGTAAATTAGTAACAATACATGTTACACAATGTGATACGTAATATATAAATCTATATTTTCGCTTGGAAAAGGTTTTGTAAATCCATAATTGCCTTTTTTTGCATATTTGCCTTAACAATTTACATGCATAATTGCACCCATTTTTTCCAGATTTTTTACTGCGTTTGCAGATACGTGAACCACATGGTTCGCTTACAGAAAAAATACTTTTTTTTGCAAAATTTGAATTAAAGTGGTTGTGTATGTCTTTTCATGAATTAAGACCGCATCGAGACAAATACATTGATGCCTCTTGTGATGTTGTTGTCATTCATTGGCATATAACTCTTTACATGCTTTAGAAAGGGTCATAATGTTCGTTGTTCTTTAAACATTAACATTTGACAAAAAAAATATATTTCAAATGTTATTATCAATATATCCTTTTTCTTTAATGAAATATAAGAAACATAGAATATTGTTACATACAGGTACTTACCATGATTAAGTATGATTAAGTATGTTTGTTTTAGATTTAAATTGTAATCTAAACACGTGGTTACCCGATGAGCTATAACATTTAATTGGATAGGTTTCTATTTTATACTACTGATTTTTAATGCGCATGCGTATAAGTCATGAATGCACGTTTTGATACTGTTACGCAGCAATCTGATATGTTAAATATTATTATGAGCTTAAGATAAAATATGTCTTAAAATTTCTCAAGGTTGTACAAATCCCTGAAGAGAGGCATATGTACATATTTATAGAATTAGGATTCGCACGTATGAACAAAGTTATTTCATTAGTTTGGAGGCCAAAAAACTTGATATTTTCCTGTGCCTGATCGAGAGCCTTGCCAGTGGTTGTAATTCTGTAGTTAAATATCGGATGTGTGTCTCAATTTAGCATGTAATGCTAATATATAGGAAATAAAAGTAATAAAACAAACCCCAATCTCTTTTCATAAAGTATGTTATATCAATTTTGTACGTTTTTGCTCTCTTCTACAATCAATGTCTTAACAGATTGATTACAGACTAATTACATATCTTGTTATTATTGTATTGTAATAAAACTTGCTGTGGCAATCGTAATCAGTATTGTAAAAAGCATAATGTGCTCCGACAACAGCTTGTCTCGATGATAATCCTTAGTTTGCAGGATTTTGATTTTTGTATTTTTATAACCACTTTTAAGAGGAAGCCGCAGTGCCAGGAGAAAAGCACCGACCTTCGATTGGAAAAGTGATAATCCTAGTCAATAACGATTGGAGTCGAGCGCACGCATGCGAGGGGTTCGAACTCACAACCGCAGTGTTCACTGTCTTGTGATCACAGTTGTAACTACTTAGACCACTCGGCCACCGAAGCCCCTTAGTTTGCAGGAAACTTACAATTAGATAGGAAGAAAGTAAGGTCAATAACCAACAGTTTGTTTCCAGTCGATCATATATTGTTGTTAGATTCTAAAAAGTATAAACATGTTAAAATTCTTTATAAGATAACACATAGTTTATTATGTTTAATTGTCTGGACTCCCAATGTTGTCGAGGGATTTGCTTGCTATAGAATAAAAAACAAACAAATGTTTCATAGTACACGAATACCAAACTGGCACTATCATTTACTATATTTAGAGGACCATACAATTGGGGTCAACACTATAATTAGAAATCAAAAGTAGAAAGATTATTTCATAGAGAACATATATAAGTTAGAAGTTAATTGGACTTTAACTTCATTGAAAACTACCTTGACCAAATACTTTAACATGAAGCGGGTCAGACGGACAAACGGACTGAAGCACAGACCTAACAATATTATACCCATCTACTATCGTAAGTTGGGCATAATAACTCGAGATTTGTCTATATGTTAATACTTGCTAATCCATCGATTATTGAAGACGTGTTTGATTTTAAAGTCCGAAAATTATATGAACGGTGAATTATGAAAGTTATCAATTATAAGCAAGTTAAACAAAAAATTACAAGAACAATACAGGTTCTGAATCTGCGTCAAAAATCTAAACTGTCAGCAAAAAGGTGTTAAACGTTATCAAGCCCCACACTAAATATTAGATAATTGAAAAGCTTGATGAAGATTGACATGACATTTTTTTTTATATCCAATCTGTGTTGCATAAGCACACCACAAATAGCCTACTGTATGGTTTTTCCAATTTAAGGGGTAAAGTTAAATTTATTGTCATTCCTTAATAATAATATAATCTGCTATAGCATTAAACTAAACATTAGTAATAAACATATGGACACATTTAATACAATTTTTTTTTTTTTTTTAAGACTTGAAATACATTTATTGAAAATCACCTGAATACAATTTTCCTTGTGTTACCCAGGGAAGAATACACAAGGGGCCCTGTGTTTACAATGATCCAACGTCCAGGGATAAACGGTGGACTCTTATAAAAAAAATCTATTTTATATTTTTTCCATACATAAGTTATTGAACAGATATATCATGTTATGGAGGGGTATTTGCGAAAAATACCAGTCAAGGGACTGTGAAATTTCCCGAGCCGCCAGGCGAGGGAAATTCTGTCCCAAGACTGGTATTTTTCGCAAATACCCCTCCATAACATGATATATCTGTTTAATTACACCGAATATATTTGGATTGAAACTCTCTGTACATGTGCAGATAGATACTAACAAGCTGCAATTCATAAACATGTTTATGCATAATTTAGGGTATAAGTGGATATTATCATAGAACCGCGGGAATTATACATGTTCTAATACGCGTTAGCTCGCTTTCATTATGTAACGTCATATCCGAAATCTTTTGGCGGGAAGCAGCTCGCGAGGGTAAAAAAGGAATATCCAAAATGGCAAATACCATGGTATTTGAGGCAAATTCACCGGCAGTGGTGAAAAACAGGCAAATTCGTTTGAAATGAGGAAAACATATTAGAATATGCGAAAAATACACTGGCTATCAACCAATCAAAATCTTGCTTTTTTATATAAGGTGTAATTAACATTCATATTAATTACACAGATTGAGTTTGCGTATAAATTATTCACAATATTCTACCAGTAAATAAAATACATCAAAAGTCCCCCAAAACACACTATAATCTACACAATAATTTACCTTTACTTATATAATTGACATTTTATTTTTTAATACAATTCTTCAATTAAAATTGTTTGGCGATAAGCAGCTATGATATTTGTCTCCAGTAGGATATAAATGTTTGTGTAGTCTTTCAAGAAAAACGATTCTTTATACAAAATGATGAGAATCGTGTTATTTATATAAAAAGAAGATAGTTTCACCAATTAATTATCGTTACCAGTATTGTTTGTTTGGTCATTCATAACTAGGTGACATATTTCACAAAATCATCCGTCCTATTAAGCAACCAACAACCAATCAATCCCTTTCAGAAAAGACAAAAACAGTTTGTTAAATGTCTATCTACATAAAATTGCAAATTATCGACAAACAAAAAGTAGATGCACTTGTGATATAAAAACAATTGCTAACACGCTACACATTTAAAATATCGATCTGTAGACCTAATCATTTCTCTTCATAAAAGATTAAAAAAAACTTTACGAAAGTTGCTACCCAATTTCTTTCGAACGGACGAAATGTCAGACAGAGTCGAATAGTTACTAGACCTGCCGTCATAGTTGTGGTAGAAAATATTATCCAGCACTGCCTCAATCAAAGTGTCTAGGTGTTTGTGCGATGGAAGAACCTCTTTTGCATGTCATAATATATTTAGCTATGTATTTCATAATTGAATTAAAACATAAGAGGTAGCACGTAAGCAACATTATTTTTATACATACACGTCTCAGACGCGAAAATGAAAATAATGCAATAAAGAATGTTTGCTTCAAATATTTCAATTTGCATTTAGATAAATGACTTTACTTGTTTATTTTTTTCAGTTTTCTTTATGCGTGTAACATGCACATACCACACATTGCCTACTGTTTGTTTTTTCCAATTCCAGAGTATAAAGTTTAATCAGTTGACATTGCTAAATACAGTTTATCTGCCATAGCATTTAACTAACCATTAGTAATAAAAAAAATATAGGTACAGTTAATAAAATTTAACCTGAGCAATAATCAGCTATACTAATAGCTTCCAATAGGAAAAGTATGTTTCCTTGATCATTCAAGAAAGCCATTTCTTTAGACAGAATGATTTAAGTCATGATATTAACAAAAGAAATATTTATATCATTAATTACATAATTGTTCCAAACTTTGTTTGTTTGGTCCGTGGCAACTGTAACTATTTAAAATTATGGGACATATTTTACAAAATCGTCCGAACGGTTTTCAGAAAGTCTTAATCATTCAAAAATATGATTTGTTTCAGCTCATTACATTTGCTTTTACATTTCTAACCATTATTGTTCCTTTGTTTCATATATCTAATCTGCGGAACATGTGCACTCCAAAAATCGAACACGTTTAGGTTTTTCCAATTTCAAAATGAAATGTTTAAACAATGCTAACCACATATCATCTGTCATATCATTTAACTAAACATTTTTTTAACAGATGGGTACAGTTAATAAAATACAATAACAAGCGATAACCAGCTATTATATTTAATATAAGTATGGTAGTTTGCGTGATCTTTCAAGGAAGACATTCCTTTAGAGAGATCGATTACAATCATGTTATTCACAAAAGAAATTATCTGAAGCATTAACTACAAGTGCGAGTGTTCTTTATGTTGTTGTTGACAACTGTACCTTTTTTAAATTAGGTGACAGGTTTTACAAAATCGTCCGTCCGGCGTTAAACGAATATTTAGCAGTGTTTTTTAAAATGTTTCAAGCCGATCCTCTTTCGTCTCTCTTTTTAAAAGTGACTAATTCGTCGCCCTGTCACTTATAAAATATATTCAAATAACATTGTGTTATGCATTCTTAAGATATTTGCGTATTTGTTCCTATTGTTACGTTTATTGATATGTCTATTTGTGACACATTTTTTTTACATGTATTACAGGCTGCAAACTAAATGAACAGTTATGTATGACAAGTATATAGCACGCATTAATAATTTTTACAAGAACAATACAGGTCAAAACTTTTCATTTTCTGAAAATGAAAGTGACTTCAAGACAGATGTGTAGTTACACATCACAATTCACATTATCTAGCTCCACAACAATATGATATAGTGTTTTCAAAGAAGCAAAGATTTTTTTTGGAACAATGAGTGTTGTAAAATTTAAACTATCGACAAACGAGAGGTAGCTTCATTGGTGATAACAAAAAGCTTACACGCTTCATCTTTATACATCATTTATTATTTTTGTTCATAGAACATGTAGAAGCTTTTAAATCTTCAAAAAAAGTATTTTTGAACGGTGTCCGGTCTATATGTCAGACGGACACGAGTGGTTATTACTAGACCTTCTATTTTTCATGATGTACATCATCAAAAAAATGGAATTAAGAATTAAATCATAAGGAATGATTGTTCTATTTTTTTCTATTTGACATAACATCAACAAATATGCTCGCGTTATCTAGTGTGAACCACATTTTTTATGTTATTTCTTCATAGAAAGAAAAATATTACCGTCATCTCTAAAGGAAATCTTATAATAATTTGTTATTTACAACTCATATATCGGTATTCACCATGATTGACAAATGTTGCCTTTACATTTGATTAGTTTGGTATTTTTTATAGTGTTATATATTTTATGGGCCTGCGTTTCAGTCATGCATTCAAGTTTTAATAATGTTATGATGCAACTTGATACATTTTGTTAAAAATAACCGGTGACGATACAAATACGAGAATAATAATGCCCATATAGATGAAATAAGATTTAAATTTTTAAATTACGAAAAAAATGGAAAGTACACAACTTCAAAGCTGAAATCATATCTTTTGTCGTATATTTTTGTTTTTGAAAAAAATAAACTTATTGTCAATTTCTAGATGTAAGTCAACATATGAATCAAACTTAGCTGTATCTTTTGTATCCTTTTTCTCGAATTCGATTGGTTGGATGCGTTCAACATAGTAATAACATTTCGAATTATTTAGTGAGAGCACATCATCTTTATAGCTGAAAATTAATTTGAAGGACACTGCTAACCTTTTTCTTTCCTCCTAAGAAGTTCCTGTAGGATGTCAGCATCATATGAGAAAAGAATCAAGCCAGCAAGAAGTTGATGAAGGGTTCATTCATAAGTTGCGTATAAGCTCAAACTTAACATTGTGAAGCAACATACCTGATAATAAATCGTTCCTTATCATAGTAGCTTAAACAACTTTTACGAGACATGTCTACTGAAGACCGTTCGAACAGACGTGCAGACTAAATGGTAGACAGAGTTAAGTTGATGCTAGATTTTTATTCGCCGTTGACTTATTTGGCAAAGCTGGAAAACATTACGTGTATTATACTTTTCTAATATAAAACTTATCCAAAACGTACGCAGGTAAAATGTTCATGATGGTAATGTTCTTGTTCGAAACCAGAACCTCAGTTTTTAGCTTTTGTGATATCTTAATCTGAATCTTTTATAATTAAATTAGAAATGAGAGCTAGATTGTAAGCATCATAATTACTATATATACATGTATAGGAATCGAAGCTTTAAACGATTTGGTAAAGAGTATTCTGTTTCAGCGTATTACATTTTATTTTGAATTACTTAACATTACCTTTCAATTTTGTTTCATTATATATTATCTGTGTCATACAACACGTTGCCTACTGTTTGGTTTTTCCATTTCTGGTATGAAATGTTTTAACATATGTTTCTGCTAAATATAGATAATATGCCATGTGATTTGAATAAACAATGGTTATAAGATATTGGTCTAGTTCATGTAGTGATTGAAATACAATAAAGGCGATAATCAGCTATGCTATTTGTTTCCAGTAGAATGGGTGTTTTTGTGTGATCTTTCAAGAAAGTTATTTCTTAAGAAACATTGACAAGTTAAAAGTTATTTAAAGAAATGATTTGTTTCCTTCACTGCCGTTTCTAATATAATGTGTGTGGTGGTTGACAACTGACCAATTTAAGATTCGGTGACATGTTTTACACAATCAGTCGTCATGTTTCTAGAGAGACTGACGATGGAAGGCTAACCAGGACTTCTTTTCTAAAATATGTAATGCCCTCCTTCTTTGTCTTTCATTTGAGAAAGAACTTTAATATTTGTCATCTTTTTTTAATTTAACAATATATACATATAGTATCGTTACATGCATTTTAAATAATTCTGCGTATATTTTACTTGGTATAATTTCTGTAATGTCGATTGGCGACTTGTTTAAACAATAGGCGGAAACAAAAAAATAGCAAGGCTTGATGTTAAACAGGTAGCACGCTGTAATACTTTTTACAAAATCAATTCCATGTCTGCGATATCATTTTCAACTATCAGAAAAATGGGATGTGGCTCAAAAACAGATGTAAAAGTGCTTACACACATTTTCTAATGGAGTCCAGACAAGTTTCCTGAAGTTTGTTGTTTGTACAATGCATGTTGTAAAATGTCAGCAAACAAGAAGTAGGTGCACTGGTGCACTGGTGATTGGAACATTTCTTACACGCTACATCTTAACATTATCAAGCTACAGACCCAACGTGAAATTATTCCTTTTATCAAAGAAGCTTAGAAAACTTTTAAGACATTTGTATTTCTAGTTGAATGATTAGTAGACATGCCTTCGGTGTTGACACGTTTGGCAACGCAAGTTGCATATGATATACCTATTTTGAAATTCATCATTCAATTATAGACTATCAGCCATGTCATTGAGATGATTAATTGTAATGAAATATAGGTAAAGTTAATCAAATATAATCAAATAGATAATGAAATATACTATTTTCTTTAGTAGAATAGGAATGTTTGAACGATCTTTCAAGAAAGTAAGTTCTTTCGAAAAATTACAAGTAACATGCTGCAAATGAAAGACAAAAATTGTGTCCCTCACTACCGTTTCTCATTTTGTGTGTGTGGTCGTTGGCAATTGTCATTTTTTTTTAATAAAATGTTTTACAAAATGTAGGAAGTTTGACGAATGACGATTAGATAGACGTTTTTTTTTTCTAAAATGTGTTATGGTCCTCAACCTTCGTCTCACTTAAAACAAAAACGACTTATCGTCACCCTCATGTTTGTTAAAAAAAATTACATGCATTATAAACAATTTTGTGTATAAGGTACAATCCATGGTTTAAACATGTCTCCTTCTTATTTAGTTTTCTTCAATATTCCTAACTAACTGTTATTTCTAATTTTGTTCGTACTTTGAGATGTTTGCTCCCTTATATATATGTTCCGGACCATATTAGTATTTGGACCATACGTGTATTGCAATGACAATAAGCTCATACTTGTACGGTCTGGCAATATGAAAATATATTCGTTTGATTATTAACGTATGAGTATTTAGACCATCTAGGTATTTTCTAAAATATAACTTTCTTCCCAGAAAAGCACGGCTCGTTCTCCTAAACAAAATCAAAACATATTGAAATCCTTTATCTTGTTATAATTAATACGATCTTACAATAACGGTAAGTAATGCCTGAGGGTTAATTATGTTTCCAAAAAGAGGGACAGCACGTTTCATCTCCTGTTATTATAAGATATTATGAGTAGGATCACAAACACATTAAATACCAAAATATTGATATATTTTATAATTAGAAACTTCAATCAAATAAAAACAAATTTAAACACCAAAGTGAAAAATTTAAAAAGATGGTTAACTACAACAAATGACTGCGATTCAATCAGTTGACTTCTAGTTGAAAAAAGAGGCAAAAAATACCAAAGGGACATCAGCACACATTAGTAAAAAATAAACTGACAACCCCATGGCAAAACAAAAGACAAAGTACACAACACAGAAAACTAAGGACTGAGCAACGGTTGTCAAACGTCATTTATTTACGGTATTTCCTTACGTTATATTTTAAAGTTGATATACTGTGTTTCGTGGGTAAAAATCGATAATGACCATGAAAAAATGCTTTTTATAAATTAGTGTATTATTCAATAAGTCAAACAAAATATCATTTAAAATTCTGAATTTTTGACACCTTGAACAGACATTCTAAATACCGTACATGTTACTTTTCAACGTTCATCGTTTTGATTACAAGGAACATACGCCTATGGTCGGACTATATAAGTAGATACGCATATGGTCCACATCTTCATATAGTTCAGAGCAATATTGTGTACCCTATATATATCCCCTCATTTTTTATGATATTGTTTAATATTGGTTCCATGAAAAGTAGAGAACTGACATCCATGAAAATGTAGTACCAATACATACATGACATAATACTTTTGTTTTAAAATAACAACATGTATATTCATCAAATACACTGCTACAACGTATGTATAATAAACAAAGTTAACAAGTCTTTTTTTACAAAAACAGTATTTGTCAGAAAAATATCTACAATTGGAACTTCGTAATAATACCTTCACTTCAAGTGTGACTCGAGAATATACATGAAGTCACTTTTGATTTTCTTCAGGTTGACATTTACCACTGTGGGTAGTTTGTGTGATATTTAACTACGCAGCCACATCTGGTCAGAATAGTGCTGTTTATTTCAATGCCTGGTGTAAGTAAAGTTTTATACTCTCTGTCCCGTACGAACCCTGTAGCTGGCGAACAACATCTTTAGCGGTCTACAGGTGGCATGTTTCAAAACTATACACCAGTCCTTATCTAGTATTCCCTCTTGTTAAGTGGAAATCCAAATTGCCTGCCCTTATATCTACCGATTAGATACATTGTTATTTGTTATCGAGCAAAATATACATGAAATATTTGCCACTGGATTTTTAGCAAACAGCAATCAATTAATTAACTGGCTCGACAACAAGGGTTGAATATGATCATTCATTGACTTCTCCATCTAGTTAACGATAACTGTTTAATAAATCCAGCATCTCTTGCTAAACACGAGGCTCGACAAAAAAAGTTTGAAAAGAGGGACGAAAGATACCAGAGGGACAGTCAAACTCATAAATCGAAAATAACCTGACAACGCCATGGCTAAAAATGAAAATGACAAACAGACAAACAATAGTACACCTGACAAAACATAGAAAATTAAAGAATAAGCAACACGAACCCCACCAAAAACTAGGGGTGATCTCAGGTGCTCTGAAAGGGTAAGCAGATCTTGCTCCACATGTGGCGCCCGTCGTGTTGCTCATATTATAACAAATCCGGTAAATAGTGTAATTCGGTAGGTCCATTCATGAAAGGGTAGGGGATTGTAGTTACGACGTAAGGAACATATCTGCTATCATTTGAGAAACGGTTATTTCATAATGGTCAACCAACTTGTGATGGCGTCCGAAGAATGTACGAAGGGAGGATTTCAACTGCACCATTTGGAACTCTTGGTTTAAAAGCTTCCTTGTGAGCAGCAACCCTCTATCAAGAAAATCGTGATAGGAAATGCAAGAACGGGAATATCGTATCAATTGGGAGATATATACCCCGTATACAGGTGCTGTTGGAATGTTGCTACTTAGAAATGGAAAGTTCACATTTGGAAAGCTGAAATCATCTCTTTTGTCGTAAAGTTTTGTTTTCAACCGACCTTCATTGTCACTTTCTAGATGTAAGTCAAGATATGAGGCCGACTTAACTGTATCTGTCGTATCCGTTATCTCTAGTTCGATGGCATAGATGCGTTCATCATTGTCACCAGATTTTGAATTATTAAGTGACAGAACATCATCAATGAATATGATCAATTATGGAATTCATTCTGCATCTGTTTAATTAATCAATGCTAATAATGGCCGCTTTTTCTAATGTATATATACTAATTTGTTTACAATAGATATCATGAATATCACAACCAGTCGGTGGTTACACTTGTACTATGTTATCAGTGTGATTATTCAGAACTTTGTGTCAAAGCTTCCGGGTTCAAAGAACTTTTCACTGTATATATGAGAGGGTGATCTGTTTTACTCCCCATTAACAGTAATATTTACTAGGTATGAATATGTATTTTAATTTCTAGCAAATTTACGAATTTATAAAAATGAATATTAAGTTAAAATGATTGTATATCATTAAAGCTATTTATATCAAAATGCAATTTATTTTCATCATTCAGTTTGTACACTTCCCTCCCATTTATGAATAAGGAATATTATAAATCGAATCGATGGCAACCCAAGTCAATTGTTTTTCCGGTACATATAAGGGGCTTGAAATTTTATAAATTCACTGCTTTGTATCATTCAAAAACAAAACTTTGTATTATTCAATTATATTCTTATGTTATATCATTTTCAAAAACATGCTGCATTACAAACAAAGTAATATTACCATTTTTTAATTATCTTCACTCAAAATTTACAAATTCAGTCCTATAGATATACAGTATGTCATGTCAATCAAAAACACCGTCATTTAAATATGGGTTTGAAGTCAATGTCTGTGAATAGTGTTTGAATTTGAGACTCATTAAGTCTACAAAGCCGCCCCTAATTTCTATGAACCATTTATTATAATTATGCATACGGATTCTACTTATCTTTTGTTGATTTTCATATATGTTACCAACCTTACGGATTCTACTTAATTTTTATTATATATATAGCTATAAACACATGATACATGTTTGTAATAATTATATGCTTTTTCAGACAAATATACTATAGGAGAATAACCACTATCAGTTTTTGATACATATTTCTGGACGCTTTAATAGTAAAACAAAGGGAACAGCAATGTTATTATGTTTATAATATTAATCTACATGTAAGGAAGATCAAATATTGTATTAAATGTAACCGATATAAAAAAAAATCAAATGAATTAAACAATTTGAATTATAACCTACATATTCGTACAAAGAATTACTTACTATACTTGTCAAACTGCGATCAAAAGGAAACTTTGTTACCCACAAAATTTAATAAAAATACTGTTAAAAAATAGGCCATAATTTTGTGCTGCTTTTTATTCATGCGCATGCGTGTTCGTCATGAAAGTCGGTTTTGATGTTTTAAACGATAGCCTGATAACTCGTAGATCATATACTTAAGATAAAACGATTGCTAAAAATAAGAGCTATACAATTACAAGAAAATAAGACCGGACAATGTAAATAAGAATATAATTCGATTTTTGACGTTTCATTAGATCCTGCTTGTTTTCAGATGTAAACGCTAAGCCCCATCTACTGTCTCAGTCCTACGCTTCTATCATTAGATTATAAAATCTTTCATTTATACAATGGTAATATAGACCATCGCGCTTGTGGTCTGCATTAATTTTTTAACCTGACGAGGTAAGTAAAAGAAGCCTATTTTATTTGGCTAAGCTTAATTAAATGCATAAGATACTGAAGAGGAGAAGATTAATTGATTGTGTGGCGTGGTGTCGTGGAGGGGGGGGGGGGGGGATTAACCTGCATTTATTTCTAAGTTGTTTTCTTTACAATCTAACAATTGCAAAACACGAACGGGATGTTCCGAAACCAGGACTTCTTTTTTCTTATCAGGAGAAGTTTGGTCAGGATCAACGACATTCGTTTCATTTGGAGTACAAATCAGTTTAACTTTATTCTTTTCATAAATAAATGAAATCTGTGTTGAAACTAAATAATATAGAAAATTAATTGTAAATGTACTACGTCTGAATTTTTTTTTCTAGAGTTACCTTCATCAAGAACGCTCCAACCTATTTATTATATATATCCTAAATAAAGCAAATGATGTATTATTACCTGTATCCGTAAGGATCATGATAATAAAAAAGATATACGATACTCAAAAGCTGAATTAAGTTGATAAAAAAAGAATGTTTTTGACCAAAATAAGCATAAAGAGAACAATCATACTAATGTAAGGCTAATTGTGACAAAGATAGTTGGAATCTAATAACATTATCTTTATAAATTATTTGTATAAATTATTTCAGAACCGACACACTACTTCATCTATGATAAACAGTTCACCATCAAACGACAAAAACAATAGATTAGTATATATACATTAGAAAATTTATGGTAAAATATCAGAACTGGTGTACTTTTTTAAACTTATTGTTTGGATAGCTATTCAATTTAAGACACAATAAGAAAAATTCAAGGTTAAAAATAAGTCACGCCTCAAAGTGAATGTGAAAATAACCGTAAAAAGCGGTGAAATGATAAATCGGTTAGCAAAAATACAAAATCTAATTTCAAATAATAATAGGATAGTCCAGGGCTATGAAATAAATAAATAACCCGAATAACAATAGAAATTAATGTTAAGATATGTCTTTATTTGATTTGAATAACAAAACTTTTGGTTCAGTTTTAATTATTTACGTGAATGTTAAAAAGGTTGACAATTGACTCATTCAGATAAAACCTACGAGTTCGCGATAAGATTACGATCGAAAGTGGCTGTACACGTACAAAACGTTCCAATAAACTATTTAAGGTATGCACAAACAAAAACAAAATCAGATATAAACAAACTATTCGATACGGATGAAAGATAGATCGATTGCATCTGATATGGTGTAGGTGTTGCAATATAGTACAACATGTATATGGGAATAATATTTTAATGATTTCTTTAGTTCAGTTCAAATATAATCGACTAAGTCCTGATCATCGAAATACAACCTAATCTAATACATGAATAGGTAGTACCCAACGTAAACCAAATTATATTTGCTAATTGAAAATTAAGCGGAATAAAATAATTTAAGACAGCAGAGAAGATAATTCTGTTTTAATTGGTTATTAAAAAGAGTGAGCTAATAATACTGTAAATGTATGATGTCTCTAGTCTGGTCAAAGGGTCAGAATGTCCTACTTAATTAAACGATAAATTGTTGAAATTAGATCACATGTTTTCACGTGCATAGAAATTTCACTTATGACCAATGCATGATTGGATATCATCTTTCTTATTGGTCAATGATCTTGAGGGTCAGGACGAGTTCACGTGTAGGTGCATTGTGGTCACTTCCTTTTATCATCAGCATTTGATGTGTTAACTTGTGATTCTTATCAAACAATTTGTTCAAAATTATATGTGATTTTGTTTTTTATTTTATGGATAGTTTTGGACTGGAGTGATTTCATTTTAGCTATTTCAGGTAAAATCGAACTATACTTTTATTCTAAGCTATTCTATGCTTACTTTTTGAACAAACGTACAGTTATTTTTTTAATCATTCATCCATTCTGATAGAACTCACGATTTAGATGTATGCCAAACATGAGCACTTGGTCAAATTCATTTCTTTGTCAAAGAGATAATGGGTCAAATTAATGTTCATGTGGGTGGCGACACTGTGCGTTTGCGATCAAAATGTAATTATTTATCATTTATCTGATGATTAATCTGATGCTGTAATTTTACAAGTTACTGCATCCTTTACAGCATCATTATGTTTGCAGAACATATACCAGCATTATGTATTTGTAAGATACATGATTCGTTTAAATTTAACTACAATTAAAAATTGGATTATTGCATAACGATAATAATACCATACATGCATGACATGATAGAATGCAAAGTTATACACTTATAATTTATAAATGATGTTATTAACGGTTCCATACATTTTAAGTACTCTTATATGAAAGAGCAAGACAGTTTAAGTTTTAATGCTAAGCTATTGTGTTACAAACCCATTTGCCTTACTTGTTTGGGTAATGTTGACGATATTTCAATTGGTGCAGTGAGCTTAATTGCTTGTACTTATGACCTCTGTGTATGTGCTTTTTCAATCACGTTTTATGCAGAGTTCAGTGTTTTATGCTATGTCACGAAACTTATGCTACTTTCGTAAATCTCGTCACGGCAGTTTGGTTTGAGCTTAATTATTATAATTTTGCAAGTTAGCCTAATCGCTATAATTGTTAGTGCTTTAATTTATGCAAGTGTACCTTGTTTGCTTTATGTTATCGGTATAAAAAGGATATGTCTCTTACCTATATCGCAACCCAATGCTTATTTATTACGAACCAATTGACTTGTCTTTGCCTGTTTGGGTAATGTGGACGATATTTGAATTTTCGCAGAGGGCGTGGTTGCTTGTACTTATGTCCTCTGTGTATTGTTTTTTCAGAGGTTGTGGTAGCTTGGTCTATGACCTCTGTGTATTTACTTTTGCAAATATTGTAGTATGTAGTGGGTATTGTTTTATGCTTCGTCATGAACCTCATGCTGCTTTTGTTTTGCAGAGGTCGTAGTAGCTTGGTCTATGATCTCTGTATTGTTTTATGCTTCGTCATGAAACTCATGCTACTTTTTCAGAGGTCGTAGTAGCTTGGTCTATGACCTCTGTGTATTTGCTTTTGTAAATTTATTATGTAGTGGGTTTTGTTTTATATTTCGTCATGAAACGCATGTTATATTTTTGCAGAGGTCGTAGTAGCTTGGTCTCTGATCTCTGTATTGTTTTATGCTTCGTCATGAAACTCATGCTAAACTACTTTTAATTATTATTTCGTCATGGTGATTGGTTTGAAATAAATTAATTTTGTAATCAATTCTTTATCTACATACAAAATTGCCAGTATTATGAGACATGTAGCCAGAGTTACATGTTTGTCAGTTTGTAATACATGTGTTTAATGTATTATTTTATTTATCATTACTAGTATAATTCATGTACATGATATAGTTTGGGTTGCGATGAACGTAATTGATAATGTTTATACCGATACTTATGCACTGTAAGATCGTTTGCTTTTTTCTATATACTAGATTTATTAATAAAAATAACATTGGACAAGACATATATATATACATTGTTGGGTTGATGTTTAGACGAGTTGTATATACATTATGTACACAGCCATGTATCACCATCATTGATGGCGATCCGATGGATACATCTGTTGTAGAGTTGTCACTGACTCAGACGTACTTATAAATATAATTATTTTCTGTGACTGTATATTACATTAATTTGTAGGATCCTTTACTATAGACAATTTAGCTGATCTGTAACAATAACATCTTCATGGCTTATATATCATGTACTGTAGTACGCCGCTAGATTAAAACTGACGAGGAAAGGTAACATACGGCCAGCGAAAGCTCTTTTGTTTGAGAGCCCAGGTGGTCGTGTGGTCTAGCGGGACTGTGGTCTAGCGGGACGGCTGCAGTGCAGGCGATTTGGTGTCACGATATCACAGTAGCATGGGTTCGAATCCCAGCGAGGGAAGAACCAAAAATTTGCGAAAGCAAATTTACAGATCTAACATTGTTGGGTTGATGTTTAGACGAGTTGTATATACATTATGTACACAGCCATGTATCACCATCATTGATGGCGATCCGATGGATACATCTGTTGTAGAGTTGTCACTGACTCAGACGTACTTATAAATATAATTATTTTCTGTGACTGTATATTACATTAATTTGTAGGATCCTTTACTATAGACAATTTAGCTGATCTGTAACAATAACATCTTCATGCCTTATATATCATGTACTGTAGTACGCCGCTAGATTAAAACTGACGAGGAAAGGTAACATACGGCCAGCGAAAGCTCTTTTTTTGAGAGCCCAGGTGGTCGTGTGGTCTAGCGGGACGGCTGCAGTGCAGGCGATTTGGTGTCACGATATCACAGTAGCATGGGTTCGAATCCAGCGAGGGAAGAACCAAAAATTTGCGAAAGCAAATTTACAGATCTAACATTGTTGGGTTGATGTTTAGACGAGTTGTATATACATTATGTACACAGCCATGTATCACCATCATTGATGGCGATCCGATGGATACATCTGTTGTAGAGTTGTCACTGACTCAGACGTACTTATAAATATAATTATTTTCTGTGACTGTATATTACATTAATTTGTAGGATCCTTTACTATAGACAATTTAGCTGATCTGTAACAATAACATCTTCATGCCTTATATATCATGTACTGTAGTACGCCGCTAGATTAAAACTGACGAGGAAAGGTAACATACGGCCAGCGAAAGCTCTTTTTTGAGAGCCCAGGTGGTCGTGTGGTCTAGCGGGACGGCTGCAGTGCAGGCGATTTGGTGTCACGATATCACAGTAGCATGGGTTCGAATCCCGGCGAGGGAAGAACCAAAAATTTGCGAAAGCAAATTTACAGATCTAACATTGTTGGGTTGATGTTTAGACGAGTTGTATATACATTATGTACACAGCCATGTATCACCATCATTGATGGCGATCCGATGGATACATCTGTTGTAGGGTTGTCACTGACTCAGACGTACTTATGAATATAATTATTTTCTGTGACTGTATCTTACATTAATTTGTAGGATCCTTTACTATAGATAATTTAGCTGATCTGTATCAATAACATCTTCATGCCTTATATATCATGTACTGCAGTACGCCGCTAGATTAAAACTGACGTGGAAAGGTAACACACGGCCAGCGAAAGCTCTTTTTTGAGAGCCCAGGTGGTCGTGTGGTCTAGCGGGACGGCTGCAGTGCAGGCGATTTGGTGTCACGATATCACAGTAGCATGGGTTCGAATCCCGGCGAGGGAAGAACCAAAAATTTGCGAAAGCAAATTTACAGATCTAACATTGTTGGGTTGATGTTTAGACGAGTTGTATATATATATATATATATATACTGATGATATTTCAAAGTTCATACTCTTCATTTAATACATGATATAAAAACATCTTTTCTGTTTAATGGTTGATTATGAAAGAAGAGAAACTATGATAATTTAATTATCGCATATTATTCCTTAACATGCGTTATGTTTGTGGTCCTTGAGTAAGACCAAGTTTGTATTTTAATGGGAATTTAATTTTATCCATTATTTTGTATTCTTGTTTTGTTTATTTCATGCTTTAACTATGGACGAAGAGCACTAAGAATGGTATTCATCTACGAAAGAACTTTCCCCATTGAAGGACATGTGCAATAAAGCGTGATATCAACAACTTACATATACTTTCATTTGTCAGCGGTATGCCATAAGTCCGATAATACAAACATACGAATATTGATGGGTTGCTGTTTCACTGACATTACTGACACATACCTAATTTCGAGATTAGAATTTTGATCCAGAAGTGCAAATCGTATCAACATTGACTAACCAAAGCCTAATTTGACTGTTTTATAAATACAAATTTACAAAATACGACCAGCATTTTGATACACAACTGGACCCTAGTTACATTGAAAGCTCAAAGTACCTATTGTTATTCCACCATCGCTTTAACGTTGACTATGTCGTTAATTGTCCAGGACTCTCGTTACTTAAATACAACACCTAGTTTTAGGGGAAGGACAATAAAACAAACAAAGACGTCTGCCGCAGTTCATGGATGAAATGGTTCTAATAGTATCCGTGATTCAAGGATTGAAGTCAAATACGTTTATGGAATTTTACAGCTAAAAAGAATAAATTTAGTATCAGAACTTTATACGTCTGCTGTAGCGGGTCAGTATTACCTGACAAAACGTTTATGATCTTTATTTCATACAATACCAACCGTCTTGTTTTGGGTCAGCATTGCCTGCCAAAACGTTTTATGATCTTTATTTCATATAATTACAACTGTCTTGTTTTGGGTCAGCATTGCTTGCCAAAACATTTTATGATTTTTATTTCTTATAATTACAATTGTCTTGTTTTGGGCCAGCATTGCCTGCCAAAACGTTTTATGATCTTTATTTCTTATAATTACAACTGTCTTGTTTTGGGTCAGCATTGCCTGCCAAAACATTTTATGATTTTTATTTCATATAATTACAACTGTCTTGTTTTGGGTCAGCGTTGGCTGCCAAAACGGTTTTTATCTTTATTTTACATAATTGCAACCGTATCTTGTTTTGGGTCAGTATGGCCTGCTAAAACGTTTGTGATCTTTATTTCATACGATTTGTGTCTTTATTGCCGCCCTCCTGCCAATGCTGTCTTTACACATTGTTCGGATGTCAATGCAATCATTCGATAGGCTACGTATATATACCTTTAAATTATTTTTTAATTTCATGGCTCGGTTTAACTTCCTGTATGTATACATGCATTGTGTTCGTAAATCATGTTATGGTTTTTAATGTTGCCTATCTAATTCCAATTTGTAATTGTTCAAATTATATATATATAAAGACTTGATGGTTTATTCCAATGTTGTCTAAATGCTATGGTCTTTAGAGGTAAATCCATCACAAACCAAAGTTTTTATATTTAACTAAACTGGTTATTAACTAAATTGTTTTTTACTTTTGGTTAAATGTTTATAGTATGTGTCAAAAGCTATAAATATTTACTCGGTAAAAACTTACATCTTTTAACTTTTATCGCAATTAAGGTACAGAAAAATTATATGAAACATCACTTAAAGCTGGAATATTATATTTTTCATTTTACAACTTAATTTACTACCATACAATATAAACCTTTTAAATGTATTGCATTTAATAACAGTTTGTTAAGATAAGTTCTGTAGCATGCCAGGAAGAAATAAATTTATTTTATGTAAGTTTTAAGTAAGTTTGGTGTATTTCCTTCTTTTTTATAGTGGTATTATCGATATAAATTAATACTAATAATATTAAATGCTGATGTTCACCAGTCATTCAATTTCTAAAAAGCTGTATATTAAAAATTGTGACTAAAACTTTTCTTCTTACCGTATCATGAGTTAGGAAAATTATTTCTATAGTCTCATATCAATTCGGATCACAACAAAAATAACTGAGAGTTAAAAAAGGTTTACATTAAATACTTATTTACGCATTTCAATTTAAAAACTTTTACCCTATGGAATTCACCCCGCCACATTATGTATGTATATGCCTGTCCCAAGTTAGGAGCCTGTAGTTCAGTGTTTGTCGTTTATTTATGTGTTACATTTAAGTTTTTCGATCAATTTTTTTTATATAATAAGGCCGTTAGTTTTCTGGTTTGAATTGTTTTACATGGTCATTTTGGGGCCTTTTATAGCTGACTATACAATATGGGCTTTGCTTATTGTTGAAGGCCGTGCGATGACCTATAGTTGTTTATTTCTGTGTCATTTTGCTCTCTTGTGGTGAACTGTCTCATTGGCAATCATACCTCATCTTCTTTTTTATATTTATACTTTTTCGATTGAAAAATGTCAAGTGTAGTATGATAATCCTTTGCTCATGATCCCTTACAGAAATAGTCAGATATAAAACTTCGTTTTAGAAAGGATCCAGGGCTTCGTAAAAATGTACTTTAGTTTTGTTTGAATTTTTAAAATTAAAGATACAGTTTCGGTTATTAATGTACTAATTGTCTGTACTAAAATATATAAAGGATTCTATTCTTAAATGTCTGGATGTAAGAAGAAACATGAATTTTGAAACATGCTTAACTACGATTCTATTGTAATTTAATTGCTGTGATCCTGACCGGAATAAGATTTACACCTTTAATCATTTTTACCAGTAAGAGATAGTTTTAAAGTAATATCTTGGTATATGATAATATGAACTTTTAATATTTCTGCTAAATGTGGAAACGTTTTACATAATAAAGTGATATATGTTTGGTGTAAATGTATGTGAATGTCAAGCTTGTAACTTTTTTTCAAGTTATATATAAATTGTGTTCACGTCGCCAGAGTCCTCGGATGGGGGATCCACTCTTTCAGCCTTATAGTGGATTTCAGATCCACTCTTTCAGCCTAAGAGTGGATTTGTGGCAGATTTTTCTCCCAACCTTTGCTATTCTTTGTCATTTATTCAATTGACATATTAGTTGATGTAATTTCGTGTTGATTATGTATTATCATTTCATATTAAATATGAACTTTTATGTCAAATGTTTTATTTGCAAAATGTAATTTTTGCTTCTTACGATTTTGAATAAAATTATGACCTTTTTTCGTCAGTTTAGTTTTTATATCATATAGCAAATCAAGCTCAGACTCTGGCTTGTGTATACATAGTATGTTTATGGTATCTAGCTGTCTGTCTTAAAGAATTTTATGTCAATTTAAACAAACTCTGTTAAAATTAGACTGTTTTTATCTGTTTATACCATTCACAAACTTTATAAAAAAAAACACGTAAGCGGAAATATTTTGATTGAAATTTCAACAACAGAGTTTATACTAAGCTACTTTTCTACGCACCTTTCTTATCCTCAGTTTTATCATAAAAAGTAGCAAATTCAGAAAATAATATTTGAGTCGCATACAATAGCGCCAATGTATTGTATTGATTGTCACATGTATTGATTTGTATTATCTCCCTTACTCCATGTGTCATGATTATACATGTATGATTGATGGGTTATTTTCCTTTACTGTTTACCGCCTCACGAACATTATTAAATGTCCCTTGTAACGATCTCATGTGTTATGTTTTCTTTGCTTACTGGCGTGGCGGCAGCGGTTTAAGAAGCCCACATCTCAAATAACTCAACAATTTGAACATTATTCCACTCTAGAAGTAAAAGGTGAGCAGGAAAATTTGTCATTTATTCTGACTAACACGACAACATTTGCTATTGTTGGACTTAACTGATCTTTACAAAATGGCAGGCACACGTGCTCCAAAACAATGGTCACTCTCAAAAGTTGAAACAGTAACATCGTTTGAAGCATAGAGACAAAACTTATAATATACCTTGTCCCTTGATCAAAACTTCGCAGCGTTCCTTGTAGATGGATTTACATGGCTGAAGAAAACAAACGCCAATCCTTTACGTTGTATTGATGACGATGGCGAGGCGGTTGCCGAAGCTAACCGACGAACAGCAGCCCAAAAATGCACACATTTGGACCTTATGCTTGGGCAAATAGCAAATTACTGTCTGATTATTTCAAGAAACACTATAATTAAAAATTCGACACCCATTAATTCTATTTGGCAGTCAATTCGTCTACACTACGGATTTCAGTTTACCGGGGGACACTTTGTTGATTTTAATAGGATCTTTTTAGAACCAGATGAGCGTCCTGAGGACTTATTTCAGCGATTGGCTAGTTTTATTATAGACAATATGATTCGTGCCGGTGGCAATATTCATCACCACGGAGAAGTTCCTGAAGCCGACGAAGAACTATGGCCTTCTTTGGAAAACCTGATTGTACTAACTTGGTTAAGACTTATTAATCGTGACTTGCCCAACCTAGTGAAGCAGCGATACGGTCAAAAACATTAGCTTCTTTGAAACCTGAAATTTCACAGGCACTTGATAGTTTACTTGACGAAATTCATTCAGCCACTGATGCCAATGTTTTACGGGCGTCAATTAAAGACAAACATTTTGACAGAAGTGCAAAAAAGACAGGTAGTATAAGAACTGGTCGTCAAATAAAGTATTTTATGTAAGCAAGCAGGTCGTCCGTCCCAACATTTTTTAAGTACTTGTAAATATTTACCTGACGAAGATAAACAATATATGTCCAGAGTAAGGCAATCTTATTGTACAGAAGTAGGTGATAGTGAGTCTGAGGACAATGTTGATAATGAACAAGTCTCATTTTTAAATGATAATGTAGTTCCTAGTAAGCTTAGAGTTGTATCTGCTTAAAGACGGGTGAGCACTAAACAGTCCCCTTATGCTGAGCCTGACTCAGCTAGTATAACCATGTGATTGTATCGCAATCTCGGCAAATTACAAAGAATAACAACTTGTGTGTGAAGATTGTAGATTGTATTTCCACCAGAAATGATACAGGAGTTTTACAGAGTGTGTATTGTTTGGTAAACTGAAAGAAATAAAAATACAATATTTTACAATATGTACGAAAGAAATATATGAATGTTCAATGCAATAATAATATCAAGTCAAAAACGAAAGTAGAATTCTCAGTTCAATTTATAGAAATAAACAATTACAGTTCGTATTTGTTGAATAAACGTGGAATCCAAGTTAACGGAATTAACGGTATATATATTTAACAGTTTATAATTGATTTGAAACGTACTTGACGGTGATTTGTCACAATATCCGCAGGAGCAGTTTTGTCGTGGCATCCATTTGCAATAAACCGGTGAGGAAGAGAAAGTAAGCACTAGTGAAAATATGGAGAAGTCCAGATTATTTCCGGAAAATACGGATGTCTAAAAATCCAATCCAATAGACTATACAGTGAATATAATTGCGGATGTGATCCAGAATACTCCACGTCTGAAATCTACCTGATATCACTATTCCATAAGATGTAACACATAAATTGAATGTCACTATATAAATCCAGAGATATATACATATAATTACACGGGGTTGTTCTCAATGAGAAGAATCATGTCCACGATAGGGCGTGTGTAGGTTGTGGCTTTTCCATTAACGATAACTCGCACTTCTGCTTTTCGGACATGTTCGTCTGAACTTTTAAATGAGTTCACTATAATTCCAACGGGCCATTGGGTACAGCAAATGTTTTTGTCCTTTAGAAGAATGACGTCTCCTTCGATGAGATCACGGCGATCTTCGGTCCATTTTCGTCGTTGTTGTAGTAACGGCAGGTATTCCTTCCTCCAACGGGACCAGAAAACACTGGCCAGAGCCTGTACTCGTCTCCATTCGGCAAAACAGAGATCTCGTTTGTCGAATTCCCCAAGGATGGTCTGAAGTGAAAACGTAGTCGGTTTTCTGTGTCAATAACATTAATGGATTCTCTGGATCTGTTGATACCGGTACCAGAGATCTAGAGTTCACTATTGCTGAAACTTCTGCCATTAGTGTGTTCAGCACGTCATGTGTTAGGCTTCTTCCGGCTGCGTTTAGAAGCATAGAATCAAGAATTCTTCTGGTGATACCAATCATTCTTTCCAGGCTCCACCCATGTGTGACGAATGCGGCGGATTGAAGATCCAAGTTGTACCTGAATTGTACAGAAAGTTCTTGAAGGGTCCATCTTCAACGTTGATTGAGCCAATCTTTAAATCGTCGATTGCGCCGATAAAGTTTGTTCCACGGTCGGATCGGAAAATCTTAACTTGGCCTCTTATAGAGGCGAATCTCCTGACAGCGTTTATGAAGCTGAAGAACTCATTTCCTCGATTAATTCGATGTGAATAGCTCTTGTCACTAAGCATGTGAATAAAATTGCCCAACGTTTTGAGTTGGCGTATCCACCACGTGTTTTACGTGAAACGATTGTCCAGGGTCCAAAGGTGTCTATTCCAACGTTAGTAAACGGAGGTGAAGGTTCAAGACGGTCCCCTGGCAAATCAGACATGATTTGATACTCGGTTTTTCCTCTGAGTTTGCGGCATGTCACACATTTGTGAATAATAGATGAGATCAAGCGTTTTGCTCCTACGATCCAAAATCCTGCCGATCGAATCGCTCCATCTGTGAAATGGCGACCTTGATGTTTTATCTTGTTGTGGTAGTGTCGAACTAATAATATCGCTATATGATGGCGTCCAGGGACGATCAATGGTTTCTTTTCACGGAGGTGTAAGTCAGATTTGGCAATACGGCCTCCTACTCGTAATAGTCCTTGTTCGTCCAAAAACGGATTGAGGTTAGCTATCGGGCTCCGCTTATTAATTTGTTCCTGACGTTTTATACAATCTATTTCATCTCCATAAACTTCATGTTGTGCAGATATTAAGATGAAATTTTCGGCATTTGAAAAACTATCCAAAGAAGTCACTGATGATGCCTGTTTTGACCCGTGTAAACGGGAGAACCGTTCCAAAAAGGCTATTGCTCGTACAAGTGATGTCCAGTTGGAGAATCGATTGAATCTATCAGTTCCAATACCTTTTTGCTCTGGTGTGGAAAATGTTTTTGCAACATTAACAGTAGCACGGATTTCTCCATCTTCTTCTGGATCTATAAGCTGGTATATGTCCTCAGAATTCTTCTGGTCTGAGGAAAGCAGTTGTTTAGGTCCCAATAACCATTCACTGCTGTGAATTGCATGGGCTGGTACGGACCTTGTTCCCGAGTCTGCGGGATTACGGTTAGTTGGTACATAATTCCATTGACTTGGAGAGCTAAATTTTCTTATTTTCTCTACTCGATTGGCGACATAGATAAAGAACCTTCTTGTCTCGTTACTGATGTAGCCTAGGACTACTTTACTGTCTGTGTAGAATTTTACGGTGTCTATATGTAAATCTAAATTATCCATGATGGTCAGTGTTATCTCGACTGCTAATACTGCAGCAGATAATTCAAGACGTGGAATAGTATGACCACTTGTTGGTGCAACTTTAGCTTCCCCTAGAATGAAACCTATGTTTGGTTCACCACTACTGTCGGTCGTGCGTAGATATGCAACAGCTGCTATGGCTTTTTCTGATGCATCAGAGAATACCTGTAACTCCTTTGTGGAGGTTTTATTGAGATACGGCACGTAGGTACGTGGAATGCGATAGCTTTTAGAGTATCTCTCCAAAATCTCCACTCATCTGCTGTCTCATCAGTGAGAGGTTGGTCCCAATCGACGGTTTCTGATACTATTTTCCTTAATAGGAGTTTCCCTTGTATAATCACCGGAGCCAAGAATCCCACAGGATCGTAGAGACTGTTTATCGTTGATAAAATTCCTCTCCGAGTGATCGGTTTGTTTTCTGATGATAATTGAAATAAGAAGTTATCAGTGTTCACGTCCCAGCTGAGACCAAGACTACGTTGTAGGGGTTTGCTGTCGCATTCTAAGTCTAGATCTTTAAGATTTGAAGCCAAATCACTGGCATGAAATGCAGACATAACTTCTGCACAATTAGAGGCAAACTTGTGAAGGCGTAAGTTTCCATATCTTGCTAATGCTTGCTGTGTGTCCTTCATGAGCTTAACAGCTTCCTCTTTAGTAGGACATGACGTAAGACCGTCGTCGACATAGAAGTCTCTTGTAACAAAGCTAGTCACGTGACTGCCAAACTCTTGTTCTGATGCTTGAGCTGCTTTTCTGAGTCCAAGCATAGCAACAGCAGGTGACGGACTATTCCCGAAAACATGAACTCTCATGCGGTATTCGACAAGGTTCTTCTGTAGGTCATTGTCTTTATGCCATAAAAATCTCAGATAATTTCGGTGGTCTTTTCTGACAACAAAGCAGTGAAACATATGTTGAACATCTGCAGTTACTGCGACCATTTCTTTCCTAAAACGCAGCAATACTCCCAAGAGATCATTGGTCAAGTCTGGACCTGTAAGCAGGACGCTGTTAAGTGAAACTCCGTTACATTTGGCGGAAGAATCAAACACACCTCTTATCTGATCGGGTTTCTTCGGATGATAAACACCAAACAATGGCAAATACCAGCACTCCTCATGTTCGTGCAATGGTGGAGCGAGTTCTGCATGATTATTTTATCTAAGATTTTACTCATAAATGTAAGAAAATGTTCCCGCTTTACTGGGTTTCTGTTCAGACTGGCGTCTAACATGTTAGCACGGTGAAGAGCCTGTGGTCTGTTGCTTGGCAATGGCTGTCTTGGCACTCGGAACGGTAACGGTGCTACCCAACTTCCTTCCGAGTCTCTGACAAATTCGTTGTCCATCTGTTTCATGAACATTTTGTCCTCGTATGACTGTCCAGGCTTATCATCGTCCCTTGTTTTTTCAAAGAGTGGCGATTGTAAATCTTTTTGTTACAGGGTCTGTGTAGTTTTCCCGGATGTCAAACTTGCTTGTGCATGGTTGAAAGGTTGAAGGTTGTCCTGTAGGTAAAATGTTGGTTATTTTAACATTTAACTCAAGAGGAACATGCTGCTTATTAATGCATGTTTCTCCTATCACTACCTAACCAAGTTTCAATTGCTGTGCATATGGAGTTCTGGGTGGTCCTATGCGCTGGTCGAGGACATGGTGTGCCTCTATAAGGTCTCTGCCAATTAAGAGAAGAATTTGGCAATTTTCCTCTATTGGTGGAATGCTACCTCTAAGTTCTTTTAAATGAGGGTGATGCATTGTTACTTCAGGAGTAGGTATTTCGTCCCTATTATTGGGAATATGATCACATTCAATCAGTACAGGAAGGTCAAACTTGTCATTACAGTTGATTGATTCCATAATGAAACCTCTTCCTCTTTTGCCGGAAGTTACTACTTTGCCGGAGCATGTTGATAAGGTATAGTTCTCCGGTTTATCTTTGATGTCGAAAAGATTAAAGAATTCGGGCGATGCTAGTGACCGGTTGCTTTGGTCATCAATGATGGCGTACATGCGAATAACTTTGTACTGGTTATCTTTGTGATAAACATTCACAGGAAGTATTTTAGCACAAGATTTTCCACTATATGTGTCTTTGCAGATCTCAGTACAGGTAGAGTTAACTGAGGTTGCCTTAGTTTCAGCCGATTCTATAGGCTCCCCGCCGTAGGCTTGCTTAGGCGAGCTAGACTGTGAACTTGCAGGTTGCTGTGGTCTAGTGATGTGAAGTG
The DNA here is from genome assembly GCA_019925275.1 of Mytilus edulis. Taxonomy (NCBI): domain Eukaryota; kingdom Metazoa; phylum Mollusca; class Bivalvia; order Mytilida; family Mytilidae; genus Mytilus; species Mytilus edulis. The sequence goes on from CM034356.1 coordinate 60,085,025, forward strand.
CGGTAGTGTGTTGTTTACTTCCACATTCTTTACAACTTATGCGTGCATTGCAATCCCGCCTTCTATGTGTGGTAGAATCACAACACTTGTAACATACATTGTTTTCTTTTAAAAGACCTTTGCGCTCCTCTATTGACTTGGCTCGGAACGCTCGACATTCATTTAAGGAATTGCACAATACAAAGACCTTGTTTGCTGGCGTCTCCAGATTGCTGCTCAACTGCTGTTTTATGAGCACCAACTTTAGTCCTAGGGTAAGGCGTAGACCTTGGCGCAGCACCTTTTGTATTTGGTGTGGCTTTTGACCCAAAGATGAACCCAGGATCGTTCTTTGTTTTGCTTATTTCCCTGATGTAGGCAGAGAATTCTGTGAAAGGTGGAAAGGCAACTTCATATTTGGCCTTGTATCTTGTAGCCCTTGTGGTCCACTTTTCTTGGAGTCCGTACGGTAATTTTTCAACAATAGGATTTATCCCGGACGAGGAGTCAAAATATGCTAGCAAACATCCCAGCTTGGGATTTTCCTTGTGATATTCTATTTCTGATAGAATGTCAGACAGTTCATAGCTATATAGAGACGTGCGTTGTCCTTATTTGTTAAGGTAGGGAATTTTGCAAGTTTACTCATGAGAGAGGCTTCCAACATTTCTGGAGCACTATACCGCTCGTCAAGCCTCTTCCATAATCTCTGTATACCTATGGTAGGATTATTAGCGTTCGACGCTCTTATGCTAATGGCGTGTTTAGCAGACTCTGGACCGAGCCACTTGATCAGTAAATCGATCTGTTCTGAGTCAGAGACTTGTAACTCATCAGTCACGTTCTTGAAGCTTGCTTTCCAAGTATGAAAGGACTCTGCCCGATCGTTAAAGCTTGTTAATCGGGAGAAAAGCAAGTCCTTGCGTAAAAGGAATCTAGTTATCTCTGATGTAATGTTGATATGTTGCTGGTGTGCAACAGGGATCTCTTCTATTACGCCTTGTTTTTGATGTGAAACTTGGATCTCTTCTATAAAGTTTTGTTTTGTGCGTAAGACAGGGATCGCTTCTTTAACACCCTGCTTTTGGTGTTCAGTAGGGCTCTCATCTGAAAGACCTAGTTTTTGTATGCCGGTTACTAATCCCAGATCTGGGATAAAGGTAACTTCCGGTGACTTATTATTGGAAGGCAAGACAGCAGATGTCTGTGACAGCAAGTTCGGTGCCACGGATGGCACGAACGCTGGTGCGTCGTGACTCAGCTCGATCTTAACAGGAATTTGTTTTTTCCTTTGAGGTCCTGTTACTTCCTTTACAACAGTTGATACAGGAAGTTTATTGACGAAATCTTGCACGCGCTGGAGCGGGTTTTCCTTTTCGTCAGGGAGATCGCTATACGCTTGGCTATCATCGTATTCCAGGATACGAGCTTCGGCTTCTGCGGCTGCAGCTTCTCTCTGTGCTTCAAGAAGGTTAAATTTGGCTTTAAGCTCGGCCTTTTCCCGGCTTACCCGTGCGGCTTCTTGTTGCATTTCAGCCTTCCTGCGCATAGCCTCTTGTTCTAATTGCACTTTTCTGTGAGCGGCCTCTTGTTCTAATTGCACTTTTCTGTGAGCGGCCTCTTGTTCTAATTGCACTTTTCTGTGAGCAGCCTCCTGTTCTAGCTGAACTGTTCTCTGTGCCACCTCATGTTGACGTTGAGCGACTTCTTGCTCCATTTCTGCCTGTTTACGTGTGGCTTCCTGTTCCATTTCAGCCTTTGTGTGTGCTGCTTTCTGTTCCATTTCAATTTGCCTGAACAGGGCTTGTTCCTCTAACATTGCTTCCTGTTGTAGAATAAGGGCATGTTTTTCGACAAATGCTATCTTAGACTTTGCAGCCTCTGCCTTGGCACGCTTTCTCCGTGCCAGGCTTGACATGTCTGACACGTTAGAGCTACCGCTGTGCGAGGTTTTCTTACCCCTTGAGGTCTTCGTTTTAGTTGATTTGGCCTTTGTTAGGGCGAGGCGATGCTCGTGTAGTTTTTCCATAATTAGTTCCACTTTGGACAGACGTAAATCCAAAGAGAGTTTGCATGCATCAATTTCTTTTTGACTCTCCAATGGTCTGGTCCTTTTCAGAAAGTCTAGGTATTCATCTGTGAGCCTTCGATAATTATTGCAGGCTTTAACAAGTTTGTCCTGGACTGTTAGGAGTTGCTGGAGATCGTTAGGAGGCGTTGTTACTTCCAATAACTGGGATTCAATGTCTGCCCAGAGAGCCTCTAGTTCCTGACCGAACTTGTCACGTTTTTCAGTGAAAGCTCCTTGTCCTTTTTCCGTGAGGTCACGTACTCGCCTAGCCTCGGGAGTTTCATCTGACTGTGATGTATTAGACGGATTTTCTAATAGTTCAGGGACATCTCCTTCTTGGGGCTGTATCTCTTCTTGTTGTTCCATATGACTGGGATCCATGTTGACTCAACGTTGTTGGGTTGCTGTCGAGTATACACAAGATCTGTAGTCCACTGTCAGTGTAAAGGTTTGTACGTTGCTACGTTGTCGTTCCTTGTTTGGATATGTAAAGACAGGTTGTCGTCAATTTACTATGCTGAGCCTGACTCAGCTAGTATAACCATGTGATTGTATCGCAATCTCGGCAAATTACAAAGAATAACAACTTGTGTGTGAAGATTGTAGATTGTAATTCCACCAGAAATGATACAGGAGTTTTACAGAGTGTGTATTGTTTGGTAAACTGAAAGAAATAAAAATACAATATTTTACAATATGTACGAAAGAAATATATGAATGTTCAATGCAATAATAATATCAAGTCAAAAACGAAAGTAGAATTCATAGAAATAAACAATTACAGTTCGTATTTGTTGAATAAACGTGGAATCCAAGTTAACGGAATTAACGGTATATATATTTAACAGTTTATAATTGATTTGAAACGTACTTGACGGTGATTTGTCACAATATCCGCAGGAGCAGTTTTGTCGTGGCATCCATTTGCAATAGACCGGTGAGGAAGAGAAAGTAAGCACTAGTGAAAATATGGAGAAGTCCAGATTATTTCCGGAAAATACGGATGTCTAAAAATCCAATCCAATAGACTATACAGTGAATATAATTGCGGATGTGATCCAGAATACCCCTTACTTTAAGGCATTTTATAAACATTTCCCGCTTGAGCTAACACTAGATACGGGTGATGAGGTGAGTATGATAAAAGCTTCTTCCGCGGATTACATCGGCGTAACAATCAAGAAAAGCAACCATTCCGCTTTACAAGCTGACGGTGTTACCCCGTTAAATAGAGTTGGTGAATGTCATTTCACACTTTCGAGAGACGGAATCGAGTTACAGGAGGATCTAGTAGTGAACGACTTGGACGTTGATATATTCGCCGGTATTCCTTTCATGTCATCGAACGACATCGCGATTTTCCCTAGCAAGCATAAATTCGTAATACGCGACAAGGTAACTGTTATGTATGGTAGCCCAAACGAGGAACTTAACTCTAGTAATACTCGCGTACGGAGAACACAGAACTTTATTAACCGGGCTCCATCAGCAAGTTAAGTAGTTTGGCCAGGATGATACGGCGATTACGACATCCCATCGGAAATAGAATCGGTTGCATTCTCGCGATCGAGCCTCACACTTACGCTTCTCGTACGAAAGATTGGCCCAGTCCCCAAATTGCTCAGTCCGTCGCAGGCAAAATACGCATCGTGAATAACACGTCGATACCGCAGTTCATACAACGAAATGAACATTTCTGTCGAGTACGACAACCCTCTCTTATGCCCGACGTAGATTCCACACTCCGTACGATCGCACAGTGGAAATATATAATCAAGTCTGATCTTACGAGCGCATTTTACCGAATCCCCCTGGCAAAAGATTCGATGAAGTATTGCGGAGTCGCGATCCCTTACCGTGGAGTTCGTGTATATACACGTTGTGCGATGGGAATGCCTGGTTCCGAAACGGCTCTTGAAGAACTAATGTGTCGTATAGTAGGGGATATCTTCTAAAAAGGTTGCGTAGCTAAGTTGGTAGATGACTTATTTTGTGGCGGTAATACCCCGGAGAAGCTTTTATACAAATGGGAGTGCGTTCTTCAGTCGCTACAAAAATCGGTAATTTGCCTATCACCTAGCAAAACTGTTATTTGCCCAAAATCGATAACAATCCTAGGTTGGATTTGGTCACAGGGTTCAATTTCCGCTAGCACACACAGAGTAGCAACACTGGCCTCGTGTCCCGTACCAGACACTGTGCGGGGTCTTCGATCATTTATCGGTGCGTACAAGATGCTAAGCCGCGTCATTCCGAATTGTTCCAACTTAATAGCCCCATTAGAAGAGAAAATAAGTGGTATGAAATCAGCTGACAAAATGATTTGGTCCGACATGCTAAGAGAACATTTCGAGTTTGCCCAAAAGTCTCTGAGCTCCCGTAAAGCCATCACGCTACCTAAATGCAGTGATCAACTGTGGATAGTCACAGACGGATCCGTCACTAAAAGCGGTATCGGAGCGACCCTATACATAAATCGTGAGGGTAAAGTGTCCTTAGCTGGATTTTTCAGTGCTAAGTTGCGTAAACATCAAGTGTTGTGGCGCTTTCCATTGCCGCTAGTGTCAAACATTTCAGTTCCTTTATTATTCAGTCAAAACTGCAAGCTAATGTGTTAACAGACAGTAAACCATGCGTACAGGTATTTGAAAAACTATGTCGCGGTGAATTTTCGGCCAGTCCGCGTGTCACATCTTTTCTTTCCGTTGTAAGCCGATACCAGGTCAGCGTCAACCATTTATCCGGTCGTGCAAACATTCAATCCGACTTTGCAAGCAGAAACGCACCCGTTTGTACAGAGCCTAATTGTCAGGTTTCTTGCTTTATATCGCGTACCGAAGATTCTGTCGTTCGAGCCTTAAGCATTCGAGACGTTCTCAATGACGAATTTCGCTTACCTTTTACCACCAGGTCGGCCTGGATTAATATTCAATCAGAATGCCCTAATCTTAGACGCACTCACGCTCATTTAAAATAAGGCACTCGGCCCTCCAAAAAACTGACAAACATCAAAGACGTCAAACGTTACCTGAATGTTGCATCAATCGCCAAAGACGGTTTGTTAGTTGTTCGGCGTTGTGATCCTCTTGCTGCACCCAACGAATTGATCATTGTTCCACGTAGCGTTCTTGACGGACTCGTCACCGCTCTACATATTAAGTTGTACCATCCGTCAAAACACCAATTAAACCTCGTCTTAAAGCGTCACTTTTACGCTTTAGATATACCAAAGGCGGCCGAACAGGCTAGTGACTCCTGTCACACATGCGTGTCTTTGAAACGGTTCCCTAAGAGCCTCGTCGAGCAGTCTTCAGAAGACCCACCGGACTTGGTTGGAATATCTTACGTGTCCGACGTTCTTAAGCGCAACCGTCAACTCATACTGGTCGTCAGAGAAACTGTAACGTCGTACACTAGTACATGCTTTATTAAAGACGAAAAACTGGGTAGCTTGCGAGATGGGCTAATACACTTATTGATACCTTTAAAGCCTTTAAACGGTCCCAGTGTTGTCGTTCGAGTTGACCCGGCCCCGGGTTTTCGCCCTTTATGTGACGATTCATATTTAAAGCAACTCAACATATCAATTGAAATCGGCCGTGTTAAAAATTGGAACAAAAATCCAGTTGCCGATAAAGCCATCGCTGAGCTCGAAGACGAGTTACTTCGTGAGGAACGCGATCATTCTCCTCTATCTGAAAATACACTAGTTAATGCTACTACGAGACTTAATTCTAGGCTTCGTCGGCGTGGAATGTCCTCCCGCGAACTATGGACTCAAAGAAGTCAGTTTACTCATGAACAATTACCAATTTCTGACATGAACCTTATTCGCGCACAGCACGAGGCTTGAAATAAAAATCACGGATTTAGCGAAATTTCTAAATGCAGTCGACCCGGTCGTCCGACCCCTGATATTACTATAGGAGATTTGGTTTACCTTTATATCGACAGGTCAAAGACCCAATCGCGAGATCGGTACCTTGTTGTAGCGCGTGATGGCAAATGGTTGTTCATCAAAACATTCTCAGGCAATCAACTCCGCGCCTCGTCCTACAAAGTAAAACTTTCGGAATGTTATAAAGTTTTAAACACTATAAGTGTCTAGCAAAATCCAAGATATTCTCAGAACGTGGACAATCAGGAGTCTGATTCAGATGACCATAACGAAGATAGCCTTCCTGGGCCTATCCGTGACCTACCACCAGATCGCGCGGAGCCCCCGCCTATTCTCATTTGCGAAAATATCGACGATGTTGAAAATCTGGACGAGCCGACTGCGCAACCTGATAAAAGTCTCGAACATGACTTGACACTTAGTAACTCGAGCACTGAACTAGATAATAAGCGCGTTCTCCGTAAGCGCTCCGAATTTAAAACGCCAGCGCGATTTAAAGATTTCATTTCCTTTTAAATTAAATGCTCACTCGTCACCTTGGGTTAATTGTTTACTTAGAGATACGTCATATTTCTTTCTGTATTTCATTTACTGCTCATTTTATGTTTATTACAATGTATATGCCTAGTATTTTGTGCTTAACTACTTATATAATAATATGCATTCGATGAAGATATAGAGACTTTAAAGGAGAAAAGAAATGTCAGAATTATTTTGTTTCTTATTGATAGTTATGTGTTTAGTTTATGCATATTGATAACATTTATTTTCATTCATGTTCTTACAATAACAGAGATTATTAGTTGACAATTGTAAAGAGAGAGAGAGAGAGAGACTTTAAAGGAGAAAAGAAGTTGCGCCAATGTATTGTATTGATTGTCACATGTATTGATTTGTATTATCTCCCTTACTCCATGTGTCATGATTATACATGTATGATTGATGGGTTATTTCCCTTTACTGTATACCGCCTCACGAACATTATTAAATGTGCCTTTCTAACGATCACATGTATTATGTTTTCTCTGCTTACTGGCGGAGAAAAAATACATATGATTCCCTATAACCTTGATGGTTAATTATTGTCGAGTTTTGAGTTCCTAGTTAAGAAAGTCGAGTTACGGAGTAAATATGAACCAATTTTAGTCTTACATATAATATCATTTTCTTAAATAAATGTATCAAGTATATTATAAAGTATTATCATATTACGTTAAAATGTTTACCAGTACTATAATGTATAGATATTTCTCGATAATTTGCAGGTTTCTATGAAACCTGAGATATATACCTATCCGACCATTTTGCCGAAAAAAATACAAACTGCCGAAACTGCATTATCAAGCTTTAGTATACAAGTGTCGAAATAACTTTGTGAGAATTTCAACTTTTTATTGCTTATTTCAAATAAGCTAAGAAATGTGGCTGATGACATATTCACTTGCAAGGAAATAATTCAACAGAATTGAATAATGCGATCTTTTTGAATCCGTATTTATGTGACCTTCAATTTAACCGTTTTGCTGGAGATGGGTTACGCATGTATTCGGCTATTAAAAAGAATAGAATTTCCACATTGAAAGTATAACAAAAGGGATGAACCATTTGGTTGACTGGTCCACAAACAAGATCATTCTAATACATGATGACAATTAAACACAACGATAAACATACTTGTAAGTCTACAATTTGAAATCAAACATAGCTAGAAAAATATTTTGTTGTACTTCAAATAATTCAACCTATACAATTTATTCAACAGTCCTGTTAAAAGGGCTTAGGCTGAAGTGAAAGGGGAGAAGAGGCTTAAAGGATACATATGCACCCCTTGCTCTGCAAAACCTAACCTCCTACCAAGTCCCTATCTTGGACACGTTCAAGGACTTGGAGCAGGAACCTGCATTATGTACTGAGGTAAATTAGTTTTGTCGTATAATCCCCTTCCCCATAATTTATATTTGTGATGTATGTATAAAAAAAATACAGCAGTAAACCCATAGAAAAAATCCACCCGAAAAGCACCAAACCTTACCAGAATTATAATATCCGTCTGTGTCTGTATGTTTGCAAATCAGGACCATGTGGAATTTAATTCTTTATAAGTATTCATAGTTACAAAAAAGGTGGAAGTAACTACTATATGATCTGTATAATACAATTAAAGTTGGAGGTCTAGAGAAAGTCATCAAAAAGAGAGACATCATTTTGTATAATTTATTAATGAAGAATGTCAGCTTCATCGCAAAAGTCTGACAAACGAAGTCGTTGTTAAACCTTTTAAAAAGGAATTTAATCATTGCATATGTCATTTGATCTGACTGATATGCAACGTATGTCTAATGGCAATTTTAATATAAAGAATTACCAAGATCATTTAACCAAATTTGCCATAATCGAATGTATATCACCAAAATGAACTGACGAAGTTACCTATAAACTTCATAAACATGTATTTCTCATATTTGGCTTTATATCAATGTCTTGAATGTGGCAAATGAGGTTTAGCAAGGTTCAAAAGTTATAAAACAACCATTTTCAAGTTTCAATTCACAGACAAAACTAAAAAAACATGCAGTCTGGAAGGATCTTTGATACCTTAACCATTAAGTCATTCCTACAATACCTACCCCGTTACTTTCTTAAATTTAATCATCTTAACAACGTGTTATATTGTTCTTTCATTTTTTTTTATTCTATTATTAATGTTACTTTTACTGTTGGATTGTTTTATGTGATATCCATTTAACGTGGCTCGGTATTTAAACATCCCGTCAATGTGTTTGTATTATTTTTCAATTTTTGCTGGTGTGTTTTGTGTAAGCGACTTTTTGTGTTTCTTTGCTTCTTATAACGTGACTCTGTACTTTAAAATATCCCGTCAGTATGATGTTGTTCTATTATATGTCATTATGATATATTTCTATTATGAATTAGAAAATACGTTGAACCACAAACGTCAAAATTATTCAATCGGGTAGTGGAATGAACTATTTGTGGATTCTTATGAAGTCTATATAATTTTTGGACTATATTGAATCTCAGTCTATTTCTGAAATTAATTCTTACATACTTTTGATTCTTTAACCCTGTATGCTAACATTGCTCATGTGAAATTTTATTATTGTTTGTATTTACATTGAACGACAAATATATGTGACGTATACAATTTTCTGACGTCAGACACGAATCACACAGAATCAATGAATGTGTTTGTGGATAGATGTTTTTGTGTTCCTTTAAATTGTTACTTTTAAAATTGTTACACGATGATGACTGCTGTACCCATATTTTGACTATTTTATTTGTTATGTCTGTTTAGTTCTCGCATCATTGTAAATATAACGGAGTTTAATGAGACTGTCATCAAAGTGAGAGGTTTAGCGCTATAAAACCAGGTTTAAACCACCATTTTCTACATTTGAAAATGCCTGTACCAAGTCAGGAATATGACAGTTCTTGTCCATTCGTTTCTGATGTGTTTTGTCATTTGATTTTGCCATGTGATTATGGACTTTCCGATTCGATTTTCCTCTGAGTTCAGTATTTTTGTGATTTTACTTTTTACATCAGACAGTGTCTAATTATGTTTAATATCACCCTATTGACCGAAGAGTGATCTTATACTGACACATGATGGGATGGGACTACTATGTTACATCCCAGCTGTTCTAGCATAAGGTATAAAACCATTTACGCTTCATTAAATCTAGCTGAAAACGCCAAACAATCATTATATTTACCTTAGTTATTACTACAATTAATAGAGTCGTCTTTGTGTAGGTATATTAATCATGGGTCAATATGCTAAAGGTCTTGAGTTTGAATCTCAGGTTAGACGCTAGATTTATCGTATAAATAATACAAAATTTCATTGTGGATTTCCACCAAATGGTTACAGAACAAAAGAAAGCATGCAGAACAAAGAAACTCAAGCCAGTGTGAGCTGGTGGTTTTTTTCTTCTTATATAAGTGTAAATTGATTAGATATATTGTCATGGATAACAATGTATTTTTACCATAGGGTGTTACCAACGGAATTCCTGAAACCCTTTCTACATTCCGAAAATTCAGCGAAAAAAATATTAAGCAACTATTTTGAACATAAAAAATACAATCTGTATTTGTGTATGTTAATCGTGTCCAGATGTTGGGTTTCTAACTCTGACACACCTATCCCTCGATATGTTCTAAAACTAATGTTTATTTAATGATTAGAAGAAGGTGTTCGGTTTCGATAAAACCGTAACAAGAAAAATATATTTATGATTACATTCATGAAACTGATACATATTATTTATTTGGGGTATAGCAATGACTCATTGCGTTATTTCAGTCTCTCCTGCCAAATCCAAAACATGTCTCAAAATGTCGTCCGTCTTAAACCCGTCCATTTTGAGAACTGATTGATGCACTTTTTTGCGATATGATTGCACGACACAGCCAGCCTTGACCTGCTGATCCATTTAGCACATGGATTTGACAAGAATATGCAAAACGGCAACTTTGACACTTTTAAAAGCTACTCCCTTGTCAAAGTTTGCATAAATCTGTCAAAACAAGGGTACTAGTTTGGGTTTCACTTAAAAATATTTATTTGTTTCTAATTTATCATGGTTTGATATTGTCAATTAAAAGGCTATCTGTTCTTTTTTATTTGAAGCTTAAAATTCCATGTAATCAAATATATGGTTTAGCATTGGGTGTAAGTTAATTACACACTCCGAGATAAGGCGTGCCGTTTTTTGTAATCATCACATAACTATCCCGCAGTGTATAACTATTACAAATCACCATTGGCCATTTTGGTAGAATAAATGAGCTAGATATAAGTTGCCTGTCGCGTCCTGTTTTTGTTTTAGTAACTTAGCTGTTTTTAGTCTTGTATTGATCTGATAAATTAAGATATGTTCTACTCATTTTGTTTTATAGGAAGATGTGGTGTGAATGCCAATGAGACAACTCTTCATCCAAATATCAATTTATAAAGTAAACCATTATAGGTCAATGTACGGCCTTCAACAATTAGTTTGTTCTAGTGTTTTAGTTGTACACCACTGTCCCCGATTATGATAAAGGTAGGCACCAGCATACAACGTGAACCCCTTCATATTCTATATATACCTATCTAAATTTTGCAGTCTGTCATTGAGTTTTGGTTCTGCATTGCTGTTTTTCATAATTCCATCTATATTTTTGTAATGTTTGTTCATTTGTAATTTTGGTTCGTACTTTCTATCAATAACTCAAATGTTCTACATCAATTTTCATGATGTTATTAAAAATAAATTTGCCACATTTAACCTATATAAAACGATAAAAGCATAGAATCATAGTATTTACTTACATATCATGCAATTTCTTCTGATATCCCTGTCGTTAATTAGCCATAGGAATCATGCAGACTTTCCTTTTGCTATTTCTTCATTTCTTATCTAAACCCACCAGAACAGATCAGAACCAAATTACCAGTACATATTATTCCCTCCCAGGACAACTTTATTCATCGTGAAATAATTAGGCGAAGGGGGCATCCAGACTTTTCTTTGATCATCTGTACGTCCGAAATGTTCTCCGTTCTCTTACTTTAGTTTACACACAATGCTCAATACAATCAAACACAAATCGATTTCTAATTCGCCGTTTAACATTTTAATATCAAACGTGTTACGAATGAAACTGTATCATGTTTAATAATGCAACAATCTATAATCGTCATTTCATATTATCTAATCACCAAACCTGGTAGAAATGATGCCTGACGATCTGCCTAATCATGCTAGGAATCCTACTCTGATCTGTTTATATGAAACCAAATGACAGATGTAAATTGTGCTCATGAGAAAAGATGCAGTGATACAAGTGTTGATCTTTTTTTTTAATTTCAAAATTCCATCAAAATGTTAATTTGAGTTTTAAAAAATTTCAAGGTTCAATGATGAGATGAAGACCCTTAACATAGATCGTGTTGACTAGATTATATCTATGAAATGTGTACACTAATGATGCCGCAAAGATTACAGTGACCTTTATTGGGAAAGTATTTCCTTTTTTAATTGACGTCTTATCATTGCAAAAATAAGCATACCCTTAGGCGAATGATATGAACAAGTGGAGAGTAACGGATGACTGCCAGAGTTTAGTCTTCATTTTTGGTGGTCAATTTGCAAATATCTTTCAATTCATAACAGGTACATGTACTCCAATAATTTTCATGATATTACTTAATTCTTATCGATTTTGAAATGCAAGTAAAATCAGAGAATAATGTTTATAAAAGGCAAGTACATTTCTGAATTTATTTTATAGAGTTTGAAGATGGCTAATTTTTTTTCTTCAAAATTGAGCATAAAACAGGCCAATTTTAAAGCGTTGGAATAATAAAATCATTTCTTTAGAATGTGTTTTTAACAAACATAAATGAAAGTATCCTCTGTACAACAATATTTAAATGCAGAAATTTTGCTACAAATGAATACCGATGATAAGAAAGGGATATTTCGCACATGGTTAAATTGGAGGAACATATGATGTGATGATTTTATCGTTTCAAAGGATTGCTATGGCTTTCCACCGTTTTCGAGCAGACCTGGTATTTAGGTTTCAGTAACATTTTCCTGTTGAACGTTTGAAATAAAATATTACATATTTGCATCGCTATTTTGTGTCCGAGAGTTCCTGGAGAGTGGTTATCATAATATACAATCTGTTTAGTTCAAAAGCTAAAGTAAGTATACCATCGACATGCGTGGTTGATTGTTGGTTACTTAACGTAAAGTGGATAATATTTCATGCATGTTATGGGTAAGAAGAAATTAGTTATAACTGCAATAAGTTCACAACTACTTTTACAAAGGTACTATTTCTATACCAAAAATCTGAAGAACTGGAACTCTACTTTTAATATGCAGTACTGTTTTGTTACCTCAGAATCATTACTATATTGTAGGTACCTGTATTTTACTGTACTTGGTTTGTACTTGAAACTTAAGTACTACAGATTTTTGGTTGCACCGTTACATTTTCATCAATTAGAAAGTTTGACTATTTCAAATCTCTTAAAGTTATGATGTGTAAACATGGAATATTGAGATTATTGTTGGTATAAACTCTGTACCAATATTTTAAGTACAAATCAAGTACTGTAAAATACAGGTACCTAAATATCACAATAATTCTAAAGTAAAAAAATAGTATTAAATATTAAAAGTAAATTTCCAGTATTGCAGATTTTAAGTACAGAAATAGTACCTAGTATGCAAAAGTAGCTGTGTGGGTCCTATGAGAGAGACTGTCCGGGACTCATGTCGAGGAAACTCGGGGTTTGTTAGATAAGGGCAGACATTATACCACATTTCACATACGGACCTCTAAACAGTTGTTACAAAACTTGAAAACATACAAATAGCCCGGCACCCTCTTTACGCGATGCATCGGATTTAACGTCCCCATTATCACCAGACATGACTGCGAACTAACACATCTGCACAGTCAAACGCTCAACTATGGCGAGAGTTTTACTGCCAGTCGAATAGACAAATAGTGACCATATTTCTATTCCAAAGTTAATAAAAGGAGTATCAAATACTACTCAAGTAGAAAAAGTTTTTGCTTTGTTTTTAAATTATTATGTTTGGAACCTTTTATTAGTTTTCTACCGATACCCACATATGTCTTAAGTCAGGCTATCTTCACTGGATATATGCATTTAGAGCAATGGGAAGGCTTAACAATCCGTATACTTTACGGTTTATGACACAAGTACTTTTTAATGCAAACGTAATTGATGCAAGACGGGATGTCCTCATAGACTAGAGTTTTATTTATAAGAAGTGTTTCGTATTCATGGTATTCATGGTATTCAGAATTTTATAATTTTCAATGAGACAAAACAAAACAGCTTTGTAAAGAAGTGATAAAGACATTATATGTTTTTGAACAATTTATAACACAACAAATTAATACATACACATGATACATAGGCATACTCATACTTATTTAATATAATTGTAATATATGTGGATTAGCATATTTGATATTACAATCATGCAATTTAACATCCAAAAATAAAAGTTTGAATTATTACAGTATCTTATAATGTTTCATTGTGTACATATACATATACTAAGGAATCGTTTGAAATAATTCATTTTGACAAGAAAGCTTTTAATACTATATCATCTAAACATATTTTACTTTTTTCAATTCTTTACAAATACGTGTATATATCAAATAAGGGGTTTTAAAATAAAGTGTAAAATAAAAACAAAATATCTATGTTTTATCGCAATGGCAGGTAATTCTAATATGTGGACGACGTCCCCTATTACAATTGAAAAATCAATAAAAAAATAAAAAATCGGGGTTGAACTGATGAACTCAAAATCGTTCAAATTTTTGTTGTTGCTTTTTTTAATTTCCGCATTTGCGCAGAACGCAGAAATCTTCTTCCTTCTTCCAGTCTCGTTATCGTGAAACTTTGAGTAGTCTAGTAAAATATAGGAACTCAAGGAACATAATACCAATATTTCATTTTTAATAATTCTTTGTCTTTGATATGAATTAACGTTACCTGATGCATTGCGTTTCTTTGTTTACATTGAACGTGACGTCATAAATTAAATAACGTCACAAGTAAAATCCCTTACAACAGAACCAACACCGGAAACGTTATGGAATTTATGTTTCTTTTTTTTTTAACAGATATGTAAGTTACAAAAAAAAATCATTCGGACTTCGTCCTCATTAACAGATAATGCCTGCCTAATATTAAGTAAAAAAGTGGTAAAATAGTTTGTTACTTTTTTTAATGATCTTATCATTCCAAGAACCTTAAATTTAACCTGACACATTTGTTCACTGCTAACATAGACATGAGTAATACATATATATTAGTTATGAGACATAAATAAAACAGACTCATTGAGTCTGTTGCTTAAAAAACATTACACACACATATTAATAAAGCATCAATAAATTATATGTGTACCAGACACGAGTTAATTATTTTTTTTAAATTTTATATCACCAGTTAAATCAGGTTATATTCAGACCTATTTTGAATGTTGCTTTAAATCATTTTGTTTCGTATCAATTTATGTGACTTTTGCCTGCCACGAGCTATACATTTTATACCGTTGTTTCCGTTTCATCAAATGGTATCATTGTCATGACGTTTTCCAGCAGTATAGGTATAGATTGAGGAATTTTAGGTTAACATTATGTTTTGACACCTGTTAAAAACTTATCTTGACCTTTTTATATATGTTATGTATGAGTGTCTTTATTTCCATAACATATATCCCACATCAGCCTTCCTCCTATTTGGAGAAGTATAACTTAATACTTAATATTATAAACTGCAACTACAGGTCACGAATGTGTTATGTGATTATTGTTTTTATGGTTTAATAATAACAATTAGGTTATCACTAAATCAAATAAAAGTATAAAAAATACAACAACAAAAAAGATTTTGGCTACTGTACAAATAAAAAAAAACAGCAGCATAGTATGACATATTAGGTACCACTACAATATGAATTTTATCAACAAAATACAAATATCACAAAACGTAAAAACTTTAAAATGATCTAGAATAAACTTTCATCGTAGGAGAGACATCAAGGATACAAGAATGGGTACCACGTACATGTATGACAACGATGCGAATTTGACAACACCACTGCCTGAAAATAGTATTAACACAAAACATTTATTAAAACTAGATGTACAATAATTTTTTCTAACTCCTTTAAAATTACTTCGATAAAGTACATGATGGACTTCATATTATATGCTTTTTCCTCATTTCATTAGTTAATTTGGTGAAATAAATAATGTGTATGAAATCTGAAAAGTCAGACTTAGACACCATGTATTAGTTATTGTATGTAGCCGGAATACACGTAAAATTAAAAAAAAATAAAACACGTCATACAACTTCGGTAGTCGTTATTGTGTTTTCTGTCATTTTCGCCAACGTAAACGATTTCAATATGCATACGTATTTTGTAAGAATGAAAGACAGAAATTAGAGCATACTTTAGTATTAAATAGGAATCGAAGATATCAAGCTTGGAATTTTGAACGACAGACACGCGTTTCTTCCACATAAAGCTCATCTGTGACGCTCGAATCAATTAATCGTTAAGTGTGCTACTTAAAAATTATGACTGTATTCACGTCATTGTCTTTGTCTTCGTGAATTTACGCGATGAAAAATATTTCAAAGTCTACTCTTGATACATGTATTTGGTTTCCTTGATGTTATTGATAAATTATAGACACTAGAAATATTAAGATAAAATGCTTATTGTAACGGCTACATTGACTAGTAATTGACTAATGATGCTAAATTATTAAATTTATCTTAAACTTACACATGGTAGGAGTGGTGGTTGGTGTTGCAGTATAACCTGCATTACATTTACATTTATTAGTATCAGCGGTGTCACATTCAGCATTGGTTACACATTGACCAACAGCAGTACAATCTTCATCGGGATTCTTTCCTGAAATTAAAATGAACAAACATATATTGAGTATTCGTCAATGTGACAGTAATCAGATACTCGGTATGTGTCTTAATAGTATTTATAACTACTAGAACACACCCGCGAAATCGCGGAAATTTACAGCTTGTAAACTGTTGTAGGATGAATTTTTGTAAACGATTTTATGTCTGGAGAATTTCAGAAAAGGTATCAAAAGCCCTCTCCCTTTTTACCAAAGTCCGTTATTTGTTTCCTTTCTGTTAAATTCTATTATTTTCGCGTTTCTGGCCTCGGAACACAATTATTCTTCACTTTTGCTACCATGCTCTTTTTGGTAAAAGTCAAATTAAATCAAAAAATTTGCACCGCTCCAAACATTAAATAAATGTAACTGTTTACAGACCATTATTATTGTAATAAAATATGCTTCTAGGACAATCCATCAGTGGTTTTTTATTTGAGAGCCTTATTAGCATGCCAATTGTGTATAAATGACTAAGGCTAATTTTTACCCTACTTACATTTTGGCTAAATCACTACTTTCACTTTCAACAATATTTTTTTTCCAAATATTTTACTTATTTCAATATATATGCCACTGATATGACTCCTTAAAATAGTAAACATTTCAAAGAAAACAGTAGACAGAATACTTAGAAAGCATGACCCCCACATAATGATTGGGAACTATATTCCAAGACCAAGAACAAAGACTTTTAAGTAAATTAATTGTGATCTGAAGCCTTCTGTATACTATGAACATACGTATATTATAAATAAAGTGTATTTGCTATTAACTACCAATTCCAAGTTTCTTCTCCACGGCGATCACTGCTATAATTATATAGAGAGTATCTATATATTATAGTAGTATAATCATAGTATACATGTAGATAAACGCGAAAATAATTATCCTCTCTCCGAAAACTTTGAAAATCATGTGCAAGTTTAAAACCGGAAGTCTTATCTATGACTCAAAGTCGGTCTGATGTCGGAAAACAATATCCGGACACATTTTTTTTCGTTTTTCTCCCAAAATAAATCAATCTGAATAATCATAAGAATGGATGACAAATGCGACTTTGCATGGAACCTGTTGGACGCAGAGGCATGATGATTAATTTATTGTGGAAAGAAGAAAAGAGACACACCAAATGAGATTTTCTCGTTTAATAGTATAGATTTACCGAGAAAAGTATACATTTTTTTTTAACAAAAACAATTAACAGTTACTTTGCGAAAGCAAATTTACAGATCTAACATTGTTGGGTTGATGTTTAGACGAGTTGTATATGCATTATGTAAACAGCCATGTATCACCATCATTATACATCATGTACTGTAGTACGCCGCTAGATTAAAACTGACGTGGAAAGGTAACACACGGCCAGCGAAAGCTCTTTTTTTTAGAGCCCAGGTGGTCGTGTGGTCTAGCGGGACGGCTGCAGTGCAGGCGATTTGGTGTCACAATATCACAGTAGCATGGGTTCGAATCCCGGCGAGGGAAGAACCAAAAATTTGAGAAAGCAAATTTACAGATCTAACATTGTTGGGTTGATGTTTAGACGAGTTGTATATACATTATGTACACAGCCATGTATCACCATCATTGATGGCGATCTGATGGATACATCTGTTGTAGAGTTGTCACTGACTCAGACGTACTTATAAATATAATTATTTTCTGTGACTGTATCTTACATTAATTTGTAGGATCCTTTACTATAGATAATTTAGCTGATCTGTAACAATAACATCTTCATGCCTTATATATCATGTACTGTAGTACGCCGCTAGATTAAAACTGACGTGGAAAGGTAACACACGGCCAGCGAAAGCTCTTTTTTTGAGAGCCCAGGTGGTCGTGTGGTCTAGCGGGACGGCTGCAGTGCAGGCGATTTGGTGTCACGATATCACAGTAGCATTGGTTCGAATCCCGGCGAGGGAAGAACCAAACATTTGCGAAAGCAAATTTACAGATCTAACATTGTTGGGTTGATGTTTAGACAAGTTGTATATACATTATGTACACAGCCATGTATCACCATCATTGATGGCGATCCGATGGATACATCTGTTGTAGAGTTGTCACTGACTCAGACGTACTTACAAATATAATTATTTTCTGTGACTGTATCTTACATTAATTTGTAGGATCCTTTACTATAGATAATTTAGCTGATCTGTAACAATAACATCTTCATGCCTTATATATCATGTACTGTAGTACGCCGCTAGATTAAAACTGACGTGGAAAGGTAACACACGGCCAGCGAAAGCTCTTTTTTGAGAGCCCAGGTGGTCGTGTGGTCTAGCGGGACGGCTGCAGTGCAGGCGATTTGGTGTCACGATATCACAGTAGCATGGGTTCGAATCCCGGCGAGGGAAGAACCAAAAATTTGCGAAAGCAAATTTACAGATCTAACATTGTTGGGTTGATGTTTAGACAAGTTGTATATACATTATGTACACAGCCATGTATCACCATCATTGATGGCGATCCGATGGATACATCTGTTGTAGAGTTGTCACTGACTCAGACGTACTTACAAATATAATTATTTTCTGTGACTGTATCTTACATTAATTTGTAGGATCCTTTACTATAGATAATTTAGCTGATCTGTAACAATATCATCTTCATGCCTTATATAGCATGTACTGTAGTACGCCGCTAGATTAAAACTGACGTGGAAAGGTAACACACGGCCAGCGAAAGCTCTTTTTTTGAGAGCCCAGGTGGTCGTGTGGTCTAGCGGGACGGCTGCAGTGCAGGCGATTTGGTGTCACGATATCACAGTAGCATGGGTTCGAATCCCGGCGAGGGAAGAACCAAAAATTTGCGAAAGCAAATTTACAGATCTAACATTGTTGGGTTGATGTTTAGACGAGTTGTATATACATTATGTACACAGCCATGTATCACCATCATTGATGGCGATCCGATGGATATATCTGTTGTAGAGTTGTCACTGACTCAGACGTACTTATAAATATAATTATTTTCTGTGACTGTATCTTACATTAATTTGTAGGATCCTTTACTATAGATAATTTAGCTGATCTGTAACAATAACATCTTCATGCCTTATATATCATGTACTGTAGTACGCCGCTAGATTAAAACTGACGTGGAAAGGTAACACACGGCCAGCGAAAGCTCTTTTTTTGAGAGCCCAGGTGGTCGTGTGGTCTAGCGGGACGGCTGCAGTGCAGGCGATTTGGTGTCACGATATCACAGTAGCATGGGTTCGAATCCCGGCGAGAGAAGAACCAAAAAATTGCGAAAGCAAATTTACAGATATAACATTGGTGGGTTGATGTTTAGACGAGTTGTATATATAGATATACATGTATAGATAGCATCCCCTCAAAATTCTCAAAAGAAAGAAAAACTTACACCACTTAATTGTACTAAGATATTGACTATGTCCGAAACTTCGTAAAAAAACAGATATAAATTTCAGAAATAGAGAAGATACAAAAAGAATTTTTGTTTGAAGTGCTCAATCTATATCGAAAAAAGATCAAGATATTCAGCAGACCGTTTAGTTTCGTAAGTATACGTAATCTAAAAAAAGCTGTGACACATGAAATGCAAACACTAACTTAAATGTGGGTTATTGAGTGACAGGACATCATTCATCTATACATACGGCTAATTTCAAGCATTTCTTTAATAGGCGATTCATTTCAATTAATCAATGAATGGTTATAGCTGTTTTTGAATACATGTATATCAAAGGATAGTGATTTTTTAATGTATCCTGCACACAGTGCAATGTTTATCAAAGTTTGAGGGAAATGTTGAACTTTAATAGTCTATCGATAGGTGGCAGCTAAATGTTGCGATCATGCTCAAGCTTTTTAACCACTTTGGCATTCGGTATGAACAGCAAAATGAATAAAGTAAATTCAGTACACATTGATCGTTTATATTTTAAACATGTGGTATTTAAAACGTGAATTGGTTACCTCCGCAGCGCTTCCCCTTGATCAGGACATCTGCTACCAAACATTTTGAAAGCGAAAGAAGTTAAACTTCCTTAACACATGAAAAACTATTTCGTCAAAAGGACACAATAGAATAACACATCTATAAGAATAGAAATTCAGCTTGAAATATAATCAAACAGGTTAAGCCCTAAACTATTTACATATGACATTTACAAATACATATGTGCTATGAAAAATCAGACCCAAAAAATCAATTTGTAATCACTAAAAAAAAAATTAGTAATTTTACAAATATATGTAAGTACACAGTTCAATTTCCGATGACTAAGATTACACGGTACGTAATTCCAATAAACATATAAGTTATAATTTCTGACAAAAAAAGACACTCATAGGAACGTGGCTTAAATATATATTTTTCAACTATATAACATTGGAATCCAAAACGTATGTTTGATTTGTCGGTGTTCAACGATAATTTCAGTAAAACAGTGCATGCACCTCTTGGTAGAGCAGAAGCAAAATGTATCAGTTAGTTTTTGGCCACACAAGTTATAATTTACAATAACAGGTTTGCTCCCAGACTTACTCAGTGTGCAAGTGGTTGAAGCTAAATAGTGTGTGGCGGCTTTACACTGACATTTTCCCGTAGTATCTAGTATACATTCCGTGTCCGGGTATGTACATTGACCAGCGGCAGGATCTGTTTCATCGCAAGCTCCATCCAAGCCAGCTACAACTGTAATTAGTAAATGATATTAAAATATTATGGATTCATACAGAGATTTTGGAAAATAAATAAATGGAACAGAAACAGTGAGAAATAAATTCATGGCAGATTTGATTCTCCATCTGTCATATACAGTATTGTTATATCATAATTATAATTATATCAAAAGAACAGAAACAATCTGACAATTGGTAAATACAAATCGGTATCTTCGATGGGTAATTTTATCCGTATTCCGTATGTATAAATACCGTTTACTATGATTATCATGATTCTCTTTCATTACCTGACGTCAATGATCCATATCGATTTTACCCAATGATGCCCAAAGTATAGTTCTTAATTGTGTCATAAGTTACATTAACAAAGTATGTCGTTTAAGGCTCTATTTGATTCAAAAATTGAATGCTTCACTACAGTAACATATTTTTTGGCAAAGAAGTAAGTTTGAATAATTGTGTTATTGACGTATACTCCACATTTATATCAGTATAATTTATCAACGGTTTAAGTCATGTGCGGTAAATTCATACAAACTGAAATTAACAAAAAACTAAATAAAAATATCCGGGGTTTTTTCTCTCTCATAAACTAGCTTCTTAATTACTTAAACAGTCATATCGTAGTGCTCTTTTTTTTTAAATATCTATGAAAAAGGTACATATATGCCTTATACACGATTTCCCGAAATGTTTTGTAGTACATAGACTAAAATTTACACATTTAGGTCGTTAACTAGTGAAAGTTGTATAATCAATATGTGAAGCGCGAAAGTCTATCCATCCCATTTACGAAAAAAGTGACAATAAGTGATATAGAAAAACGTTCACCAATTCACACTTGTACGACTTTGCCCCCGCAGAGCTATAGAAAAACAGTACATCAACGGGTGTTACACGGACTCTTTTTAGACGATACACGGACTCTTTTTAGTTGTTACACGGACACTTTTTATGAATAGAATCACTCGTGCATGATCAGTGAGTTCATGGGCACTTTAACTTTCAATTAGATTTGAACTTTTTGGTTTACCGGTTTATTTCCTGCCTTTTTATTGAACAAAATATTTACGTTAGCATCAATATCTTCAACATTTTCAGTTAAATACTATTCATATAATTCTTGAGATTTAGTTCATTTATGCGTCTTGAATAACCAAGAGGTCCTGAAAAAAATTAGGTCATCTTGACCTTCATTTCACAAATGACTGACTGATTAAAGATTGCAGTAGAGTCCATTTCTGAGATACAACTCGAAGAGATATAATAATAGTTTGTCAGTAGATGCGTCTGTAATAGTCAGGAGTCCTTAAAATATGTCATCTTGACATAAAATTCATGGATGAGTAAATGAGGTGAAAGGCTGCGTTTAAGTCCATATCTGAGATGAGGAATACAAATATTTTGTCAGTAGATGCAACTTTGATAGTCACGAGTTTCAAAATCAAGTCTTGAAAATGAATTAGATGATATTCCATTTAATCAACTGCACTTAAAAGATATTCGATTTCATCAACTGCACAATTCAGTTATATTTTATAGCATTATCATAACTTATTGGATAGGACCAGTTATAGTAATTGAGGATTAAAGTCAACTCAATATACAGATTGTTCATATAATACTTAGCATTTTTTTTTACATCAAAAACCTCCATATTTCCGGCCCACAAACTTGGTGCGTGCACAAATTAACTCTCTTGTTTATCATTTATATATCATTTATTGTGCAATTCATCCGAACCTTGCCCAATCTTGCGTCGACCAGGGTCCCAAACTATACACAAATGGGCAAGTACAGTCTGTGTTGATATAAATGGGGGGAAATATGCTAGGAGACGTCACACGATATTAGTGTCACTAATCCGTAACATTCTTAAGATATTTTTTTTAGTAACATCAAGACCAGATTTTCAGCAGATCATGCGTTTCTTTCTCTTTATAAAGGAATTGTATAATATTTGAAGTATGATGTGTGTTTACAGGTTTTTTGGTTATTATCTACATGTAATCATTGCCAATTTCTAAACGTTATGATTCTGGTAAACCGTTTGCTTTATTTTCGGAACAGACACAAGCAACAGATACAGCAGCTATACTGACCGTTTTATCTGTTACAAGTTAAATTTGCATTTAAACCATACTCGTTGGTAACCACGGAAACTAAAGAACCGACGAACACTCGGGATTTCAACGATGGAGGTGCTATTTGTTCATCTACCGGATTATCTTCAATGCTTATTGGCCTTCCCAACGTATGAATACGAATGATATAAATTTTCAATTGATTTAAGTATACCCAGCTTTTTTTTTTGCAACACAAACATCACATTTAAAATATGAGAAATGTTTTATAAGTGGAGACATTGTTTCAATTTTCCTGAATTTATGAAGTTAATTTGTAAGAAAGTGTTGTATTTAGATATAGCAGTGCGTTATGTATATGAACGTGTATCGACGTTCAAAACGTTACAAATAAGTCCCATGCACATTGGATTGGACACAAAAGGTTATAGATATCTGTTTTAGTCTGCAGCGCACCATCCACATACATGCAACCATGCTTACTTAAGCATTTGTAGTTTCCAAATCTTGTTCAAATTTGAATCGTAAATCTTATCGAATGCAAGTTGTCTGACACTACGAATACACATGCAATGCATCAACGAACATTTTGTGTTAAGGAAAATTTCTATGGACATCTATATATTTTTCATACAAATTTCGTAACGCGAGTTTCGTTGAAGTGAGAAAAAAATGCAGTAGATGTACATTGTTTTGGTATAAAAGCATTATACTTGCTATATTTTTCTGAACACCAATTGTATCTTTATATAGTATATTATGTTAATCTCGCAATAGTTACTGATACGGGACACACTTCATGCGTTTTCTGATTCCATTTTTTTCGGCTCCAACCGCATTTCAAGAGAAAGCGAAAATTGCGTTATGAAGGTGTTATGACGTTCATGAACAAGAAAACAAAATAAGCAATATTACAGAAAAAAGAATCCACTTAACTCGTTTTAACAACATCATGCAAATTGTTAAACGGACAGAAAACACATTAACATTTACGAGCTTTGGGCTAGTGGTTCCCTTTAATTCATCATCGCACTGCATGATGTTTGCAATATTTCAAAAGAGAATACTATATTAAGCTTTCTTTTGAGTTATTGCATGCTAGCAAATCGTTTTTATATTTATACTGAAACATGTTTTAGAATAAGTGGAGAACGTTTTTTTTCCGTAGTAACACCAGTATCTTTAATGGGATTTTATAATAACAGATAAATATTTTGAATACATCAGCCGAAAAAAATCAAATAAAAACGATAGTTATATTTATATTTGTTGATTTGTATCATTTGCAATTTAACATTAAAATAATAGGAGGTGTGGTCAATACGTCAATAAGCCATTCATTGTGGTCAATACGTAAATAAGACATTCATTGTGGTCAATACGTCACTAAGACATTCATTGTAGTCATTATGCCAACAAGACATTCATTGTGGTCAAGTCGTCAATAAAACCTACATTGTAGCTTATACGTCAATAAGAAATTCATTGTGGTCAATACGTAAATAAGACATTCATTGAGGTCAATTCTTCCAATAAGACATTCATTGAGGTCAATTCTTCCAATAAGACATTCATTGAGGTCAATTCTTCCAATAAGACATTCATTGTGGCCAATACGTAAATAAGACATTGATTGTGGCCAGTACGTCAAAAAGACATTCATTGTGGCCAGTACGTCAATAAGACATCCATTGTGGCTTATACGTCAATAAGACATCCATTGTGGCTTATACGTCAATAAGACATTCGTTGTGGTCAATACGTCAATAAAAAATTCATTGTGGTCAATTCGTCAATAAAACCTACATTGTGGTTTATACGTCAATAAGACATTCATTGTGGTCAACACGTAAATAAGACATTCATTGAGGTCAATTCTTTCAATAAAACATTCATTGTGGCCAGTACGTAAATAAGACATTCATTGTGGCCAGTACGTCAATAAGACATTCATTGTGGCCGGTACGGCAATAAGACATCCATTGTGGCTTATACGTCAATAAGACATTCATTGCGGTCAATACGTCAATAAGACATTCATTTTGGTCAATACGTAATTAAAACATTCATTGTGGTCAATTCTTACAATAAGACATTCATTATGACCAGTACGTCAATAAGACATCCATTGTGGCTTATACGTCAATAAGACATTCGTTGTGGTCAATACGTCAATAAAACATTCATTGTGGTCAATTTGTCAATAAAACCTACATTGTGGTTTATACGTCAATAAGACATTCATTGTGGTCAATACGTAAATAAGACATTCATTGAGGTCAATTCTTTCAATAAGACATTCATTGTGGCCAGTACGTAAATAAGACATTCATTGTGGCCAGTACGTCAATAAGACATTCATTGTGGACGGTACGGCAATAAGACATCCATTGTGGCTTATACGTCAATAAGACATTCATTGCGGTCAATACGTCAATAAGACATTCATTTTGGTCAATACGTAGTTAAAACATTCATTGTGGTCAATTCTTACAATAAGACATTCATTATGACCAGTACGTAAATAAGACATCATTGTGGTCAATACGTCAATAAGACATTTATTGTGAGCAAAACGTCAGTAAAACATCCATTATGGCTCATACATCAATAAGACATTAACCCCAAGGGTGACTGGGGTATAGAAATATGGTCGCTTGGTCTTCTCCCGACCGGCAGTAAAACGCTTGCTGAAGTGGGGCGTCCGTTTGGCTGTGCGGGATGTATCAAGTTCGCAGTCACGTCCGTCAGAAGGGGACGTTAAATCCGATGCCTCGTGTAAAGAGAGTGCCACGCTCTTTGCACGTTAAGAACCCTTGCAACAACTCTTTGAGGGGTCCGTAGGTGGCCTGTTGCAAGGCAAAAATTCTGTCCCTATCCAATATACCCTCATTTTCCAGTGGCAGTCCAAATTTCCCAGACCATCATCCTAGATGGCCTCTATTACAATAACCTACCTATTGTATTTATTGTGAATTTGTTCTCGTCCTGAATATGCATGAAATATTTGCCACTGGACGTTAAGCAACCAACAATCAATCAATCAATCAATAAGACATTCATTGTGGTCAATTCGTCAATAAGACGTTCATTGTGGTCAATACGTCAATACAATATTTATTGTGATTAATATTTCAATAATACATACATCCAATCAAACACAAGTAATCTTAGAAGTTCAAAGTATGATATGGCAGGGGGGATCTTGAAATGAACCAACAGATGAATGTTATGAGTTTCATATTTTTCTCTTCCTTTAATTCACGTAATACCTGAAACAATTTTTAGATCTTGCTTTTGGAAAGTGCGCAAAAAATGGATAATATTCGAACTAACGTTCATTTTATATCGTATGGATGAGAGCTAAACAGATAAGACAGACAGACACTTTAATAAATCAAAACTGTTAGAAGCGCATCATGTATAGATTGACTATTATTTGTGAATCACTTCCATCAAAAAGTGGCACTTCTGGGCTATTTTTTTCTCCAGAATCATGTTATTGTCATCTTCAGAATTGACCTTCACATACATGTATTCATGAAATAAATTTAAATGGAAAACCTTTGACAACCATGTTTTCTCATTGCTTTCAAAAATCAATTCAGTGTCATTTTTTTCTTCTATAAAACATAAGAAATTATTATTTCTTCTAATAAAAAATACTCCCTTTCGCATAAGTTACTAGCATTAAGTTAAAATGAGTCATTATTCATCCATGCATTAACTGCGAAACTGGATTCTTGTACAGGTCTAAAAAAGGGTATTACAAAGTATTATCATATACTTAGCATTGATATGATAGCTTTTGCATATGTGTAATGAGCGGAAGTACACAAGCCATAATTTCCCACCCGGGTGATAACCCATATCAGCCCGGGCTGATAACCCATATCAGGGGCGTCTCGTGCAAAAACCCATAACAGTGCTTCTCGTGCAAGTTACTTCCGGTGTTTCTGGTATCGATTGTTTACTTTTCCATTGTGACGTCAGATATTTTTATGACGACGTCAAAATTTACGGGAACTTTTGTGGGTATAGTTTAGTACTTGCTAACAAATGCCATTGACAATTGAGAATCATTTTATAGTACAACAAACATGGAGTAATAATGATCATAAAACTCTTCCAAATTTTCAAAATGCCTCTATAGGAAAAATTACCATACATATATATGGAGGTAGTGATACTGTTGTTAGACAATTATGGTATATTTGATTCATAATTTAACTTCTTTATAAAGTTTATGACTGTTTTAGTTATTGCATTTGTTTATTTGCCTTACATAAAACTATTGTCGGAAGTATATGATAAAGCGATTAATACATGGCCTTTTCCATATCAGCCTGGGTATCATCCCTCGACCCATATCAGCACCTCGACTCCGTCTCGGGCTGATATGAATCTCGCGATGATACCCAGGCTGATATGGAAAAGGCCATGTATTAATCTCTATTTAATTACTCAAACCAGGGACGGGCAATTTTGTATCGTTAAGAAAGAAAAAACGTAAATGTTTTGAAATTCATTCTTACATGTTAGTGATATATTTTTGAAATTTAAGCAGTGAAATTCTCTTTAAAATGTCAACATTTGACATAGATGTTAATAAATTTTAAGACGATTTACCTAAAGTTGTTTTCTTTCTTTGATTGTCACGTACCTAATGTCAACATTCCACTACAGTCGGAAAGCAAGCCCTTAGAAACGACCGTTGTTGCTACTTTCTTAAGACAACAATGGGACTGAGATTAAAACCCGCCATTCTGAAATTGCGTTAATTTCGCGGATTTTTTTTTGGCGCCAATTTGGAAGTTTATCTTTTTTTCAGTTTCCTACTTGCCATTAGGGTCTGAAATAGATTTATTTCGATTTTTTAAGCATGGAGTTTATTATCAAAAGGAAAAAAAAATCTCAAACATGTCAAATTGGTCGTGTTTTAACGATCCCGTAATGCCGTTGATCGTCGTTTAAAATTATTTTCTTTATTTTTCACAGATTAACAAAGACTATATGTACTATACAAACAATTAATAATACGATCTCAAAATTAAAAAAAATCATAAAGTATAACGTTCTATTACCCTTTGGGAAACCCCGTTTGAACTAAATTCCAAAAGAAAGACATTTTTTGACATTGTAGTTTTTCGGTCTCACACATCGATGTCACCTGGCATCTGAACACAGTCAATGTACACACATTTAGTATGTTTGTTTGAAAAAGTAATGGCGAGATCAGCTGTGAATATTTGACTGGATTAATTATTCTCTTTAAGTCAGTGAAATGTATGACTTAACTAAAACAAGGTAAGGAAATCTTATACTGTCTCTGCACAACCTTAACTGCTTTAGATGACTGACATAAAACACATTCGTTGTTTATAATAATATTTTTTTTTGTTATAAAGGAATCCTGCAAAAGTAAATGAGAAAGTATTGCCCTAAATTTGAACTTAGGCAGCCAACAACCATTTGATTTTCTGTAGGGGGTAGAGGGTGGTGGCTATTGGTTGTTTTGAAAAAAAAAGTTTGTTTCCAATTTTTGGATAAAAAATAATTTGTTTTTGACCCTGAGAAAAAAAAATGTTTGTTTTACCCTCAGCTGCCATTAAATGAAATGCTAAAATTGAAAGAGAAGAATTGGTTTCAACTTGTCTGGAAAAAATCCATAGTTCCCCCCTCCCTGAAAACAAATCCATAGTTCCCCCTCCCTGAGAACAAATGGTTGTTGCCTTCAAACAATCTCTTTCAGAGTATCATTTTAATCAATCTTATTCAAAGCATTATCAAACTGACATGAAGTGTGACTTACATTTTGACTTGTGATCTAAAACATAATTGTTGACTTAGACCCCAGAAAATGCTCTGAAATACTTTTATATAAATGTAAAAATGCATAGTTTTTTTAATGTTATTATTATTTTTTCAAATAGAAAAGGAAAAATATTACTGAGACTGAGTCTATTTTGTTCTTATTTATTTTCAAGTTCATGATTAGCACCATTTATTTATTGGTTTAGTGTGTTATTTTTATAATTTGAGTCCATTCATTAGAACTATAACTTGCATGAAATCAATGAGACAACATGTATTGTTATATTTAGTTTGTTCATACAAGGATTGCAAACTAATTTTACTTTTATGAATTTAAAATAATGAAGATTTTACATTCCGAATACTTTCATTATGATCTCTTTTAAGTTTAAATGAAAAAGGTAGGACCAACTTGCAGGTGTCAGTAATGAAAGGAATTTCTGTTTTTTATCATTTTAATACTGTCTTGATCCATTATTCATGAATATTTAGACTACCCTTGTATAAATTGAGTAGACATTTATTTCTGTGTTAAAATAATTTGGTTGCAGCAGTAAAAATACTTTATTAAATTAACTCTTGGAATATTAAAAATTAATATTAAATAATTAACCATATTATGGCACATAGGGACACATAGGGTCTATTTCACAGGGACTGAGTTCTAAAAAGTGATAACATGTGTTTCTCTATTTTTTGGCACATGTTTACAGTATCAAAATTTATTTAATAAGATAATTTTTAATAATATCCACATGTAAATAACAGCATATGGTGCTTGACATAACAATAGTTTGTTTATGATAGTGTCAAACAAAGGGACGTAACTCGTGAATTACCATTGGCCCCGCTTCGCCAGAAATATCGACACATCTAACTGGCACATTTGCGTATCTTAGCATATCAACTGGCACATTTGCGTATCTTAGCATATCAACTGGCACAAATTTGACATATCATAGTCCAAGTTATGTTACATAACATAATTTAAATTCAGCATAGCTTCCCGAGAAGTTAAGAAAGAAAATTACGATTTTAATTTTCTGTGACCAATTTTTTTCGTCAACACCTTGGCTTTGAAGACACATTTTGAGAGAAAAAAATGAGTTTAATCCATAATTGAGTTGAGTAATATATTTCTTATATACTCAAGAATGTTCACTTAAAAGGAAATTAGTTTTAATTCATGCAAACAACTACAAATTCTAAAAAACGAGCTTCACTTTTTTTGGTAAAAAAATGCCCATATATGGTAATCACATGACGTCCATTGTTGCTTTAAGAAATGGGGTCAAACCGGGGTCAGCTTTCCGACTGACTACTTATGACGTCAATTGAATTGAACAGTTTCAGTATTCAGACTAAATATCGTTGTTGTTAACGCGATATATTTGGGCAAAACTCATAAAATACAAAAGTTATGTCCTTACTTTAAACAAATTGTTGGTTTTTTTTTTTAAATTTAACATGGGTCAAAGAAGTGGCCCTGTTGAAGTTATGAGAAAAAAAATTGACTAAAATATTTGCAACCTGGCATCACACTTGACATGTATCACATAATATATTTTGCATAAAAAATAATTATCTGTTCGTAATTCTGACCGATAATGATTTTATAAAATCTTACCTGCAGCACATGCTCCGTCCTTATTTGCAAAAAAATTGGTACTGCATGCGCATGTTAAGCTTGAGCATTCTCCATTTTCTAAACACTGATCGGTTGGTGAAGCTGTGCATGCTTCATTTAACGCTATTTCTAAAATAAAAATATCTAATTATGTATAGAACTTCTTAAAAATTGAAAAAAATACCGATTCACTTCTTAAAATGTGTATGAAGTTGTTTTAAACTAGATAACATTCGCTTTAACTCAGATTTCTTGCTCTCAACGGTCACACGAGGAATATGTCAGGGTGAAACATGTAGGCGATCTTTACCGTAAACAGATTGTAACATCAGAACAACTGACGATTTTCATTTTTGCCTTTCGGGAGTTATCGTCGTTGCGTAATTGGGAAATGAACTATATATTGATTTCGTGCGATATCTTTATAATGCCTTATCAAATACTTTTTAATTTTTTTCATGATCTCTCACGACAAAACATGTCCCAAGTCCGAAGCCTGTAGATTAGTTGCTGTCGTTGATTAATGTCTGTAATATTTGTTTTTGGTAAATTGTTTTGATATACATTAGGCGTAAGATTTCAGAATTATCCTTCAATTTTTTGCTATACAGATGATGTTCTCTTATTAAATAATTTAAAGTTTGAAGACTATGTTAAACGCATCTATCACATCAAACTTGAGATAAAGGATAAAACAGATACAGTTAAGTCTGCTTCATATCTTGATCATGTTGATTTACATCTAGAAATTCACAATGAAGGTCGGTTGAAACAAAACTTTACGACAAAAGAGAATATTTAGGCTTCCCAATTGTGATCTTCCCATTTCAATGTACCAACATTTCAGCAGCGCCTGCATGTGGAGTATATATCTCCCAGCTGGTACAATATTCCAGGGCTTGTATTTTTTTCATGATTTCATTGATAGACGGTTGCTGCCCACAAGAAGGCTCTTAAACGTAGAGTTCTAAATGGGGAAGTTGAAATCATTCCTTCGTAAATTTTTGGACGCCATCACGAGTTGGTTGACCGTTTATATGGAATATCTGTTTCAGAGATGACGACGGACATGCTCCAATTGACGTTACCACAAACCAGTGCGATTTTCCCTGAATGTGATCTACCAATTAAGTCTGATAACCGGGTTTGTTCATACATGAGCACTACAACGGGTGCCACATGTGGAGCAGGATCTGCTTACCCTTCCGGAGCGCGTGAGATCACCTTCGGTTTTTGGTGGAGTTCGTATTTGCTCTATATTTGGTATTCATTGTTATGTTTGGTGTACTGTTGTTTGTCTTTTGGTATTTTTCTCTTTTTTTTGTCATGGCGTTTTCAGTTTGTATTCGACTTATGAGTCTGAATGTCCATGCGATATCATTTGCCCCTCTCTTATAATGTTAGAAAATCCAGTTTTTCTGTCATTTTGATAGCCTCCTATAAATTGTTTTTGCCGTGGAGAGCTTTTTTCAATCAGGTTTTCATTAAATTGAAATATGTTTTAACTTCCATACAACAACAAGAATACGTTAACATTTTCGAATTATAAAGAAAGATATTGCGCATCCAAAAACTGTAAATAAACAAATTGACAGTCTTCCTGAAGAACAAAAAATAAATACATCAACAAGATAACATGAGTATACATTGATTATTTCATATCTTTTCATTTAAAATGTTAACTCATTTAGACCCAACCATTTTCCTTATCTAACTCCTTACGTGTTGAGGTAGTTAAACATCTGTGGCTTTCAATAAACACATCATAGATACCAGGATTAAAGTTTTGTATTTGCGGCAGAAGCGCGTTTTGTCTACAAAAGACTCAATATTGTGGGTATTAGCGTTACTGATGAAGATTAATTCAGATAAGCGCTTCGGTCACTGCAAATCCATAAAGTTTCAGATTCATGTTTTATAACAAATAGTTTCAAATATACACGAAAGACAGCAGAGTTAATTGTTTGACAGTTTGCAGTGACATTTCAGATTTAATTATTTGAATTTAACGGCAAATGTTTAGCAATTATGAAATGTCTCATCAACGTTCATGTTTGCTTCATAGATAAAATAATTTGAAAACATCGTTTGGTTTAAAAAAAAGATGCAACCATTTCTTCTGGCTGTTTTTATAGTTTTCAAACTACAAACATTGGACGTTAAAGGAATTAGGATGACTCAGTCTATGCTCTTTGCAAACCCGTTTTGCAAAATATTAGAACCGTTTTGTTAAATATTCACAATTTTCATCGTAGTTTTGACAAATATGTTTCAGTCGTTCCAGATTGGTTGTTGAGTTCCAATTGCATCATCCAGACCACTTTGTTTTTTTAACATATTTCTTTTTTTTAGTTTTCCAAAATGATAATATAGTCTTACAATCAACCCTTTAATATTCTTCAAGCTGTAACTCGCGAATTATGGAGTCTTTATATATATTTCAAATTATTGTCGAATCTTAAGGTATTCCTTTATTAATAGGTGCACATATGTAAACTGGTTTTTTTTCTGAGATAATCCTTGAACACCGACTAGTTAAAAATACTTGGATTATAATGTCGTATTTCTTGAATAATAATTTGTGTTTAAGCCGCGTTCTTATGAGTGTCATTTTGTCTTTGTGGGAAGATATGACTACTATATGATAGTACAGTGTACTCTTAGTCAGCGGAAGTACATGCCTTAAAGGGTTTACAGAAGCTTGCTTACGTCTACCACATCAACTGTGTATATCATACAGCCATACTGCACATAGCCTAATAAGTCACACTTAGCATATTTTGGCAGCAGTATGCTATTAAGTGAAAACAGAGAAACAGTTTCATTTTACTAGTTAAAGGCGTGTTCTTACTATCCTATTTACATTAAGACATCTTAGTATACCTCAGGCCTGTTACAAAGATAACAGAAGATGGTTACATTTGTACATGTGTTTTTGCTGAAAAGTGTGGGGGAATAAGTGTGTGATTCAGCTGACGATACCAGTTAAATGAAATAAAAATATATATTGCCGTCTTCAGGAAAAATCACAAGCGCTCGTCCCAGTTAAGTATAATTTTCCTGAGGCTTAACCTGTCAAAATGGATAAAAAGAAATTTTATGAAGGAATAATTTCCAGGCTTTGTTGTCAAAAAGAGATTTATGACACAAAATCTCTTCACGCTCATAAACAAAAACAAACTAGAGGCTCTCAAGAGCCTGTGTCGCTCACCTTGGTTTATGTGCATATTAAACAAAGGACACACATTACAGATAAGAATAGAATTCATGACAAAATTCTCTGGGTTTTTTTTGTGTGGTGATGACTTGTTTGTAGATCTTAATATACTGATCATTCTTGCTGTTTTCAATTATCTCTATCTATAATGACTTTGGCCTAGTAGTTTTAGAGGAAAAGATTTTTGTAAAAATTTACAAAAATTTATGTAAAATGACTTTAAAGGGCAATAACTATTTTAGGGGTCAATTTACGATTTTAACGAGAGAAATTTATGCATTACCGAAAAATTATTACACCAGGGTTTTCGATATCACAAAACTAGTCAAAACATTTACTAAATTTGATCATAAGGACATCATTCATAAATATAGCTCAACATGCAGACTTCTTATACGTTCAGGTATTTCAAATCCATTTTTTTATGGAAATATTCTTTATAAAGCACAAAAATGTCAGTATTCACCTCAGAAGCTAACAAAACCTTTAAATAGACTTATTAAGAAGGGATATAGTTACGATACTGTTGTCAGGTCATTAAAGATTGCATATTTTGGCGTTAATATTGATTCACTTATAGGGTCTTTGCATCAGAACTAAACACATTTATTTAAAAACCAGTTGTTGGCATGACACGGGTTATGTTCTTCTCATATATGTTATGTTAATAGTCAGGCATAGATTAACTTAGCTGTGTTTGGCAAAACTTTTAGGAATTTTGGTCCTCAATGCTCTTCAACTTCGTACTTTATTTGGCCTTTTTAACTTTTTTGGAATCGAGCGTCACTGATGAGTCTTTGTAGACGAAACGCGCGTTTGGCGTATATACAAAATTTAGTCCTTGTATCTATGATGAGTTTATTTATGGTATGTACTAAACCACTAACGGGAAGGATTGTGCCTGATATTCATATGATGAAGACAATCTTTCAATCAGTTTAATTGAAGTCTGGAGCTGGCATGTCAGTTAACTGCTAGTGGTCTGTTGTTATTTATGTATCATTGCCATTTTGTTTATTGTCTTTGGTTACATCTTCTGACATCAAACTCGGACTTCTCTTGAACTGAATTTTAATGTGCGTATTGTTATGCGTTTACTTTTCTACATTGGCTAGAGGTATAGGGGGAGGGTTGAGATCTCATAAACATGTTTAACCCCGCCGCAGTTTTGCGCCTGTCCCAAGTCAGGAGCCTCTAGTCTTTGTTAGTCTTGTATTATTTTTAATTTTAGTTTCTTTTGTACAATTTGGAGTTAAGTATGGCGTTCATTATCACTGAACTAGTATATATATTGTTTAGGGGCCAGCTGAAGGACGCCTCCGGGTGCGGGAATTTCTTCCTGCATTGAAGACCTGCTGGTGACCTTCTGCTGTTGTCTGTTCTATGGTAGGGTTGTTGTCTCTTTGGCACATTCCCCATTTCCATTCTCAATTTTAAATTACATCTGTTTAAACAGTAAAAGATTATACATAATCTTTTTAAATTACTGCAAAATTCTCATGCAAATGTTATTTGATAAAAAATAATTATGTAGCTTTTATATAAGGACAGCTAGGAGAGTAGCCTACTCTTGATACATGAGTAAAAAAAATTAAGTTACTGTTTCGAATGGGTTTACAACATATTTGCATTAAGGTTTTTTTTACTTTCAG
Organism: Mytilus edulis; assembly: GCA_019925275.1. Lineage (NCBI taxonomy): Eukaryota > Metazoa > Mollusca > Bivalvia > Mytilida > Mytilidae > Mytilus > Mytilus edulis. The sequence continues at coordinate 60,120,546 of CM034356.1, forward strand.
ATGCAAAAGATATTTTGTGTTTTAATAGTATATCTCTCTGAACATGCTGAAGATAATAGTTTTTGATAATAATCAGGTAACAACATTATTAAATATATAAAATTTCTGAATTACTTTAAAATCATTATAGTCATAATTTGCGCAAGAATCATACCAGTGTGCCATATCTCTTAATATTTTTTACAGAAATTCTTCGTTGAATTCTAGTCTTTAGAACTGCTCCAGCTTTCAGCACTAGTAATGCCACAAAATGTAACTTTTAGATTCTTATTCGTTTATAACTTGTACTAGGCAGGTGTATTTTGTTTAAATGTTGTGTTTTTTTTTTGTTTTGAAATTAAATGGATTAAAATTATTGAACATTTCAGAGAAACCCTAATTATATTTTATTTTCTTTAGTCTTACAAAAAAAAAATATATATATATATTATATATTCAGAATACCAAAATTAAAGAAAGGAGACATGTTTCTTTGAGGTGAAATAACACCATCTTCTGATTTACAAAATGATCACTCCTACTGCGTGCCATGATTAGGGACTTTCCGTTTTGAATTTTCCTCGGAGTTCAGTATTTTTGTGATTGTACTTTATTCAGGGAAAGGCGTCAAACCAAGTCCCTGGAAGACATACATTTGTAGAATGTATTTTCTATGAAGTACATATCGTAGAGGATTTTTATTTCCCAAAATATCTAATACAAAATGAGTCAGCTCCTTTGACAAACTTAAGACAGAAATTTATCAGAGTATGAGTTCACCATTATGAAAATATAAAATCCAACCAGTGACTACATCCGAATAAAGTCATATATAGAATTAAAAAAGTACTTGGAAAATTAACATGTTTTAATATTGCTTTGTGTGTGTATAAAAGTCAGCAAGATCAAATTTCTTTTATTACAAGACATCCAGAATACATGATATCTTCATAGCAGATACCGGCATTTCTGTGGTTGGGTGTTCCCAGATAGTTTAGTTTGTAAAAATGTTCATTTTTGGTCTTTCATGCTTGGTTCATAAGGAATGTAAAAATATATTTCATGTCAGTATTAAAAAAAAAGAAATGTGGTATAATTGCTATTAAGACAACTAGCAAGAAAGACCAAAGGACAAGGATGTAAACAAAGACAATTCAGTGTTCACTAAGATAGGTTTTCTAGTCAGATATTTTTCTGTGTAAGTGGACAACCAATTAATGCATTGGAATGAGGGGTGGGGTGATTTGGGAATGAACATTCTAGTTTTATGAGAATTAAAAGAAGAAAAAAATGCTGCCAATTCAAGATGAAAATGAATAGGCTGCTGTATTGCTTCCTCACATTATGCATTAACAAATTTAAAATATAGCTATGCAAAATAAACAATCCAACTCGGTAACAGATGAAAAAGAAATATCATGAATACTCTGTCCTAGAAAAATCCTTCTGCCTCATCCCCAAAAAATGAAATAGTTCTCCACTTAAGCACTAAATGTTTATAAAAATGTCCATGTATATCGATTCTAATAAATTTATTTATAACTTGACCATGTTGACTTTGAAAGACTTGGGATGATCATGATAAAGATATCATCATACATATATTGTATGGAGACAGACTATTTTTGAACACTGTATGTTCCCTCTAGCTGCGTATGTTCTTGTGAAAAAGGACAAATAAACATGCTGCGAAAACAAATTATTGTATTGACCTTCTCCCTGGGGTTTATTTCTTAAACAGCTATTAATAGTATCATAACGGTTTGTTTGGCTACTCAAATTATGGTCATAAGAAAACAAAAAATTATATAATAACGATAATGTTTAAGCCTTTCTAAGAATTTGTTAATCGACAACTGTCAAATGTAAACGACTGTCAAAGTATATTTCTATTCTTGGGAGTGGTCCTCACTATGACATAATTAGAAGGAATCGTGATATCTTCCCGAATTAAGACAAAATATTAATCAAGATGCTCAAACAAACTAAACCTAACTGAAAACAATTCAGAAGTAATTATCTTGCAATACACGCCGTTCAGCCGGTTATTTACTTACAGGCGCGTATACATTTAAAGTGGCGAGTTCGCAACATCTAACAATACGCGAGTAGTGTCGATATACCGCGAGATTCCAATCCTTTTCACTATACAAACCATTGTGCGTACTAAAAGATAGTCTTACAATTTCTGTGTTCAGTCATTGTCAATCCAGTGTTGTGTTTTTTTTAGTCTTATTCCTTGATGCATGGGTGAAAATGTTTGGAAAGTATTATTTATGGGAGAGAAACAAAGTTTGCAAACGAAACTAGAAGACATAATATTGCGCAAATAGAAAAGAGATAAGAAGAGAATGAAGAATGTAATTTTGAAAAGAGAGAAGAAGATATTGCAGAATTGTTAGAGTAAAGAGAGACACGGCCTACATATTAAGGTCAGAAAACACATCAGAAGAGATGTGGTGCGACTTTTTAGTTTAGTGATTATGCGATGTAAAACTTTTTAACGGACCACGAGAACTTTTGAAAACTGTATGACAACAGATAGCTTTATGGTATTATTTCAGTAAAACAGTACATATATGTTCCTCTTGTTATAGCAAAAATTAAAAGTATTGAATAGGTATTGTTTCAATTGACACACAATAAATTACAAAATACTGTCTATATTTCTAGTCTTACTGGTTTGACAAGCGCTTCCATCTGAATAGTAGGTGGCTGCACACAGACATTTATAAGTCGATCCACTTTCGATAATGCATTCCTGATTGGCTGCCAAACATTTATCGGTTGCGGTGTGTGTGTTATCACAAGTTATTCCAAAGGCAATTTCTGTAATTTGTAAATATTATCTTTTTTAAGTTATGAGTCTATACAATTGTGTCTAGGATATCAAAGTTCTATCTAAGTAATTAAATAATTCAAACATATATTTTTTAGAAAATAAATCAAAGAAACACAAACAGTGAACATAACCCATTTACCATTCAATTCCCAGTCTGTAAGGAAACAGTTGTAAATAATTCATAGGTATAAGAGAATTTTACATCAGAGGAAGAAATCAGGAATGTGGAAGGCACTCTCCGTTTATCAAAAATGAAAATGTATTTGATAATCATCAAAAAAAGACTATTACATTTATTGGATTGATACAAATTCGATAATTTACCTATCTCGATGAGATAAATTCGATAAGCCATTGGTACCAATGTAAGACTCTATATACAGTCAAAACTTCTTAAGAGACGACCGTATTTATCAAACTCCTGTATTATACGACAATTAAATATGTATCCCTCTGTAGTACATGTCATATAGATTGAACCTGTATTTTAAGACCGCCTGTCTTAAGATACCACTCCCTTAAGTGTTCTTTTAAAACAGGTTTCACTGCATAACAGGAAAGTTACGAACAATATGAATATTTGGAACATACACGTATGGTCTTGACGATAGTTTTACTCATGGATCACATCTAACGAAGGCAAGATAACAGGGAAACCAAGATTAAGACAGTATATCGAAGATAAAGGAATTTGTAAGTAACTTGTTCGATTTTCAGAACGAGTTGTGTGTTCTTTCGAAGGCAGTTATAATTTATCTACATATATATGTTCCAAATACTCATATGATTCGGCCCGTTAATATCCAAACGAACGAGTGTATACTCATATTGTCTGTTCATACACGTATGGTCGGATAATATGAGTATACGCATATGCTCAAGACTATACGTGTTTGGTCAAAATGTTCATATGGTCCGGGAAAGGCTTCTTATAATTTGTCATGAGTAAAATACTTTACGTCGCAGTAGAATAAATCGTTAGTGAGAGGAATAACTATTTACTATTAAGCAGAAATTTTACATCGAATAAACCATATTTGCACTTTACCCTGTAAATCTATATAGCCGCATAGTAAATCAGCAATATTTTTATGTCAGAATTAAATGTATAATACAAATGGCAGCAATATTTGAACACAACCACTACAAAATATTGTTTTCAAAAATTTAGAGTGCCAGCATGACTTCCTTTTGTTCAATATACATGATATATTGATTCGTAACACCATTTTAGTAGTTTAGATACCTCAGCCTGACTCGCGTATAGCAAAACTATTTGACCGTATTAACCAAAAACTGACCATATTTGCACTTTAGTATGTAAATCTTTATGGCTGCATTATAAATCAGAAGTTTTTTTTTGTATCAAGATGGATTGTATATTAAATACAACTGAAATCAATATTGGAAACAATGAATGCAAAATCTTTTCCGCATTCATTTATATTGTCAGCATTTCATCTCTGTATACATAATATTGAACCGTCCCTAAAGTTTGTAGTTCAGGATGGTGTGTAAAACAAAACTATTTGACCGCATCATCCAACACTGACATGTTTGATTTCGTTTGTACTTTATAATGAAAAGTATAAGAAATTCTCTTCTTGGAATAGTATACTGTTAGTATATTATGTCGGTTGATTGATTTTGTTTGTAGCTTAACTTCAAGTGGCAACTATTTCATTCATGTGCACAACGAGGATATTTTTTCGGACGTCCCACATATCATTTATAATCGGGAAAGAGAAATCTGACGAAATGTTGACGAGATTGTTCATAATTATACAACACCTTATGTATCCGGACACAATTTTCGTAAGAATATTTTGTCGAAAACAGAAGCGTAAATTCAAGGCAATAATTGTGAATTACGATGAACTATCCATGTAATACATAAGGTTGAAATTAGAAAGAGACTGAACAAAATGGGAAACGAAGCAACTTCGACAATGATGTTGATATCCCATGATATAAAAATATTATTCCGATGCGTTGGATAACCTTTCTATCCGCCTTCTAATTAACAAAACTGTCTGTTCGTTTATAATAGCTGTATGTGATCACAAGTGTGTAATTGTATAGCCATTGTTTAATGTATATAAGAATGGGAAATGAACAAAAAGATAATTTGAACAAAATGTATAATATCTATAGAGTCTAACGAGTAAAGAAAATTGGGAAAAAAGAACAATGCGATTATTGTTTTATACATATTAAAAGCTAAGGTCTGATATGAAAATTCTTAAACACGGGAATCTGTCATAAGTAGACCTGTCCTCAGGTCTGGTCAATAGTAGACTTGTCCACAGGTCTGGTCAGTAGCAGACCTGTTCACCGGTCTGGTCAGGAGCAGACCTGTCCACAGGACTGGTCTGGGGCAGACCTGTCCTCAGGACTGGTCAAAAGCAGACTTGTTCACATGTCTGGTCTGGAGCAGACCTGACAATAAGTCTGCAGCAGTCCTAAAAGGCAGACCGTAGGTCTGGTCTACCAACGACGAAGTTAACTTCCTTGTCTGCTTAAAAATGTCTCAAGTTAACTTGTAAAGCAGTCAACAAGTCTGTACCAAGTTAACTTTTGTACAGGTTAGGACTGCACCCATCTGTAGGCATCACAATAACAAAGAATGACACGTGAGGATGCATGTGCAAAGATTAAATATGTAGAATAGTACTAAATAGGAAATATCCCAATTCTCGGACGTCAGTACATTGATGTAATTGCAGATTATACTATCGTATCAGGCTATTCATAATACCACTAGACCACGAGTGCTGACAAAAATCAACATTTACATAACACTCTTCAATCCCTTAATTGCTAATGCATGCGAACAGACTGGATTTCTGTCTCATTCATAATTAGAATCTTTTATTTGTGAAATATATATAATGTCTTGGTTCGTTCTTTTTATTTTTATATATTATTCGAATTGTTTCATTGTTGGTTATAACATTTATTTATTTTTTACTTTAGGAAGACTATGTTCGATATGTGAATGTTCTTAAGTATTACTATGCAGAAATATAAAATTGTAAACACCGATACAATAAAAACGATGAATATTTAGCAAACATTTTCTTTAGAATCGTAAAAAAATTATAATTGGAGATGTCAGGTTTGATAATTGGTCGATTTTCATCATTGACGTAACGAGTTGAACCTTTATACGATTGTAGCTATTACATCTATATTTTCATTACGCTTGTCACATTAAACTTACATAGACTCTCAATTTTCTTTTGTCATCAAAGTGAGTGCTTTCTTATGGTTTGTGTTTATAATTATACTTATTTGATTATAAATTGTCATACTACATATCACGCCAACATTAAAAAGACTCTAAGTTGAATAAAGTATGATACAAAAGCCACACCAGTAAAACTTTATCTTTGACAGTACACAACAAAAACAAAATTATCACCATTGCATGACAGTGAAATTTCATATAATACTGAAATTAAAATAATATGTTGCTGATTACGACAAAATAATTCATATCGGGTACAAGTTTCGAACTGCGTACTGTTCATATCACCATTCTTGCTTAAGAGAATTTAAAACAAAACTCGAGGATTCCAAAACGATTACCATTTTGCAACTAACGTCGCTCGTTAAATATCGTTTACGAATCAACTATCTCTTATACTTTCTATAAAAAAAAGTTATTAAAACATTAACCACCTACATCCTTATATATCTTTATATACCAAGAAAACACCTCTTAAACAAGCAAAATTGAAACCCCTATATGTCCAATGTAACAGCAATTTTAAACTGGCGGTAATGGAATGTCATGGTTTATGCACATACTTTATAGACTTGCTACACCAACAGTTGTGTAACTCGCAGCTGTTCCAGCACTATTGTCAGTGCATCTGAACTTAGACCTGACAAAACCGAAGCTCCTTTAGAAAACACTCCTTGTCCTCATATGTTCCATATTGTAGCGTTCCCCAGATTCGGTACTTACATTTAGAACTGAGGTCAGCCATTGTTCATAAAAGCTAACCAATGCCTATTTCTTTTGAGTTAAGTAATTTTTAATGATTTTAATTAGTCAGAACAAATATATAATGAGTCGCACCAGCGTATGTTACAACAATTTTCAAAAATTCATATCTGAATCAAAACAATGTCATTTTGTAACAGTCTAAATAATTCAAGTATCAGTGTTATTTGATCACCATCCATGATAATCGAGTGGTTTACTTCTGTCTCGGAAGAACTTGTTTCGGAGTATCAGATTCAAGGTAGTCGTATAGTGCGCATGCAAACAGCAGGTATATTCATTTTTAACGCGATGTAAGTACTTTTATAATAATCATAAGACTATTACAACTCATTTCGCGATGTGTCATAGGTTACCAATAAAAGTTATGACAATTTCATAAACATATCGTTTTACTATGACATGTCATAAGACTATCGTAGGATATGTCATTTCGAAAACACGCTACTGGAAACCTTGCCTAAACTAATAGACGAGTGGGCAGGCAGAACATTTTACTGATATATAAGATTGGGATAATTTAATGTTAAAGGGCCATTAGCTACGACATAGAAGATATTGAAATTAAAATATGATATCTTTTTTTTATTCTATCATTAATGAAAGTGAAATAGGGAGATACTTATTAATTTTTAGCAGCCAATTTGGTTCGATTTTGTCAAAATAACATGAAAAAAATATATTATTCACTTGCAAGTAAATCATTCGACTTTATTGAGTGTTTATCCATGTGACCTTCAATTCAACCCATTACCTGGAGATTGATGACAGATTTATTCAGCTATTGAAAGAAAAAATGTGAACATTGAAAGTAAAAAAAGGTTGAACCATTTGATTGACTGATTCGATCCACAAAAAAACATTCTTATACAGTTAAAAATATTGATAGATATGCTAATTAAGCTACAATATGAAATCAAACAGGCGTGAGAAAATCTTGCACAAAATTAATGTTAGGCCGTTCAGTTTCCGGGTTTCCTATATCCAACGTAATTCCATATCACTTGAAAAGAAAGAATGTTAGTTTTTGAATCTTTCCCTTGGTATATAAGAAAAGAAAGACAACCTATAAATAATACTGCCGTTGAAATATCGTAGGATTAAAGCATAGAAACTAAAATAAAACAAAACTGTAGGTTAGCTATGTATGTTTTGTGACCAATTCCATCAACAACTTGTACGTTTTAGCTGTCTGTCTCAGAATCATTTTATTGCATCGGAGTTGGCAAAACATAATTTTATGAAGAAATAAATACAAATCTTGTTTATTCTCAATTACGGAAAACTCCGTATTAAATAAATAATAAGCAATAAGTAAAGGTAAAACGATTAGTCGTATATCCATGTATTATTTTTTCAGACTAACGCGGTATTTTGTACATGTAAAGACGGAACTACAATGTAGGGAAAGTTTGTATAGTTAGATACTTGCAGAAAAAATACAGTACATAAATGTAATTAGATGTATTCTAACATTTCTATAATGTACTTTACACATAGTTTTTACACATATTGGTTGTCTGAGGACGGTGATTCGTGTGTTACTGGGGTTCTTGCTTTCATTTGGCACACATTATTATGTTAAGCTCGCTTTGGTTTTATTAAACATTTGGCGGAATTGAACACCGAAAATGAGTCTGGAATTTCATTTCCGATGTACACAGACAGTAGTGTTTGCTCATCCCGTTAAAGCTTCTTGTCTCCACCATACTTGTACTTTAATTAGTTGATTGTAGATTGTATTTGCAAAATTTTCGTCATATTTTTGGAGGGTTTTTAATAAAAGGGACTGATCAATAATGCTTCAGCTTTCATTCTACCGCAATTATTTCAATGCAGCGACTCAGATTCAGACCAAATATTATTGTTATATTTTGATTTATTTTAAGATATGGGTTGTCTTCTAATGTCTGTATCATCAAATTAATTTTATGTAAATTAAACACCAGTAGATCGTTTGAAAAAGATATAAAAAACGATATTATTTGGATGAAACACCAACCTAATTTTATTAAAATACTTACTTTGAACACAACCGTCACCAGCATTATTTGTGTAATGAGAGCTGGGGTCACATGCACATGCACTACTGGTGCATATCATACCTGTATTACACGTATCACCACCATCAGCGCATGGGTCATCGTATTCTACAACTGCTCCTGTAAATATATAAATATAGATATAGCTATTAATTTAGCAATTATTGCATGCTTTAATCATTGATTTATTTTAAGACTTTTCACAAATGCAAGGGTAATTGTTGCGATTTCCGGAAACAATTTTTACAGATCATATATCAGAATGCAGGTTCTCATAATTGCGGTACTCACCCGACAATAAAGTTAGAAAGTCAAAATAAAAACAAAAACAAAAAGGTATTTCCAATTTTTATGTTGGCAGTTTGATGCATGTACAAAATAATGTAATCGAAATTGTGAGTGAAACTTTCAAATTATTTTCACACGTGAATTTATTGGTTTTTATTGTAATCAATGTAATGATTCGAATGACAATGCTTTGCGTTTGGGTAAATATTGATATAAGTTTTCCCTGTTCACATTAATCTTGAAGAAATCAAGTAGTATACTGCTGTTCAAAAGTCATAAATTGATCGAGAGAAAACAAATATGGCTTACAAACTAAAACCGAGGGAGACACACTAACGATAAGATGAAAACATCCGAAGAACAGAAACTCTGTAGTGCAACAAAAACAAACGCCAACATGCATACAAACGGACCATTTAATAACGGACATTTTCAAAAAAAATGGTGGATTGAAAATGGTTTTATGGGAAGCCAAACCTCCTGCTTATATGGAAATGCAAAAAATTCCGCTAAAATGACAACACTACGTGATAGAAATATAGTGTAAAAAATGCAAGAACACTCAGCACAGAAAAACGCATACATAAATATTATATAGTATATTGTAGTACTGCAGTTACATGTAAACTGCAGAATAACATCCGACATCTTCCATTAATATTAATGTTATCTGAGTGAAAAAGTATTTTATGATATTTAATGTTGATTTTTTTTTAAACGTTTTGAAGTTCCTCGAGTCAAATATCCGAACAATATAGGGAATAAAAAACTAAAAAAAATCTATGAATGTTATTTACTGTATAACCATATCGGAGTCCGACAAAATGTATAATTTGTCCAGCCGTGTCTGGCTATGAATAAAACTAGTACTGTTTAATTGCGTCAATACATAGTGTCCTTGCTCGTCATTGGTAGGACCGTGCGAGACTTGTCCATATAATTATTACTTTTCGGATAAACCTTCATAATTTAAGTTTAAATGTAACACGTCTTCTGATTGGCATAAAGTGTTTTTGTCTTTCAGCTCATAGACATAATTTTGAAAAGTGAAAAAAGACACATGGACGATGTTTTTATGATTCACACCTTTAAAACGGAATTTAACTAAATTACATGTCATGACTGATATATTTTCTGTCTTTTCGAAATAACATAAAACATGTGGTGCACACTTTAAGATAATCTGCTACGCGGGTTATTCAGTGTACACCACATTTTTTATGTTATTTCCTGATACATGTAGATAGAAATGTTTACTGTCATTCCTTAAATGTATGGTATTGGTTTTTTTTAAAGATCCCGTCTTCTATTCATTATTTGATTCATTGATTTTTCTTCGCTGGGTTTAATATTTTTAAATTTCATCATACTAAATTTAAATGACCATTACAATCCCAGACGCGTCTTTTCTTCAAAAAGAGATTGTTTTACTGTGGATTCTTTATTATCCATTGGATACCAAATTTCATGGGTTTCGAGGGTACAGGCGAACCACGAATTCAAATGTTCAACGCATGACAATTTCTATAAGCCTTGTATGCAGAGATTGGCAAAACCAAGAAATCAAATATCAACGAAAATTCATGCTTCATGCTACGAAAATAAATGAATCTACAGCATTTAGTTTTCAAGAAATTTAATTATTAAATATTGTCGGTAGTTTCGTTTATGTAGATATTTTTATATTTTGTTTTTGTATAATTCAAATGTTGATTTTAATTGCCATGTTCATTTCAGAAAGTCGTATAGTGACCTCTGGTGGTCGATTGTTGTATACATTCTCATGCCTGATTGGTGTTATCCAACATCTTTTTTTCAGAGTTTATTATTCATAAAGGCAGGAAAAATATTTTGATTGATTAGAATTAAAACACAATTTTAAATCCATCCTTTGTTAAATGTATTTATTGATATGGAGATTTATTCTGGAGGAATAATTCCACTTGCAATTCTAGTTGAAAATTGTAATACTGTAGATAATTTATTTAAACTCCTTTTTTTGCAGTCTTCTTAATAAAGATTTTGAAGATTCCATTGTTCAGTCATTTCTTTTTTTTTATAGTTTTGCACACATTTTATTAAATAAAAGTTTTGCAATAAGAAAGGTGTACTGGCTATGCTTTTCTAAATGGCTCATAACATTTAGATAAGCATATCACATGCATTGTATTGTTTTATAACTCAAGTTTATATAGTGAATGAAAGGTATTATTTATTTTCAAAAATGAAAAAAGAAGCTAATCATTATTGGAGTTTAAATTTATAGAAGGGCAACCACTATTTATATAAACTTTTAAATGAACGAAAAAATGTTTGCACACTTTAAAAGGATGTGCATTGTACGTATATAATTTGTTTTTAAAATACAAAATTTAGCATCCACCGACCTATCTTTCTAATAAAGATTGAACGGTCCTTTAGTCTTAATGGCTAAAGCATTATTTTGTACTTTCCAAAATGGAAAGAAAAAAAAATACATCTATCCTACAAAATCTCATTACGTTAAAAGATAAATGATATCAACTTACCTTCAACAGTATATGTAGAGTATATAACCGTTACTAGGAAGATACAAAACACCCGACATACAACGTGATCCTGAAATAAAAATTAATATTGCATAGATGTATGTAAATGTGTTCAATGGTCAATTTGAAGTGTTCTGTAGAAGATTATTTTATGATCGAAGGAAATCCAACAGAACATATACAATATTGTGACGATAAGGGTATTTATATGTGTAAGTCGATGTAATCATATGACTTAGGTTTATTTACTCGTTTTTTGTGTATCTATATCAATAAAAGATCAGTTTGGAAATGAAGTTGTAAAACTGCAAATAGTTTTTTCATATATTTCTATAATACACATTGCCTGTATTATTTTGACAGATTGATATCGACATGCGTCGATTAATGAATGTACAATATTTGTTAAGCATAATTATGTAGATTTTTTCCCTATAAAAAGGTTTACTTAATGTATAGATCTTTGGAAGTTACCCCTTATTGAAACCATTTTCCAATGCACACAAAGCACCCACTTGAGGAGGGGGAGTTTAAAAACCAATTGTTTTATTTTTTTATTTTCACGGTGTTTGCAAATTTTGTTTTGTTTGTGCTTGTGTTTTGTGATATGCGTTTGAAATAACATCGTTTATTTTCTTCCATCTAAATATATCTCGATTGATTTGAGCTCCTCTAGTGGCTAATAGTTATACTATTAGAAGCATGATAATTCGGGTTAGTTTTCAAACTAAATTGTGAAATCACTATGTTTGTTAGTGAACTTTTTTCGATTATTGATATACTAGTGGTAACTAACGAACAAATGAATGTGCAATGATCAATTGTACATTTATTTGCTTTTCCATGTATCACCTTTCTTGTTGCATTGTGTGTATATCTGTGAAAATTATTACCCTTAAAATGCTATAAACGATGAAAAATGTCGACAATATCATTTGGTCACGCTTATTGAAGACATATGATATCAGCACAAACTTAGACCATATTGAAATGTTTAACCATCAAATCTGGTATATCTTTAATTCGATTAAATAACATGATGTCTTTATTGGTGCTCATGATAGTCTTTTGATAAATCCGATTGCTCACCATTTGGACGAGTCCAAATATGAAACGTCAAATAAAACGACACAGGTTACGAGATTATTCCAGAGTCCACACCTACAGTATTTAGAACATTACAAAAAATTAAACCCAGACAAAAACATTTGCTATGCTATGGTCAATAAACTCATCATAGATACCAGGATTAAAATTTTATATTTACGCCAGACGCGCGTTTCGTCTACAAAAGACTCATCAGTGACGCTCGAATCAAAAAATGATTTAAAGGGCCAAATAAAGTACGAAGTTGAAGAGCATTGAGAACCAAAAATTCCTAAAAGTTTTGCCAAATACAGCTAAGGTAATCTGTTCCTGATGTAGAAAAGCCTTATTTTTTTTCAAAAATTCAAAGTTTTGTTAACAGTTAATTTATATTTATGAACATATCAATGATAACTCAAGTCAACACAGAAGTGCTGATATGAGTTTTGCAAAAAAAAAAAGGATGATGATGACTAAGATATCATATAAAAATTGAAAGCCTTAATCTTCAAATTGCTATACTTATACCCAAGGGTCAAATAACCTTGTCGATAAGCATGTAAATAACCGAAATTGAAAAAAAACTATTTATATGTAACTTCAAATTATACTTAAACAAACAAACTATTTTGAATTGTGTTACTTTGAACAGTTAACAATGGTTAATGCAATTCAAAAAACAAAATCATAGTTCACTAAAGTGTCTATACAAAGAATATCAATAATATGAATATAAACTTATTTTGTGTAGGTTCCAAAAAATGTCCCTTATCATACCTTCCGCTTGAGGATTTTTTTTTCAATGAAGGTATAATCAATATAAAAACCATTTTCAAAAGAAATATTCATCATCATTTGAAAGTTATTTACAACTTCTAAATTGTTACGTAAAGGTACTCACCATATTTAAAGAATGTTTGCTTCAATTTAAATTGGAATCTAAAAACACTTAGTTGTCTGTAAAGCTATGGCAATTTAATTGAATGGTTATCTGTTTTATACTCTTATTATTTTATGGACATGCGCATTATTCTTGTATAGGGGTATCTGATATGTTCAAGATCATAAGCCTAGAAAAATAACGTTTTAATAAAGGCGATACAAACAACAAAAGAATGACATATGTACACGAAGACTAGATAAGTACTCGATTATTTCAAGGATTGACTGTTTAAAAGAAATAAAATAAAACTTCGACTCCCTTTTTTGTGGCTGTCCAAATTCCAGAGCCTAATCAGTCCAAAGTCCAGAGCCTAATCAGCGGTTGTCTTCTATTGTTCTGTATATATAATGTATAGTTTCCAATGTTTGTCTCTACTTCACCTGGTTGAAAATATATGTTTTACTATGGACATCTATAGGGAATAAAAGTATTAAAGTATACTTCAGTTTCTTTTCAGAAATTAAGACAAATATAAACGGTGTACCTTAAACCCTCTTATACAATCAACGTGAAAATAAATAGTTTTATTCGTCTTTTAAAATGGATAAGATATTTTTTTTTTCACTTCATTTTTAAGGTTGAGAGTGACAGTTTTGTGTAAGTCTCGTCCTTATCCAATCTCCCATTTAAACACCCTTGCTTTCTATAATAGAGTCAATTTGGTATGTGCTTTAGACAAAAAGATTTGAATAAGAAAACTTGAGAGCATATCTGGTATTGTGAGGATCTTTATTCCAGCATGACATAAATAGGTTTTTGCAAAAATCCCATTACGTTCAAAGTGGTTGGCACTTTCCAAATATAATTACTTTGTAAAAGTGTTAATTAATGTTCCAAATCCGATTGAATGTTGTTAAGTCAAATACGGATATCATATTCTCTCCCTTGGAACTGATCTAGCTAATCTGTATTGTTATTTTAAGCTTTTTCTTTCGAATCGACAGCGTATGTCTTTTTTATATAGTCCTTGTATATTTCTTATTCTAAGGCAAGACCTAATTTTCCTTCAAATTCTGACATCATCCAATGATAAAATAATTCATGTTTATATTATTGATCGCCCTATGAGTAATGAAATTTTGCTTTGTTTGGTTAGATACGCTTTATCATTATCGAAACCATTTACAATTGAAAAGCATAGAGTTGGTAGCGATTTGGGAATTTGGAGGGGTTCAATCGGGTTTTTGTTATGATTTGTTATCAATTTCATAACAATCTACATAATAAAAAATTCCTTACCGGACCTATATTTTTTTTTCTAACTGATCTAAATCTTGTGTAAACACTGATTTTTTTTAAATGTTCTGAATGTACATAATTTTCAATGAGTATCATTAGTTTATAGTAAACTTACAATTAGGTAAGGAGAACATACAATAAACGATCAGCAGTTTGTTACCAGTCTATTGTATATTGTATATATTGAATGTGTTGTTTTATCTTTTAAATCAGATAACTGATAGTTCATTATTATCATTCCACTGTTTTAATTCTATCGTAGCAAACTAATGTCATTTAAACTCATACTTTTATTCAGATTCAAGAATTGATGATCTGACTTAATAATTCAAAATAAAACATTTGTTCACAATATATGTTAAAAGGACTTGTTCAGGTCCATTTACTTGAGTATATTGAGTGTTTGTCAATATTAAACAATATATTCCAGATTGATTTAAGCTATAATAATAAGGATAAAGCTAGATTTCAAGACGATAGCAACTACCTCGAGGAAAAATCAGATAAGACAGTTAAGCTTATATCTTGACATTTCGGAAATTAATTTTGTACAAAGCTTACAACTTGTTTTCAATACTTCAGTGTGGTTTAAAAATGCAAATCCATTGATTGCTGACTTGTTTGATTGAACAGATGCAATCTCAAAGAACAGTGATTTTTCAAATTATATACGACGCTATGCTAATTTTTACAACACAAATACCGGATATGATTCTTGGTCCAAAATGTTAAACTTGCACAGCAAAGAACGTGGCTTGAAAACAGATGTTAAAGTGCTTAACACCAAATATAAAATGTCTTGCTTCCAGAGAAATTTTCCCTTGTACAGTAGTGTTGTATAATACCAAGCTACGACAAACAGGAGGCAGCTAAATGAGTGATTTGCAAATTGCTTACACGCTACATTTTAAAACAATGAAGTGGTAGAACGAATATCCAAGCATTCCTTGTCGTTGAAGCTTAGAAAAACTTTTAACAAGGATGACTACTCCAGGTCTTTAGAACGGATAAACGGAATCGAGTTGTTTTCTAGACCTGCTGTCCCTGTTAACGCCGTTGGCAACGAAGTCATAAAGTAATTTTGCGTACCCTTCCGGAGCACCTGAGATCACCCCAGTTTTTGGTGGGGTTCGTCTTGCTTAGTCTTGAGGGTTCTATGTTGTTTCCTGTGTACTATTATTTGTATGTTTGTCTTTTTCTTTTTTAGCCATGGCTTTGTCAAGTTATTTTTGATCTATGAGTTTGATTTTTCCGTTGTAATCGTTTGCCCCCCCCCTCTTGTACATCAGGATGAGTTTGTTTTTTTTTTTATATAATGTGTTTTGCATTTCCTCATTTGTCTCTATTATTTAAGGTAGATGGGTGTTTTAATTATAATCCATAGAATTTTCACGCTACAGGTTGTGCAAAATTGACAGATTTTGTATAGATTATGCATGGAAAACCCAATTTCTGCCATAAAACGAAAACTACACCATAGAATTTTTAGATAAGATATGAGAACATAGCTCTAATATTATGCTTTCAGATAAGAAAAAGAAAAAATGGGATCAGAGGACTCGTTTCTTGCTACATAATAAAAATGGTAAATTCCTAACAGATTCTATTGTAAAAGTAACTTTATCTGAATTATCTGCCCTTACATTTTGAGTTGTTTCCCCTTACGTGGCAAAGTTGGTAAAATGGAATCAAACAAATGTTTTCTGTTTTTTGTAAAATACAACCATACATATGATAAAACATGTCATTTTCTATATTGAAATGAAATTTCTTACACATGAATTACCTACTACTCTCAAAATTTGCACATTTTATTAAAGGTCTAGACCGATTGTTTTCTGGTATTTCAAAATCCAAGAAGGAGGAAGACACCCAATCTACCTTAATATAACTTATTCGTCACTCTTTTCTTTGTTCACAAATAGTTACAAATAGTATTGTTATACTTTAATCTCACAAATCCCGCCGAATTTTTGCGCCTGTCCCAAGTCAGGAGCCTCTGGCCTTTGTTAGTCTTGTATTATTTAAATTTTAGTTTCTTGTGTACAATTCGGAAATTAGTATGGCGTTCATTATCACTGAACTAGTATATATTTGTTTAGGGGCCAGCTGAAGGACGCCTCCGGGTGCGGGAATTTCTCGCTACATTGAAGACCTGCTGGTGACCTTCTGCTGTTGTTTTTTTTCTATGGTCGGGTTGTTGTCTCTTTGACACATTCCCCATTTCCATTCTCAATTTTATTTATTGATATATAGATTATCTGCCATTATGAGTAATAAAACTTGGGAACAGTTAAAAAGTAAATATTGGATAAAAATAGGAGCCAAAAAAACATACTAGTGACTAAATATAATTTCAAATAATAATGACATTTGAATAAACACACTAACAGTAAAAAAAAAATTAACAAGAAGGTTAATTACCACAAATGCCAGCGAGTCAAACACAATTGACTTATTTTTTAACGGTCATTTTTAATACTTCTTGCAGTCATACTTCAAAATCGACATATTAGGTTTCGTAAGTAAAAATCGATAATGACCATGTACATCTGTTTTACCATAAATCTAATTTCACTACGTTAATTATGTAACAATAGATTAATAGATGGTTTAATAAGTCAAGAAAATTCTATTAAAAACGCTTAATTGCAGATACCTTATAGGGTTATATTTTGCAGTTTAAAGAAAAATTATTTGTTTTCCTTTTTCATCGGATTAATAACCCGTAACATATGCGTATGGTCGTACCATATATGTGTATACGCATAATGTTTACATAATAATATAATCCAGGACATATACATGTAACCTATATTTCCCCTCATATTAAATGATATATGATATAATGAAACATTGGTTTCAATGAAAGTGAGAACTGGCATAAATTTCATCGATGAAAAAAATGTCTTTTATATAAAACAACTCCACTGGAATGTTGTTTGTACAATACAGAACGTTAACAAGTCATTTCACATGATATTTTTGTTTTCAAGAAATATCAAAAATTGAAAAATTCGTTATCAGGCCTGCACACCAAGTGTGACTGCAGTATAGTAATGTGGTCCTTTTTGATTTTCTTGAGTATAATATTTGCCAAAGTGGGGAATTTGCGGAATTTATAACTACGCAGCAACGTCGGGTCAAAATAGGGACGTTCAATTCGATGCCAATTGTTAGAAAACTTCCACATTCTCTTTACATTAAGAACCTTGAGTTTGACCTGTTGCAAGACTATACGCCGGTCCTTATTCAATATATCCTCTTTTCCAGTGACAGTCCAACTTGCGTGCCCTTCATTCCGATATTCCCTATTGTATCATCTACCCAATATATTATTTTTTTATCTATTCTTGCATGTCTTGTGCAGAACATGCATAACATAATTGCCACTGTATGTAAACAAAAATAAATCTATTATCCAGCTCGACCAAAACGTACGAATATATACCTGTACCTTCTGAGTAAATTCAAAAAGGAGACAGTACTAGTCCATACACAATTAAATACGGTATGTTCAAAATCTAACGCTCGACTATATAAACCATTAAAACGGAATAGCACCGAAAGAAAAAATGGTCTTATTTTATTTTTTAAATCCTGCATTTTGCTAATAAATTCATTCAATGTTAACAGTGAACATTTCAATTTTACACCGTTTCTTTCAGAGGCTATGTTAGTGGTTAATGTTTGATCGTCAATTATTTTATTTATTTCAAGTGACTGAGCGGGGCTTAATTGATTCACCTAATATAACTCCCGTCAATAGACAGGTGTTTTACGATTAATTCATCAATGAAGTGTCCAGTTATGACCATTGATCCGTTTAAATATGTTAACGCTATAATTATGTATCAATGTCCAGTAAACAATTTGTTGTTGTTTTTATTTTTTTTGTATAACAGAGTAAACAATTTGCAATATTTTGAAAACATGAAATTATAAGTAAGGCGACGGCAGTTATAGCTGTTGCATATGAAGATGTCATATTCTAAAACGCTTTAATTTTCATTTTACAGTTTTTTTTCTTTTAGTTATTCATAGGATTACATAATCTGAAAATAGTTTCATTGACATTTTCGTTTTAAGAAAAAATTACAATGTTGATATTTTTAGCATTTTAATTTGATGAAAAACGTTCATGACAGTATTATCACTATGCACACATTTTTTTAAATGGAATTTTAATAATAATTTGTTATTTACATCTTAGATATTGGTACATAAAGATACTTACCATAATTAAAGAATGTTGCCTTTAAATATTTAAATTGTAACCTTATAAAAAATCAAAGCTATGACAATTTATTTGAATAGGAACTTATTTTATACTACAAATTATTGTATGCGCCTGCGTATTATTCGTGCATCAAAGTTTTGAAACTGTTTTAAGATGCAATCTTAAACGTTCAAGATAATAAGCTTAAGGTACAATGTTTGTAAGAAATCTCCTAGACGATATAAACACAAGCAGAATGATGAACATACCTTTAATTCTGGTATCTATGATGAGCTAACATACATGAATAGACATGAACATAAAGATAACATTAGGATTTCACGGCGTGTAGAAAATTGTTTCAAGGTCGTTAAAACAGTCTTAAACAGTATCACCAGGATATTCTACTGTTATTCAGTAATTCAATATAGTTTATTTTACAGTATTTGTCTCTATCTAACCTGTATGCTAATATATGTTCTATATTGAAAAACTGATTTAAGAAAAACGTCAATCTCTTTTCACAATATATGTTATTTCAAGAAAGTTGTTTATCTTTTTTAAGGCTTTTGTACGTTAAACCTTGTACTCACTTATCAAATTAGCTTAAAAGACCGAACTGTGTGTAAAAGACAAGATATAAATTAACATTTCATTGCACATAAACGCATAGCAAACTCCTGTAAATAGTTATATTCATAAATTAAAAACAAAAAGTTTTGATCAGGTATTTACTGACTAAAAAAATGTACCTACGATATTCTAGTTTATTCTAGTTCATTGCACTTTTGTCCCATTTCCCACTTTAACATGCTTTCTGTAAATTAGACATTATTGAAACCAGTTAATTACAATTGAAAGCAAAAGATTGATTAACGATCGGATACTAGGAGGGATTTAATGTCGATTTTTTTTGGTAGTATTTTTGTTTGTATTTCATTGTTTTATTTTTATTTTTTTTCTCTGATTAGTAACAATTTCTTTAAAATCTAAAGAATATGACATTGCTTACCAATGACTTATGCTATGTATTTTATTGATTCATATAATTTATCAACATTGATTATATTTCTATAAACGGTTTTAAAAAATGGACCTACACAGTAATCATCTATCTTAACTGATATCAAGATTGATTGATAGGAAATTTCGTAAATATATTCTATTTAGCTGATATATAAGTTTCATAGGCAAAATTCAATATTTCCAGATCAAAGAAGGGATAGAAAATGTAGTTGGTAGGTGTGGGCTTATATAAAGTTAAACTTAAATGTTATTTTTTTTAGATATTGTTATAAACCTGTCGTGATACTCGTGACCAGTTCTATTAGTTAATAGACGTATTTTTCCTTGGAAACAGTTCGTTTCATTGAGTATCCTTAGTTAACAGGAAACTTGAAATTAGATCAGAAGAAAATGAGGTCCATGATCAGCAGTTTGTACCCAGTCGATTGTATATTGTATTTGGATTTTTTAAATGTTAACTTTAAACTTCTATAAAAGATAATTCTGTTGTATCTTGTCGATGGATTTACATGTTTTAACCTACAGACAAAACTAGGGGTTAGTTTATATGTTAAAACTTGTAAATCTATCGACATGTTTTATTTAAAATACGATAAATTAGATGAACGGTGATTTATGGCTATTATTAAGCTAGCTATTATACTTTTTACAAGACCATTACCGGGTCTGAACATGCGTTAAAAAATTAAATATTCTGAAAAAAGAAAGTAGCTTGAAGACAGATGTTAAAATTACTAACTGTAAAACCAACATTATCAAGCTCGACACCAAATATAACATAATGGGCTCCCAGAGAAGCCAAAAACAGATCGATGCGCGGTTTCCTTGTACAGTGAGTGTTGTAAAATTTCAAATGATCTGAAAACAAGGAGTAGCTACACGGGTGATCGATAATTGCTAACACACTACACCTCAACATTACATGTATCAGCAGTTCTTTTTATAAAGGCTAGATATATTTTACAAAAGGTATTTAACAAAGTTCTTTCGAACGGACGTACGAATTGTATGGCAAACGAGTGGTAGCTATGCCTGATTTCACCATTGACGTCGTTGACAACGCAGGTACAAATTGCATACGAAATTCTTTTTTTTTTTTAGAATTATCAAGAGCTGCCTTAAATAAAATGGCTATGTGCTTGTTCGAAGACAGAACCTCGTTTTTTGCATGTCTTTCGAATATATGTTAATCTGTCATTTTCAAATAAAGGCAACAGTAGTATACTGGTGTTCAAAAGTCATAAATCGATTAAGAGAAAACAAATCCGGGTTACACAATAAAACCGAGGGAACCACATCAACTATAAGAGGAAAACAAAGGAACAACAGGAACACTGAAGTGCAATAAAAACATACATAGAAACGAAGTATTTGATAAAAACTGCCATATTCCTGACTTAGTACAGGACATTTAAAGAAAAGAAAAGTGGGTTGAACCTGGTTTTATGGCTAGCCAAACGTCCCGCTTTTATGACAATATACAAAATATCGCTAAAATGACAACACTACGTGACAAAAATCGCCAAAAGCACACGCAAGAACATTCATCACAGAGAAACGCACAAACAAATAATATAATAGTCGACACAACATGCAAACCGCAAACCAACAACAAATTAAATATCTTCCATAAACGACAGACACCACAGGACATCACAAACAGTGGTGGTATTGAAAGGTATTTTTTTAATTATTTGGACTACAAACGATAAGTCATAACACATTATCGAACAGAAACCATAACATTTTGCATAACAGAAACATAAAAAAAATAAATACACGAATGTTAGATGTACAAAATACCGAGACACGTCGTATAGCAATGCAAATTCACCCTCGGTATAACAGTCATGTTCGGGAATAGGTCACGTTCGGTACTTAGCAGACACACGGCATAGATGTTAAACCACAATCTAAGACGTGTCATTAGTTAGTTTAGACACAGACACATCGTATATGTCAACCAATTGGTAATGGTGTCCATAAAATTTACGGAGTGTCATTTTTAATCTTTCCTCCTCATAACTTTGTTGGAGCAGTTTCAGCGTAAGTAGCACATTCCTGCATATGAAGTCAGTATAGCGTGAACATGCACGAGCATCACGTATCAATTGAGATATGTAAACACCATACGATGTAGCAGAGGGTCTGTTACTGCTGAGAAATGGGAAATTGATAATTTGGAAGTTGAAATCATCCCAAAAATCATGAATTTTAGTGTGACGTCGTCCATCTGTGTCAATATTGAGGAAAAGATCAAAGTATGAAGCAGTCTTTCTTGTATCAGTAGTATCCTTAATTTCAAGTTCACTGGGATATATGAGATGCAAGTACTGACTGAAATGTGGGCTATTCAGTGATAGGACATTATCAACATATCTGAAACTAAAGAATTTTGCAAGGTGCATTTTGATAATATCATCTTCAATGTATTTTCTGATAGAATCAGTGTGGTTCTTCACAAAATAAGAATTATTATAACCCAAAACAAGAGATTTATATCTACGATTCCCATTTTTATAGAAAAAGCTGTTTAATGAAATGGTGAAGTCGATCTTTCAATTGAGCATGGGGAATAGTAGTGTAAAGCGTAGAAAAATCAAATGTCTGAATGTTGCTGCAAAATTGTGATTGAAGATTTAGCAGTAGATCTTTAGTTTTTTTGAGAATCCACATCTGATTGACATATATTAGAAATATTGACATCAATTTAAAATATATTTTGGCAACTAGAAGTAGCATGTAAGCAACATGTTATAAATACATGTATTACAATAGGACCTGCAAACGATTCAGTGAATAATGGCATGCTTCAGCTATTTACATTTTATTTTAATTATTGACATTATATTTTCATTTTTTTTTCATATGTAATCTGCGTTGCATAAGTATTCCACAAATAGCCTGCTGTTTGGGTTTTCAAAGTTTATAAAAATAGTGTAATGTTTTTTTTATCGTTTAATATAGATTGTACATGGTATATACCATAGCATTACACTAAACTTTAGTAGTACACATATGGATACAATTAATACAATGCAATCAAAGCGATAATCAGCTATGAAATTTGCACCTAGAAGGATAGGTATGTTTGCGTGATCTTACAGGAAAGACATTTCTTTATAAAGCATAATATAATCAGGTTATTAACAAACGAAAATATGTGTAGCATAAACTTCGGGTCAAAATGTTGTATGTTTGGTCGCTGTTCCTATAAAAATTAGGTGGCATGTTTTATAAAATCGTCAGTCCTATTTCCCAAAAAAGGTTTGTTGATCGACGACTAGATAGACGTTTTCGGGGGAAATGTGTTATCCCCTCCTCATTCCTCTTTATTATTCAAACTGACTTATTTGTCGCTCTCTTTTTTGTTTAAAATAGGCACACATAGTATCGCCACGTGCATTTGAAGCGATTTTGCATATGTGTTACTATACATGCTATTGTAAAGTATTTTGATTCGTCGAATGTGACTTGATTCAATTAACAGGCGGCAAACAAAATGATCATTGATTGGTCATGATTATATAGCTATAGCAAGCTATAATATTTTTTACAAGACTAATACCAGTTCTGAATCTGCGTCAAACATTTCAAACTATAGGCATAAAGGAGGTGACTCAAAGACTGATGTGAAACGTGATACACTTTACATCTCAAAATGATCAACCACCACACCAAATATTAAATTAATCGCTTCCAGAGGAGCCAAGAAAAGTTTGTCAAAACAATTATTAGTACAATGAGTGCTGCATAAATTCAAACTATCGACACACAGGAAGTAGTTTCACGGGGATGACACGTTCTCACATGCAACACCTTTACATTATCAAGCTGCAGATCAAATATAAATAAAGGCAACAGTAGTATACCGCTGTTCGAAATTCATAAATCGATTGAGAAAAAAACAAATCCGGGTTACAAACTAAAACTGAGGGAAACACATCAAATATAAGAGGAGAACTACGACACAACAGAAACACAACACTAAAATGTAACACACACAGACACGAACTATAATATAACAATGGCCATTTTCTTGACTTGGTACAGGGCATTTTAAGAAAAAAAAATGGTGGATTGAACCTGGTTTTGTGGCTAGCCAAACCTCCCGATCATTCCTTTTAAAAAAAGCTTAAAACAAGTTAACAAAAGTTGTCTGCCTTTCGAAATGACTTTTGGATAGAATGGCAGACAGCGTGGTTGGTTACTAGACCTTTTTTTGTCTTTGAGTCCGTTGGTAACGCAGGTAAAATAACGTCTGATTACTTTTCCTTTAGAAAATTAGTATTTAGATACGCATCAGGTAAAACGTCTATGCGCTAGTTCGAAGAGAGAAGTCGGTTTCTGAATAACTTCAGAGCAAATATTAATCTGTCTTTTATAGTTAGATTGCAAAATGAGAGGTAGATTTTATTATTCCGTTAATCGAATTCGAAGCTTTTAAAGATTCTGCCAAGAGTGGTTTCTTTCAAATATTTGCTTTTTCTTTTAAATTACTAACATTTCTTTTTCATTTTGTTTTCTTATTATATCTAATTTAGGAAATAAAGGCATACCACTATTCACCTGCTTTTTGGTGTTACCAATTTAAGAACAAACGGTTTAAACAATGGTCATCGCTAAATATAGTTTATCGGACATAGCATTTAAACAAATATTAAAAACTAAAACAAAGGTACAGTTAATGAAATAAAACCTAAGCAATAATCAGCTATGGTATTTGGATCCTGTATGATAGGTAAATTTGCGTGCACTTTCAAGGAAGATATTTCTTTATACATAATAATTAGAATCATGTTGTTAACAAAAGAACATATTTGTATCATAAACTACAGTTCCAAGTATTGTTTGTTCGGTCGTTGGCAACGGCACCTATATCAAATTAGGTGACATGTTTTACAAAATCGACCGTCTTATAAACAGTACTTACACTATACAACTCATAATTATCAAGTTCACACCAAATATTATATTATTTGCTTCAAGAAAAGCCAGGAAAGGTTTGACGGAAGTTTTCCTTGTAAAAGGATTGCTGTAAAATTTAAAACAATGATCAATCAGAAAGCAGCTGCAAGTTTGATTGAAAGATTGCTTACTCGCTACACCTTAACATAATCAAGCTGCTGACCTAATATAAATATTTGTCATAAAAGCTTAGAATATGTCTACGAAAGTTTTCTATAAAAGGCCTTAAAACACATGTGCGGACGAAATGGCTCCACTGGTAACGCAGGTAAAAATTACGTGTGATATTACATTTTTTTTTAGAAACTATTATCTAGAGCTGCCTAAGATAAACATAATAAAATGTCTATTTGCTTTTTCGAAGTCAGAATCTACATGTATCGGAATCGGAGATTTAAACAATTAAATGACAAAAGAGGGCTTATTTCGCTTATAACATTTTCTTTAACAAAAAAATAGTATTTCTACTCTGTGTAATATAAGCATACCACGCATCGCCTTCTGTTTGGTTTTGTTCCAATTTTAAATTGAAATGTTTAAACAATTGTCGATGCTTGATATAGTTTATCTGCCATAGCATTTAACTAATCATTAGTAATGAAAATGTTGGTACAGTTAATACATTCAAAAAAGCAATAATTAGTTATTAAATTTGCTTCCAGTAGGATAGGTATGTTTGCGTGATCTAACAGGAAAGACACTTCTTTAGACATAATGATTAGAATCATGTAATTAACAAAAGAAAATAATTGTATCATTGACTACAGGTCCAAGTATTGTGTGTTTGGTCGTTGGCAACTGTACCTATTTAAAACTAGGTGTAATGTTTTACAAAATCGTCCGTTATATTTCCAGAAAGTTCTATTGTAAAGTACAAGATAAATTTTCTGTCTAAAATGTGCAATGCCCCTCCTCCTTCCTCTCTCTTTTTAAAAATGACTTTTTCATCGCCGTCTACTTTGTTTACAAATATGAACAAATAGTATCTTGACATGCATTCTAAATAATTCTGCGTATTTGTTTCTATAGTATAGCATATTGATATGTCAATTGGATACTTGATTGATATTGTATGCTTCAAACAGTGATTTATGGCCATTATATAGCACAGTATAATAATTTTCACAAGACAAATTCCGGATCTGAATCTGCGTTAAACATTTTAAACTATCAGCAAACAGAAAATGGCTTCGAGACAGACGTAAATATTGCTTACACACTACAACTCATCATTATCAAGCTTCACAACAAATCAATAAACGCTTTTCCTTTCAGAGATGCCAAGAATAGTTTGAAAATTAAACCAGCTGTAATTAATTCTACTGATCATCAAAGCGTTTTCTTAAGTATTAGGACTGGTGTATCAGAAAGAGGTAAGGGATATTGGAAGATTAACAACTCTATTTTAAAAGAGGAAAAGTACAAAGAGATAATCAGTAATCTTATTCATAAATATACTAATGGAAATAATAATATCGATTGTCAATTATTGTGGGACGTTTTAAAAGTAGAAATAAGGGAGGTAAGCATAACATATTGTAAGAATAAAGCAAAGGCAAACAGAGAATTAAGTCGGGAACTAGAAAAAAACCTGGAAGAGAGAAATAAGATAAGAGATGCATTACCACAGGAAGATGCATATTTAGATGAAGAAATAAAAGATTTAGAACTAAAAATAGGTAAGATATACGAACAGAAAGCTAGAGGCGCACAGGTTAGGTCAAGGGAGAAATGGGTTGAATATGGGGAAAAAAATAATGCATATTTTTTAGGTTTAGAAAAACAAAGACAGGTAAAAAAGTCGATAAATAAACTAAGTGAAGAGAATGGAAATATAACAACAGACCAGGCCGATTTATTAACAAAAATTAAACAATACTATGAAAAACTGTACAGTTCTAAATGTCAAAAAAAAGATTTAGTCGAAAATTATATTTGTGAAACTGAATTAGAAAATAATTCAAATAATGTTGACAAATCAGTTTGTGACGGAGAAGTAACAATCGAAGAATGTACTTCAGCTATTAATACAATGAAATTAAATAAAGCACCAGGGCTAGATGGTCTAACAGTTGAATTTTATCAGATGTTTTGGGAAAAAATAAGATATTTTCTAGTCAAGGTTTTAAACACTGGTAATGAAAAAGGAAGTCTATCGCACTCACAACGTACTAGTATTTTGACATTATTGTTCAAAAAGGGGGATCATTTATTATTAGATAATTATAGGCCAATTTCCTTACTAAATGTAGACTTAAAACTATTGTCATTTGTTCTAGCGCAACGCTTAAAAAAGATACTACCAAAAATTATTAATGAAGATCAAACAGGATATATTAAAAACAGATTTATTGGTTTTAATTTGAGACAAATTCAAGATATTATTGATTATGCAGATGCATATTCGATTGAAGGGGCAATAGTTTTTGTAGATTTTACTAAAGCTTTTGATTCCTTAGAATGGGATTTTATGTTAATCACTTTGAAACATTTTGGATTTAATGAATCTTTTATAAACTGGGTAAAAACATTATATACTGGGTTACAAACTTGTGTTATTAATAATGGATGGATTTCAGAAATATTTCATAACTCAAGAGGAATAAGGCAGGGGTGTCCCTTATCAGCTCTTCTTTTCGTTTTATCCGTGGAGATCATGGCTTTAAGACTTCGAAAAAACAGAGATATCAAAGGGTTCGTTGTTAAACTAGATAATAAAAATCATAGAATTAAAATTTCACAATTAGCTGATGATACTACTTTATTTCTCAGTAATAAGAAAGAAATCAAAGCTGCTATGAATGAAATAGAAATTTTTGGATCATTTTCTGGGTTAACTTTGAATAAAAATAAAACAGAGGGTATATGGATAGGAAAACTGAAAAATAGTAAAGATAAGGTAGCTGGGATTAATTGGACAAACAAACCAGTCAAAGCATTGGGAATATATTTTGGTCATAACAGAGAAGAATGTGAAAAATTAAACTGGGAGAATAAAATTGAGAAAATGAATAAACTATTTCATTTATGGGGGAAACGTAATTTAACTTTAATCGGGAAAATTCTTATTAAAAAAACATTAGTTTTACCACTTTTTACATTTTTGGCAAGTTCCTGTACAGTTCCGGAGAAATTCAGAAAAGAAATAGAAAGTACATGTTATAAATACATCTGGGATGGTAAACCAGATAAGGTTAAAAGAAATACCATGATTAAGTCAAACGAAGAAGGGGGGTTACAAATGATCGACATACAAAGTTATTTTATGTCTCTAAAAGCATCTTGGGTAAGTAAACTCATTAGTAATGATATTTCAAACTGGAAGTTGATTCCATTAAAATATCTCAGCGTGGTTGGTATTAATTGGTTAATTTTTAAGATGAATTTTGAAAAGAAGAAAATTCTGGATTATATCAAACATATCCCTGAATTTTATAGAGAAGTATTTAAATGTTGGGTAATATCAGGCGGTGGACAAACAAAAAAACCTACCAACTTCACAGAAGTAAGGAAACAAGTAATTTGGGGGAACAAACAGATTATTTTTAAAAATAAAACTATTATTTTTGAAAATTGGATTAAGAGTAACTTGATATTTGTCAATGATATTATAGACGACACTGGTAATATATCTCACCATTTTATTCTGGATAAATTAGAATGCAAGATTAATTGGATTGCAGAAATAAACATTTTAAAAAAAGCCATTCCAAAAGACTGGCTTCAGATGTTACAGTCTGAAAATTCTATTAAAAGTATTGTAAATATTCCTAGACAGAAACTAATCTGGAAAGGTAATTACATTGAGGCTTCAAATTTTTCAACAAATATATTATATAAGTCAATTTGTAAAGATAAAACTGAACCATCAATTGGTGTTAGCAGATGGATGCGTATTTTACAAATTAATGAGAACCTTAGTATAAACCAACTATATGTTTTCATGTTTCATTATTTAGAAGAAAATAAGTTAAAAATATATAGATGGAAACTTTTACAATTCATATTACCAACAAAACAATTATTGTTTAAATGGAAACAGACGAATGATAATCTATGTAATGTATGTAACGAAGAAGAAGATTATAACCACTTTTTTATTTCTTGTCGATTTTTAGAAAAATTTTGGAAAAGTATTCATGAGTTAATGATAAAATCAAATTTAAATTTTAGAGTATCATTAAAGCAATTAGTCTTTGGATATAAAATTTTTGACAAAAATTATTTTGGTCTGAATTATTTCCTAACAATCTTAGGTTTTTCCATATACAAATCATATTATGTATCTAATCAGAAATTGACAAAGGTAAATGTTTATCAAATTTTTGTTCGAGAATACATAAAAAGATACAACGAAAACAGAACAATGAAACTTAATCCATTACTAAAGTCACTAAAAAGAAGTTTAGACGATTGATAGAATAAAACATAATGTATTAAAATGTTGTATAATTGTATTTCAAGAAATTTATACATATTATTATAATATATACATATATACCAGCAGCTGATTGCTAACCTGGGCAATCGGTGGAATATTACAGGATGCATCAAGAAAAGCTTGGTTTCTTGGTGTAACAATGTAACAAGCATATTTGATGAATAAATATATAATGTTGTTAAAAAAAAAAAAGAATAGTTTGAAGAAAGTTTTCTTTGTACAATGAAGTTGTAAAAATTTAAGCAAAAAATGCTTACACGCTACACATTAACACTATCAAGCTGAAGACTTGATATACGATCTTTGCTTTTCGTAGGAAACAAGAAAACTTTAACGAAAGTTGTAATTCCAATAAGAACGAACAGACGGAATGACAGTCGGAATCGAGTTGTAACTAGACCTGCTTTCGCAGTTGACGCCATTGACAACGCAGGTAAAACTTACAAATGATATGCTTGTTTTAGAATGTATTATCTAGAGCTACATCAAGAAAAATGTATATGTACTTGTTCGAAGCCAGTAGGTTGTTTTTTACATGTCTTTAATAATGTATTAATCTGTGACTTTAACAATTAGAGTAAGCCTGAGTAGGTAACATGTAAGCAACATCATTGTTTAAATGCATGTATCAGTGTCCAAGCTTTAAATGATTTAGTAAAGAGTTGTCAGTTCATGCCAATAATATTTTCTTTTAAATTGTCATATCAGCCTTTCATTTTTTTATCATATCTAGTCTGCGTAATATAAGCATATATACCACAAATCACCTACTGTTTGCTTTTTCAAATTTCAGATTGAAAATTTTAAACAATTCTCTATGCTTGATAGTGATTATCTTCCATAACATTTAACTAACCATTACTAATATTAACAAAGCGATTATAAGCAATGATGTTTGTTTCCATTTGCGTGATCTATAAAGAAAGACAATTCTTTAGACAGAATGACTAGAATCATGTTAATCAAATAAAAGACAGATTTATATACTTAACTACCGTTTCAACTATTGTGTGTTTGGTCGTTGGCAAATGTTTATAGTTCAAATTAGGTAAAGTGTTTTAAAACATCGTCCTTCATGTTTCCAAAAATTCTTACGGTCGAAGACTGCATAGAATTTTTCGTTCTAAAATATGTTTTACTCTGCCTTGTTCATCTCTATTATTAAACATGACTTATTCGTAGTGAATCTAATTTGTTCACAAATGCGTTCAAATAGTATAGTCACATGCATTCTAGTCACTTCTATGCATTTGTAACTGTATTATTCTAAATTGATATAAAGATTATCTGCCATTATCAGTAATAGAATATTGGTACAGTTAAGAAATAAGACCAAAGCAATAATCAGCTATGACATTTGCTTCTAGTAAGACAGGTATGTTAGCTTGATCTCTCAAGAAAGACTTTTCTTTGGACAGTATGAGTATAATCATGTTATTAATGGAATAAAACAGTTGTATAAATAACTACCTTTTAAAGGATGAATTGTTTGTTCATTGGCAACTGAACCTATTTAAAATAAGGTGACATATCTAAGAAAATCTCGACAACTAGATAGAAGTTTTCTTTCTCACAAAAGTGCGTTTTGCCCCCTCCTTCTTCGTCTCTCTTTTTAAAATGACTCAATCATCGCCCTCTTTCTTTGTTCAAAAATATGTACATATAGTATCATTACATGACTTCTAAACAATTCCGCGTTTTTTTATTTGTTCTATATTATAGTAGATTGATATCATTTTAATTTATGAGTCATTTGTAAGCTGTAAAATTGTGTCTTATCCCTTTGTAATTGAGTTTTTACTGTATATTCCTAGGTTACTGTTTGTCTGATTTGTTTCTTAATTTGATATTTTTGCTTCTTTATATATATATATGTTCCGGACCATACGAGTATGATTATGACTGTATGCTTCAACTTGTATGATCCGACTATACGCGTATTGTCGGAACATATTCGTCTGTGCTCGTTTTGGTCATTAACGGCAAGACTAAATGAATATTTATACCATATAACTTTCTTCGAAAAATCGCACGCACGCACGCAAGACATTTTACAAAAAAGTATATTTTAAGAAATATCCATAATGGAAAATTCGTTATCAGGCCCGCACACCAAGTGTGACTGTAGTATATAGATGTGGTCCCTATTGATTTTTTTAGTATGAAATTTGCCAAAGTGGGGAATGTGCGGAATGTTTGACTACACAGCCATGTCGGGTTAAAATGGGGACGTTAAATCCGATGCCTGGTATTAGAAAACTTTTACACTCTCTGTACATTAATAACTCTGCATGCTTTGAGATTAAACACCGGAACTTATTCAACATTCCCTCTTTCCAAGTGGCAGTCTATCTTGTCCTTCCTAATGCCGGTCTAACACTAGTACATGATCTACCTAATGTATGTCTTGTTTATCTATTCTTGAACATTCATGAAATATTTGCCACTGTATGTAAAGCCAAAAAAAAAAATCAATTATCCAACTCGACCAAAACGTTTTAATATATACCTATAGCTCCAAGGTTAAATCATAAAGGGGGCAGTCCATCCAAAATCACATAATCAAACGCTCAACTGTTCAAATGAACGGAACGGAATAAAATATAATGAAACAAAGTGTAAGTTTTAACTGATATAGATACATATAAGTTAAAAGATGATAGCAACTACCTGTCTGAAAATTAGATACGACAATTGAATAAAACATTGATTTTTGATACATAAAAATGTATACGATTTATGGGTTATTAAATTTGTTATTTATTTGAAAAATAATACCAGTTCAAATTTGATATTTAAAAGGTTTACATCTAGTTTATCACCGTTAAATTTTCTGCGAATTGTCTATATGTTAGATTTCGTCGTGCCTCAAATGCATCGATATGGATTATATTTGACTCAAATTGATTGGACAGAGACTTGTGATTATTTCATAAGCAAGCTAATAATGATTATTAAAATCCACATAATATCCTTTTTTACAATTTAGTACCAAGAGCTGCCACATGTAAAAGTAAGCTTGTTATCGAGAAATGTGCACCTAAAGAAGGATTTTGGAAATCATAGACACAAGAAAAAACATAAACCTTGTAAATAATAATAAGCTGTGCACCTGTCACTTCGAACATATTAAACCCAACTTACAAAGTTAGTGGTACGCTATTACCACTTTGTTTGTCGCTCCGTTTGTCAATCTTAAACTGTCGTTACATACTTTCAGCTTATGTAGTAATTACGGATGTCAACGAGTATTGAATACTTAAATGAAACTCGACTCGACTAATCGTTTTTTTCTAGGACATTGCTCCTTTCTTTTTACGAGATGTACATGGTGTATACACACAGATCTGTAACAGCAGAGCTCGATTTGTTTACCATGATTTTTACTTTACCAGTCCATCAGTTAACTCGACCTATCTCATCGCAGTGTTTATTGTCCGTCGATTTGTGCCAAAACTCCCTGGTCCAATCCCAATATGATACAGAGGAAATTGTCAAAAGGAAACTATTCGCTACTACATGTTATAAACATCATACCCGGCCTGAATAAGAATATTGAACCTGCGAGTAGAATTACACACTGTGTCCACGTTAAGAAACCTCGCAACAACTCGTTGAGGTGTCTGGAAATAGATTGTTGTAAGGAAAAAAATCAGTTTCTCTACTTAAAGATGTACTTAGGTGAGGTTTAGGAATTTGTGTCAGATGACGGACTTTTTGGTGTTTTTTTTTTCAGGGTAAAATATTTTGTCCCATAACATCCATTTTTCTTTTCATGTAAGACTTATATAGCTCATTAAAGGTCATTTTCCAAATTTTTAGCAGATTCTAGATTTCTTTTCTTTCGATTTGAGACCCAAATAACACAAATGCAAATATGAGGTGAAAGCCCGAGCCAGCCTTTTCCCGCCCCTTTAAACCGATCCAATATCTCGAAAAGGAGATCCATAACCTATAAATATTTTTAGCTTATTTTGTTCCTTAACTGATGCTCTTCTGATTTAAAGTATCAATTTTAAATTCTAGATTCTTTTAATTTCACATAAGTACATCCTTAATACCGTCATTTTCTGATGGCATTCGAAAATCCCGTCCTTAAGTACGGTTTACCTCGTTTGAAGAACCTACCCATGTGATGCATTGTTAAGTTGTTATGGTCACGAACATTTGTAAAATACTTGCAACTGGACGTTAAGCAACCAACAATTAATCAGATCCGGCTAATTCTTTTAATTTTTTAATTTTTTGTATATATTAATGTTATAGGATGATGTTACTCTTTGCAGTTCAAGCAAGGCGTCATATTGCTTGACTAAACAGAGAAATCATTTATATGTCTATTACTTGATTTATTTCAAGCTACTGGGCGGGGCTTTTTTAATTATAGAGCACTTCTATCTGTGAACAGGTATTATGTGACAAATTCATCAATGAAGTGTCCAGTTAAGGTCATTGATCATATTAGAACATGTCTGGCGTATCAAATTATAAGCCTGGTACCTTTGATAACTATTAACACTATATTTATGTATAACCACAAATCAAATAACAAGACACTATCGTTGATTTCTTGTTAAACGGAATTTTAAAAAAACGTTGTCACATTTCAAAATTGTGGAAATATGAAAGTATACCTAAACGACGGCAGTTGCAACATTTGATTATGCTTATGTCGTTAAACTATAACGTTTTAAATTTCGTTTTATATATCGGTACATTAAGGAACTAACCATAGTTGAAGAATGTTGCCTTTTAATTTAAATTGTAATCTAATAAAAACTTCCATCTATGACAATTTAATTAAATAGGTATTTATTTCATATTGCAAATCATTGTATGCGGCTGTGTAGTAGTCATGCATCCAAGATTTGAAACTGTTAAGATGCAACTTAACACGTTCAAGATAATAAGCTTAAGATATAATGTTTGTTTAGTATCTCTAAAACGATAAAAACACCAGAAGAATGATAAACATAAATTCAAATCTGGAATCTATTATGAGCTTCTATACATGTGTGAACATGAAGATACAATTAGGATTGACGGTATTCAGAAAATCATTTCAAGGTCATTAAAAAAACTCCAACAGCCTCACCAGGGGTTATTCTATATTTCAATATAATTTATTTTACAGTCTTTATCTCTATTTAACCTGTATGCTAATATATATTTCATACGGAGAAACGGATTTAAGTAAAACTAAATCTCTTTTCACAAAATATGTCATATCAAGTTGTTTATGTTTGTTCATGTTTTTTACGTTAAACTGTGTTCCCACTTATCCAATCACCGTTAAAAAAAAAAAACTTTATGTAATGTAAAAGGCAAAATATAAATTGAAATTTTATTGCACATAAATGCAAAGCAAACTCTTTTAAATAGTTATATTGATAAAAAGAGAAAAAAAAGTATTTATCAAGTAGTTACTGACGAACATAAGGTTTTTCCAGTACTCTATTTGTACTTTACAAATTATCTTTGAAATTTGGATTTAATTAGATAAATGCCATAATTGGTTTTTAAACTGTCTGTATGATTGTTATTTTTTATAATCTTTTATTGGTTTATATTTTTTTGGTTTAGAGTGACGGTTCTGTTAATTGCACCTTTGTCCCATCTCCGATTCAAACACCCGTTCTTTCTGTAAATTAGACATTATTGAAACCAGTTACAATTGGAAAGCAGATGGTTAGTTAACGATGTGATATAAGAAGGGGTTCAATCTTGTTTTTTTCTGATTTGTAACAATTTCATAACAATCGAAAGATAGGATTTCCTTACCCCAGACATATACTGTGTTACTTACTGATTAAAATCATTTGTAAACATTGATTTGATTTCTCCTAACGGTTTCAAGTACAAATGGACATAGATTTGTGCATTTTGTATTCTCTTTTATCTACCTTTTGTAAGATGTCAGCATAACATGCAGGATAAACATCATGAAATGTTAAAATGTGAAATCTTCCAAAAAATGCATTCATTTCTTAGCTTTTTTTAAAAAGGTTCTTTAATACAATCATCGTCTAACTAAACTGATCAAAAAATTGAAATTTATAGGAACTTTCGTTTATTGAATATAATTACATTACATGTATGTTTCATCATAATACGTTATTTTGATTAACTAACAGCAATCTCGCGTCATTCTGAAATTAACAATTATTTCAAAATGACATGTAAATGAACTCATGTAGATACCACGATGTAAAATTTTGTATATGAGCCAGGCGCGTTTCGTCTACAAAAGACTCATCAGTGACGCTCGAATAAAAAAAAGTTAAAGTAAAATTTATGATGCCACGAGATTCAACAATAAAGTGCCCAGGTAAATAAAAGAAAACCTTGATAGAAATCGTGTTTCATGATCGTTGAAAAAAGAAAGTATCGAATGGTCCTTTTCGTAATTTTAGGGTTTTAAAAGCGTTGACCGTGCGCACATTTTTAAAATGAAGCGTTTTCGCACTTCATACAAAATGTACTGCAGTCAACGCTTTTACACCCCATCAATTTACAAAAAGAAGCATTCATTTCTTAAATATTTCGCTTTAATCTAAGTTTCATATGCATGAATGCAGTTCATATGATCATTCCAGATTAAAGAAGGGGTGGAAAGTGTATATACTAGATGTGGCCTTACATAAAGTTAAACTTAGATGTAACTAAATGTTAATTTTGAAAATATTGGTATAACCTGTAGTGATACAGTTTTGTTGACGAATAAATTTTTCATTGAGAGTTTAAAAGAGTATCCTTAGTTTACAGGAAACTTAAAATTAGATAGGAAGAAAACGAGGTTAATGACCAGCGGTTTGTACCCAGCCGATTGTATATTGTATTTGGATTTTTAAAATGTTATCCTTAAACTTCTATATAAGATAACCCATAGTTTAGTTTATCGTCTGGACACACACAGTTGTATCGTGTCAATGGATTTACATGTTTTGACATAAAGACAAAACTAGAGGTTTGCTTATATGTTAAAATTAAATGAACGGTGATTTATTTAAATTATTAAGCAAGTTATAATTCCGAGACCAATACCGGGTCTGAACATGCGTAAAAAAAAAACTTTCAGCAAAAAGGAAGTCGCTTCAAGACAGTTGTTAAAAGTACTATCACTGTAACACTAACAATATCAAGCTCGACACCAAATATAAAATTATGGACTCCCAGAGAAGCCAAGAAAAGCTTGACGAACGTTTTGTAGGTTCAATGGGTGTTGTAAAATTTCAAATGATCTGCAAACAAGGAGTAGTTGCACTGATGAACGAGTATTTGCTTACACGTTACACCTCAACATCATCAGCAGTTCTGTTTATAAAAGTTTGATAACTTTGACAAAAGGTATCTAACAAAGTTTTTTCGAGCAGACGTATGGATGGAATGACAAACCTAGTCATGTGGTGGCTATACCTGATTTCGCCATAGGCGTCGTTGACAACACAGGTTCAAATTGCAATATCATTCTTTTTTATAATTAGCAAGAGCTGCCACAAATAGAATGGCTATGTGATTGTTTGGAGACAGAACCTCGTTTTTGCATGTCTTTCGAATATATCTTTATCTGTCATTTTTATAAAACGTTTGGGCAATTCTAATAGCATGTTATAAGGGACGTAATTATTATAAATACATGTATTGGAATAGGACCTTTAAACAGTTAGGAAAAGAATGGCAAGTTTCAGCTTTTTACATTTTATTATAATTATTGATAATGCATTTTCATTTTTTTTAATTATATTTATATTTAATATAAATTTAATAATTTGAATAGCATATTGGTTGGTTTTTGGTTAATAGACCTGTTTTCGCCTTTGACTCCGTTGGCAATGCAAGTAGAAACGTTTGATTACGTTTCGTTTAGAAATTAGTATCCAGAACCGCCTCAGGAAAAACGTCCATGTGTTTGTTCGAACAAAGTACTTCGGTTTCTGAATGTCTTCAGAAAAATAATAATTTGTATTTTATAATTAGGTTGGAGAAAGAGAGGTAGCATGTACCTAACATAATTTTTACTTTTAAATGCATGTATCGGGTTCGAAGCTTTGGACGATTATGTTAAGAGTTGTTTCTTACAACATAAGGAAATACATGTACCAAGTCAGGAATATGACAGTTGTTTTCCATTCGTTAGATGTGTTTGAGCTTTTGATTTTGCCATTTTATAAAGGACTTTCCGTTTTGAATTTCCTTTGGAATTCGGTATTTTTGTTAGTTTTCTTTGTTTCAGATAATCACATTTTCTTTTTAATTACTTACACTACTTTTTCATTTTATTTTCATCATATCTAATTTAGGAAATATAAGCAATGATCCTCAAATCATCTGATTTTTGTTTTTTCCAATGTAGGAATAAAAGGTTTTAACAATTGTCATCGCTAAATATAGATAATAAAAGATAATCTGACATAGCATTTAACAAAATTTTAAACATAAAAAATTGCTACAATGTACATAATACTCAGCTATGATATTTGTTTCCAGTAGGATAGGTATGTTTGCGTGATCTTTCATAAAAGCATATTTCTTTAGACAGAATGATTAGAATCATATTAAACAAAAGAAAATAGTTGTTCTTTTAAATATCGTTTCAAGCATTGATTGTTTGGTCGTTTGCACCAGTAGCAGAAATATTTAAAATAAGGTGACATGATTTTCAAAGTCGTCAGTCCTGTTTCCAGAAAGTTCGATACTGGACGACTAGATACACGTTTTGTGTTTTTTTTTTTTTTTTTGAAAATCTGTTATGTCCTTCTCCTTCGTCTCTATTAATAAAAAATTGTAAGGGTTCCGCGGAACCCAGTGTCTCGCCTACTTTTGCGGTAACTCCCAGGCTCAACAAAAATGAGGAAAACAATCAATAAAAATATTCCTCTTGATACTATCTTTTGATTGTAAGAAGATTCTGTCCAAGTTTGGTAAAAATTTCAGAATAGTTTATTAATCGAATAAATGTTTTAAAAACTTTAACTGCAGACTGTATGTAATGTTAACTGGAAGAAAAACCTAATTCCATTTATAAGTAAAATACGGAAAAAATGAATTTATTTTTTTACAAAATTTACTTCTGGATACTATCTTATGATCATAAACAAGCTTCTGTCCAAGTTTGGTACAAACCCAGGATAGTTAAAGAAAGTTATTAAAATTTTAAAAACGTTAACCACAGAGTGAATGTAATGTTTTCCCGCAGAAAAACTAAGTCCATTTATAAGTAAAAAACAGAAAAAATGGAATTTTATTTTTGCAAACTTTACTTCTGGATACTATCTTATGATCATAAACAAGCTTCTGTCCAAGTTTGGTAGAAATCCAGTATAGTTTAAGAAATTTATTAAATTTTCAAAAACTTTAACCACAGAGTGAATATTTGTGGACGCCGCCGACGACGACGACACCGACGACAA
This sequence comes from Mytilus edulis, assembly GCA_019925275.1. NCBI lineage: Eukaryota > Metazoa > Mollusca > Bivalvia > Mytilida > Mytilidae > Mytilus > Mytilus edulis. The sequence continues at coordinate 60,159,569 of CM034356.1, forward strand.
CGGAATGTAGGATCGCTTAGTCTCGCTTTTTCGACTAAAGTCGAAGGCTCGACAAAAATGACTATGTTTGTTGCCCTCGTATTTGTTCCAACATATGTAAAACTAAAATCGTCACATGCATTCTAAACGATTTGCGTATTTGTGTCTATATTATATTATTTTGATATGTCGATTGGTGACATGTTTGATATTACAGGCCCCAATCAAAATTAACAGTGATTGATGACAATTCTATAGGACGCTATTATTATTTGTACAAGATAAATACCGGTAGTAAATGTCTGTCATCAATTTAAACATAACGAAATGCCTTCAAAACAGTTGCGAAAAATGCTTACACACTGCAACTTAAAATAATCAAGCTCCACATCAAATATAAAATAGAGAACAAAAGAAAAAAATGACAAAAGTTTTCTTTGTACAATGAGTTCTGTAACATTTCAAAATTTTCAAAACAAGAAGTAGCTGCACGGATGATCGACAATTTGCTGACACGCTACATATTAACATTCTAAAGCTACACACCTAACCTTTCCTTTTCATAGAAGATTAGAAATTACCTATTGTGTCTGTTTGTTTTGTTCACGCATCGTTGTCAATATCATGGACTTTGATGCGACTGTCATACATGTGAGAGGTTTAGCTAGCTATAAAATCAGGTTCAACCCACCATTTCTACATGAGAAAATGCCTGTACAAAGTCAGGAATATGACAGTTGTTATCCATTCGTTTGATATGTTTAAACTTTTGATTTTGCATTTGATAAGAAACTTTTCTTTTTGAATTGTCCTCGGAGTTCAGTATTTTTTGGATTTTACTTTTTTCAAGAAATTGGTAAATCCAAGGTGTTTTGAACGAACAGACGGAATGACAGACTGAACCAAGCTGTAACTGAACCTGCTTTCGCCGATGACGCCGTTGGAAATGCAGGTAAAAGTTACATATGGTTGTTTTATTATTCATTATCAAGAGCTACATCAAGTAAAATATCTGATATGTGCTTGTTCGAAGCCAGAACCTTGTTTGTCACATATCTTTAATAATAAATATCAATAAAGGTCTTTTATAATTAACTTAAGCCATAGGAGGTAACATGTAGTGACATCATTGTTTTAAATACATGTTGGGAGTCCGAGGTTTAAATGATTTAGTAAAGATAGTTTGTTGTATGCCAATTACATTTCTATTAAATTATAATATAACCTTTTATTTTATCTATAATACGTAAAATAAGCATGACACAAATCATCTATTGTATGATTTTTCAAATTTCAAATTGAAATGTTTAAACAATTATGTATGCTTGATAGAAATGATATTTAATAACCATTTCTAAAAAGAATATGGGCACAGTAAATGATATACAATCAAAGCAATAATAAACTATCTTATTTGCTTCCATTTGCGTCATTTATCAAGAAAGAAAAAGACAGAAAGATTAGAATCGTGTAGTTCAACAGATTTGTAACATAAACTGCCATGTCAATGTTTGTTTGTTTGGTCGTTGGCAAATGTACATATTTCAAACTAGATGACATGTTTGTTTGCTTGATCTCTCCAGAAAGACTTTTTTTTGGACAGTATTGTTATTATCATGTTATTAATGAACGAAAGCAGTTGTATCAGTAACTACCGTTTCAAGGATTGGTTGTTTGTTCGTGGGCAAAAAAAAACTATCTAAAATGAGGTGACATATCTATGGAAATCGTTCGTTTTGTTTCTGGAAAGGGCGACGACTAGGTAGAGGTTTTTTGTTGTGACAAAAAAATGTGTTATGCCCCCTCCTTCTTTGTCTCTCCTTTTAAAGGACTCAATCGTCGCCTTCTTTCTTTGTTCAAAAATATGTACATAAAGTATTATTACATGCATTCTAAACAACTCCGCGTTTTTTGTTTGTTATATCTTTAATACTAAATTAACGAGGTCCAATTTGTTGGCAGTCATTACATTAATATTACGAAACAAAGAATTCAACTTTATATATAACTAATGTAGGACAATGGTGTTGATTGCAAATTACATCATTCAAGGCTCTTTTGTTTTCCACATTTTTAATATTGCTAATAATTAACAAGTTCCGGGTCAAATCCGATACCGATACTGATAGTATATGTCACATGTTTGTATCTTATGTATCTTCCTCCTTTAATAAGAACACTACCATGAGTCATGGTTTAAAGGATGACATTGAACGCACTGTATCGGAACAGATTAGTGTGAGCTTTTGCCTACCCAGTTTCTCAGCCTGGACGTGATGGGTCTTACAACCAGAAAATTAACTTTCCTCAAAACAATAAGTACAATGTAATGAAACATAAGAACACACACTCACTCGATTCGCTCATTCATAAAGTCTAAAAGAAAAAAAAAAAAGAAAAGCAAAATACAAAAACAATTTTATACAAATTAAGGGACCAGCGCCTGGCTAATTATTTTTATTCACAGGTAAGACCGAAAGTATTTAAACCATCTAACTTTCTTCAAAAAAACGCACAGCTCGTTCTCCTACCGAAAATCAGCTCAATTTATTTACTGAAATCCTTTATCTATTTTTGTATTTGAACGATCTTACAATAACAATAAGACATACGCGCTGCACTCTAACTTATGCTTCATAACCTGTTATGAAAAGATTATATAAATAGGATCAAGAACACAATAAATACAAGTTACTAAATTTGATTTGAAATATTTAAGAAATTTGAAGCTACATTCCATTAGTAAAACATTCGCAAGGGTTCCGCGGAACCCAGTGTCTCGCCTATTTTTGCTGTTGTCTATGTTTTCAGTGTGATAGGGAAATGCACAAAAGTCGCAGGCTCAACAAAAATGGTGAAAAAATTATTAAGAATTTTACAGTAGATACTATCGTTGGATTGTAAGAAGCTTCTGTCCAAGTTTGGTACACATCCGGGATAGTTTAGGAAAGTTATTACAATTTTTAAACCTTAACCACAGAGTGAATGTAATGTTAACTGGCATTTCTAAATAAAATACGGATAAACAGGAATTTTTGTTACAAAATTTACTTCTGGATACTATCTCATGATCATAAACAAGCTTCTGGGCAAGTTTGGTAGAAATCCACGATATTTTACGAAAGTTATTAACATTTTAAAAAACTTTAACCACAGAGTGAATGTAATCTTAACTGACAGAAAAACTAAGTCCATTTATAAGTAAAATACGAATAAATAGGATTTTTTTTTACAAAATTTACTTCTGAATACTATCTTATGATCATAAACAAGCTTCTGGGCAAGTTTGGAAGAAATCCAGGATAGTTTTAAGAAAGTTATTAAATTTCAAAAACTTTAACCACAGAATGAATATTTGCGGACGCCGCCGAGGCCGCCGCCGAGACCGCCGCCGCCGACGACGACGACGAAATATAGGATAGCTATGTCTGGCTTTTGCGACAAAAGTCGCAGGCTCGACAAAAACAAAATAGGAAGGTTCACTACCACAAATGCCTGTGAGTTAAAACAGTTGACTTATTGTTTTACAGTTATACTTCAAAGTCGACCTTATGCGTTTCGAAAGTAAAATTCGATAATGGCCGTGTAGAAATGCTTTTACCATGATTCTAACCTTACTTCATCATTTATCATGTTACAATAAATTAATCGATGGTTAAATTAGTCAAAGAAAAATTTATTAAAGAACGCTTAATTTCTGACGCCTTTACGGGTCATACTTATGCAATCTACAGTTAAAGTAACTTTTCATCTCAAATTAATTACCTTGAACCTACGCGCATGTAACATATTATCCCCTCATCTAATATGATATAATGAAATATTGGTTTTAACATAAGTGGAGAATTTGCATATATGTCATCGATAAAATTTCACAAAATGCTTTGGTTTTATACTACAGCGTGTGCATTTATCAACTACATTGCTATGATGTATGTACAAAAACAACGTCATCAAGTACTAGTCATTTTACAAAATAGTATATTTTAAGAAATACCCATAATTGGAAATTCGTTATCATGCACGCACACCAAGTGGGACTGTAGTACAGAAATGTAGTCCCTATTGAATTATTTAGTATGAAATTTGCCAAAGTGGGGAGTCACGACGGGTCAAAATGGAGTCGTTAAATCCGATGCCTGCTTTTAAAAACTTTCACACTCTATGTACGTTAAGAACCCTACATGTTTCATGGTCTTGGTAAGCATTGCAATATAGAGAAATGTATTTTTATTAAAAAAAAGATTATTATCTTCAACTAACCTTTAAAGTATAGTTGGTTCGGGTCGTTGGCAACTGTAACTATCTTTAATTAGTCAGCTTATTTTACAAAATAATCCTGTCAAATTAAGTAAAACAATAACCAATGTATTTGTTTCGACTAGAACTAAACTTATTCTATTATAATGTATAACATCTCCCCCTTTTACCATTACACACACACACAAACACTTGTATAGCGTCTATTTACTCAAAATATTACTTCTTTATGGATATCTGTACATTCTTTATTTTGCTGTAGTTTTATGTAATATGCTTAAATAATTTGTGTCTTGGTTTTATTCTAAACAACATTTTTTTCTTTACTCTGGTTACACATATACCTTATACAACCTTTTATTTGAAGTAATAACGCATTAATTGGAAGATAAGTAGATAACTGTCATATATTAGTGCTTGAAAAGCTGGATCCTTACATTATACATATCAGACTCGACCCAAATGATGAAAAATGATCATCCATGAGCTGCCAAAGAAAATATGATATATATAAGTGGTGTTCGTTTTGATTAACGGGATGAACATGGTGTATGAATACAAATCTTTGTTTACAACGATTATTTCTTTACCAGTCCATGAGTCAAATCGATTTCTCTCAGCGATTTTCAAAAAATTAAGTTTTTGTTTCCTTAATACTGTCATTTTCTTATGACATTCGTAAACTCATCATGCAGTTCGGTTGGCATCGTTCGAAAAACATCTCCAAGTGGTGTATTGTCTAGTTGTTTTTGTGACGGATATTTGTTAAAAAATTGCAACTGTACGTTTAACAACCAACAATTCATCCATTCGTCTAGTTATTATATCATATTTTTAATATTTTTAGTAATTATATTATAGGATGATGTTACTGTTTCAAATTAAAGCAAGACGTCACGTCGCTTGACTAATCAGATAAAAAAACAGGTATTATGTGACAAATTCATCAATGAAGTGTCCAGTTATGGTCATTGGTCCGCTTATAACATGTTTACATTAATTATGAATACTCACATATGAAATAGCTAGACAAAATTGTTGATGGTCTTTTAAAACGAAATTTAAAAACATATCAAAAGTTGTCACATTTTAAAATTGTTGAAAAATGAAAGGATATGTAAACGACGGAAGTTGCAACATTTGATTATGGTTATTGTTCTATAACGTTTTGATATTCGTTTTATATATTGATACATTTAGCATGCTTAGGAACTATTGAAGAATGTAGCCTTTTAATTTAAATTCTAATCAAATAAAAACTTTCATTTATGAAAATTTAATTGAATAGATATGAATTTCAAATCGCAAATCATTGTATGCAGCTGTGTAAAAGTCTTGCATCCGAGATTTGAAAATGTTGAGAAGACACGTGACACGTTTAATATAATGAGCTTAAGATATATTGATTGTTTAAAATCTCCAAAGCGATAAAAACACTAGAAGAATGATAAACATAAGTTTTATTCTAATATCTATACTTGTAAACACATGTAAATAAAATAAGGATTAAAGATAAACAAAAAAAACCATTTCTAAGTCATAAAAAGACTCCAATAGCCTCGCTAGGAGGCTAAAATGCATAATATATTATATAAATTTTGACATTTTATTGCACATACACGTGAATCAAAATATTTCAAAAAAATTGATAGCTTAAGTCAAGCTTAATTTTGTTCCGATGATTTTTACTTTACAAGTCCGTGAGTTGAATCAAAACTCTCTTATCGCAGTGTTTTAAGTCGGTTAATTTATGCCCCCTGGTCCAATACCAGACTATTACAAAAGAAACCGTTAATAAAAAACTATTCGCTATCACATGTTATAAAAATCATGACCGGCCGTATTAAGAATAGTGAGCTCCCGAGTACGATTACCTTTTCTAGTACTGTCTAGAATGATACCCCAAAAATTCTTTGAAGTGTCTTGTAAAAGTTCATAGCAAATACAAATTTCAGTTTCTTCACCTAATACCTTCATTTTCTGATGAAATTCGATAATTCTGTTCTTTATTTTTTTGGCCTCACTTAATAACCTACACATGTGAAGTATTGTTACATTGTTATCTTCACGAACATTTGTAAAATACTTGCTAATAAACGATAAGCAACCAACAATAACTCAAGTCCGGTCAATTTGATTTTACTTGTTTACCTTCTGTATGTATGAGTGACATGGGCTTATGTTACTCTTTGCAGTTCAAGAAAGACGTCACGTCGCTTAAATAAACAGAGAGAACATTCATTATGTCAATAACTTGCTGTATTGACAGATACTGGGCTGGACTATTTTTAAATATAGAGAACTTCTATCTGTATATGGGACAAATGTACCAATGAAGTGTCCAGGTAAGGTCAGTGATCCGGTTAGAATATGTTAACACTATAATTAGACATAATTGTAAATTAAATAGCAAGACGCAGTCGTTGATTTCTTGTGAAAGGGAATAGAAAAGTTGTCACATTTTAAAATTGTAGATAAGGAAAGTATAACACAACGACGACAGGTGCAACATTACTTGTGTCATTACTAGTATTCTGTAACTTTTTAATTTTTATATATTGGTACATTAATGTACTAGCCATTATTGAATAATGTTGCCTATATCTTAAATTGTAATTTAATACCAACTTCCATCTATGTTATTTTAATTGAATAGGTATCTATTTCATATTGGAAATCATTATGTGCGGCTGCGTAGAAGTCATATTCCTGAATTGGTACAGGCATTTTCTTATGTAGAAAATGGTGGATTGTACCTGGTTTTATAGCTAGCTAATCCTCTCCCTTGTATGACAGCCGCATCAAATTCCATTACATTGTCAACGATGCGTGAACAAAAAAAACAGACACAATAATTAAAAATGTCAAAAATAGGGGTACAGCAGTCAACATTGTGTTATCATCTTAAATCACTATCAAAACAACAAATGTAACGAAGAAGCACAAAAAGGCATTCATCAAATTTAACATCCTCATTTTGCTTATATTATAGGATTTTATTTATCTATGTAAAATTTACCCATAAAGGATGGAAGGTTTTCAGTACTGGTGTAAAATTGCGCGTTTGAAATTCGCACTGGTAGACATAAAATAAATTTGTCGTTCAAAGTATGACGGCATACATAAATACAGAGTCACGTAAAGTAGATATAACAAAAAACAGACTTAACAGTAAAAGTAATAATAATAAATAAAATAATTGTGTGGTTCAAAGTATGACGGGATTCATAAGTACAGAGTAACGTCAAATGTATATCACAAAAAAAACAGACTTAACAGAAAAAGTAGTATAAATAAATAAAATAGTTTTGTCTTTCAAAGTATGACAAGATACATAAGTAAAAGTAATTATTTATAAATAAAATAATTTTGTCGTTCAAAGTATGATGGTAAACATAAGCACATAGTCACGTCAAATTAATATCTCAAAAAACTGACTTAACAGTAAAAGTAATATTAATAAAGACAAATAAAAGAATACTATAACACGTTATTAAGATGATAACCAACGTCAGTACGCAAAATCTATACTTCAAGACCATCTTGTATTATTTGTGAAGTTGATACGGAATATTTGTCAACAAGTTCTTGGTACCTTCCGATGAACTTTTTTTTAGAAAAAGGACGAGACGTTCTTTGACATAACCCTGGTTCATCAACTTTCTGCTCAGACACTGGTGACGTTTTACAAAGTCTGAGTAGGAGCTGCAAGCTCTTGAATACCGAATAAGTTGGGAAATGTATATTCCATTAGCAGGTGAAGTTGGTATATTGCTACTAAGGTGGGGGAAATTGATAATTTCAAAATTAAAATCATCTCGTTTGTCATAGATTCTGGTACTGAGATGACTGTGTATGTCAAGTTCGAGGTATAAGTCTAAAAATGAGGCGGAGAAAGCCGTGTCTGTTTTCTCTTTAATTTATAGTTCTGGTGGATATATTAATGAAACCCAATCAGAAAAGTTCCGATTGTTAATGGAAAGAACATCATCAATATATCTGAATGTGAAATTAAATAACCGGGCTTCTTTGATTTTCTTGTTTTTGACAAGTGTCTGAAGGAACTCCGATTCATATGAAAATAAGAAGAGGTCGGCAAGGAGAGGCGCACAGTTCGTTCCCATAGGAATGCCGACAATTTGTTGGTATCTTTCGTCCCTCATTTCGCAATGTTTCTGTAAATAAGCCTTTATTGAACCCAGTTAAAATTGAAACGCAGAGGGTTGGTTAAAGATAAGACATCATTAGGGTTCAATATTGGGTTTTTGTGTAACAAATTTATTATAATCTTAGGTCTTTGAAGTCCTCACCTCTGACATACACTGTTTTCCTTGTTGATCAGTATCATCTGTTAACATTGATTAGATTACTCTTAGCGGTTTTAAGAATAAATGAACATATATTTGGAAATATATTTAAGACTTTTTGTTCATTTTGTATTTTCTTGTAATCACTAATTGTACGAAAGATATACATAAGGATAAGTCAAATGTAAAATCTTCTAACACATGCATTTAATAGCTTTTTTAATTGGTTCTATAAAACAAATATTATCGGAACTAAATCTTTTCAAAATTCAAATTAAGTATGAATTTTCGTTAATTAAATACACTTCGCAATAACTTTAGATTCGTATGAATGAATGCAGTAAATACATTTATTATTTTTTTTTAGCAAACAAAACCTCCAGAGCAACAGAGATGTTGGACATTGTGTAAACTGTATATAGCATTATATGATTTAAACTTAAATGTAACTAAATAATTTTCAAAACACTGTTATATACGTGTTGTGGTACTCGTTATCCATTTGTCAATAGACATATATGTAGAACAGCTCTTTTCAAAGAGCACCCATTTGTTACAGTAGTCTTAGGATTAAATAGGAAGAAATAGATGTCAGTGACCAACCGTTTGTTCCTAATCGGATGTATTTTGTTTTGGTTGGTAAAATTGTTATCTTCAAACATCTATATAAGATAAAATGTAGGTTTTTTTTAATATTGTTCATGGATTTGCATGTTTTAACATAAATACACCTTAAGCCTTGTTTATATGTCATGACTTGTAAAATCCAGTATGTGTGCATACTGTTGCTAGCCTAGTCTTTTTGTAGTAGAAATGTATTTCTGTTTTGATATAACTTGTTACTGCAGTAAAACAAAAGGAGCAAAATCTCAAAAATACTGATCTCCGAAGAAAATCAATAACGGAAAGTCCCGAATCAAATGACAAAATCAAAATCTCAAACACATCAAACGAATGGATAACAACTGTCATATTATTACCAACTTATTAAAGTAAAACTGTGAGAATAATATATGAAGCACAGAGTAAGATTTACTGTATTATTCAAGCCCTATTTCAGTTTTGAAACTGTTTAAACAATGATAAAATGTGTTAAACTATTTGTTTTACAGATGTCTTAATTATCAATATATATTTATCAAAAAGATAATTAATTATTTCTATAATGTTCACATGTACATAACATCATATGTTAATATATATAATGGTACACATAAGTTTGTTCAACAAAGGGACGTAATTCGTAAATTACTAACGAAAACTCTGCGCCAGAAATATCGATACATGAAATTTGCACATTTGACCCGGATCAATTTATAAAAAGTCGCATTGCATATTCTAAATTCAGCATAGGTTCCATATAAGTTGAGAAAAAACAATTAGCTGATGTGTTAAAAATTGACGAGACAAGCAGTGTATATGTTAGAACTTCTACAAAGTATACACAGTTAGCATTTGTAACGTGCAGCATGCTTTGATTTCATTTGATATGACTATTTTCAGTTGAAGAAAAAAAATGCTGTAATGTTGATTGCAGAAATAAGATCACACCGAGGTCAGCTTTCCGACTCATGTATTGTTTGCGTGACATGTCTTCGGATATAATGATTTGAATCATATTATTAACAAAAGAACATATTTGTATCATTATCAACCGTTCCAAGTATTGTTTGTATAGTCGTTGACAACTGTTTATATTTAAAAACAAATGACATGTTTTACAATATGGTCATTCCTGTTTCCAAAAAGTCAGATGGTTGAATACTAGATCAAGGTTTTTAATTCTACAATGTGCAATGCCTAATTCCCTTGTCTCCTATTTTCAAAAATGACTTATCCTTCAATCTCTTGAAAAGTATCGCAACAATCATTTTGAACGATTTTGCATATTTGTTACTTAAGTATAGTATTTTGATTATTATGTCGAACGTGAAGTATTACAATTGAAAGTCGGCAAGCAAAAAAGAACAGTAATAGATAGAAGACGTTCTTACATGCTACACCTTCACAGAGTCAAGCTGCAGATTTGATATACAAAAAATCTTTGTATAAAAGCGTTTAACAAGTGAACGAAAAGTGTCTGCATTTCGAACGGAGGTTCGGACAACAAGTAAGACAACGTCGTTGGTTACTAGACCTGTTCTGTCAATATTCATTGTTTTAGAGAGAAAAAAACTGAACTCCGAGGAAAATTTAAAATCCAACGGCAAAATCAAAAGTTCAGACACATCAAACGAATGGATAACAACAGTTACTGTCATATTCCCGACTTGGTACAGCTCCTTTCAATGAATGTCCTATCATACAAATTAATTTACAGAGATTGAGATCAATGACTTACATTTTTCCCTAGTCGACTGTATACTGTTTTGGGTGGTAAAAATGATATCATTAAATTTATATTTAATATACCACATAGTTTATTTATGGGATCGTTGATGGTTTTGCATCTTTTAACATAGATAAAACGCTAGCTTAAATGAACGGTGACAATTATTTGGCAAACTACAAAATCGTATACAAGGCCAATACCGGGTCTGGCATGCGTCAAACATTTATATTTTCAGAAAGAAAGAGAAAATAGCTTCAAAACAGACTAATGTTTAAAGTGCTGACACTTGTGCACGCTATCATGAAGTATGAACTAAAATATAAAATGAGTTGCTTCCGGAAAATCAAAAAGGAGCCTAACGAACAAAGTCCTTTACAATGATTCAGTAACAAACAGTCTGTTAAAGCAATTTACATGTAATTTTAATAATTGAAATCACTTTTAATCTATGTTGCATAAGCATACACCACAAAGCCTACTGTTCACAGCTTAGCAACAAACATATAAACTATTTGTATCAAAATATATAGCTTAGATGCCATAGAATTACACTAAATATTGGTGTCAATAAATAAAATGCGATTAAAACAATAAACAGATACAATATATGTTATTTTCTTCCAGTAATATAGGTATTTTTGCGTGATATTTCAGGGACGATATTTTCGTCAGACATAATTATTAACAAAATATCCCATTTGTATTAATACCTTCAGTTCAAAGTATTGTTTGATTGGTTGTTAGCGACTGTACCTGTTTTAAACTAGGAGCCATGTTTTACGAAATCGTTATTCCGGTTTCTTAAAAGTCAGATGGTTAACAACTAGATCAACAATCTTTTTTACAATGTAATGTTCAATTCCCTTTTATCTTTTTCTCCAAAATGACTTATTCTTCAACTTCTTATTGGTTTAAAATTATGTATAGATAGTATCACTTCATGCATTTTTAACAAATTTGCATATTTGGTACTACAGTATAGTGTTTTGATATCTCAAATATGAATTGTTTCAATTTAAAGGCAGCAATCTAAAATGAACAATAATGGATCATTAATTTATAGCGACCAATAACGGTTCTAAATCTGTGTAAAACTGTACAAGTATCTGCCAAAAAGGAATGGCTACATAACTGATGTGAAAGGTACAATACTTTCTTCCCAAAATGATCAATCTCCACACCAGACATAAAGTTAATGGTTTCCAGAGAAGCCAAGAAAAGTTACACCAAAATTGTCTTTGTACAATGAGTACTGGCCCATTTCAAACTATGGATACACGGGAAGTAGCTTCATGGTCGATAGCATACTTTTACATGCTTCACCATAACATTATCAAACTGCATATTTAATATAAAATTATTGCTTTTCCTGTTGCCATAAAAATCGATGGTAGACGACTAGATAGACGTTTCTTGTTTTCGGAAAATGTGTTATGCCTATCTTTCCTTGTCTTCTTATTAAAACTGACTTATTTGTCTATTTATTTGTTGTTATTTTTTTTTACAAATAGTCACATTACATGCATCATGAACGATTCTGCGTATTGGTTTAGTACTTTAGCATAGTATATTGATAGGTCGATTGGTGACATGTTTGACATTAATGGCGACTGACAAAATGAATGAATGATTAATAATTATTTAGAACATTATAATAATTCTTATCGCTATATATTTTCGGAAATCTTCCTTTGATCTAAGTGACTGATAATTTCCTTTCTCATCACAATAAACATGATAAAGTGATATGAACGATTATCGCTAGATGCTAAAGGCGTACGTCCCGTTATCAATGTAAACATCAACGTCGTCATAGGCTATAAGTTATAAACATATTATCATTGGTCATCTCAACTCGATTGACTTTTTCACTTTCGACGTACCGGCTCAAACGAGGAAATTAATCTCGTTGAGATGACAAACGATAATCTATAAGTACAATTTCATACCGGATCTATATCCTCATTAATTTTACCATTTCACCAAAAAAGAAATACCTTCACGACTGTTTTGACAAAGGCTTACACACTACAACCTCAAAACTATTAGGCTCCACAACAAATATAAAATTATTTGTTTCCACAGAAGTCACGAAAAGTCTGACAAACATTTTCTACGTACAACATGTACGTACATCGAACATATATTCTATAAAATTTGAAACGATCGTCAAACAAGAAGTACACGATAATGAAAAATTGCTAACACGATACAAACTTCGTTTTGTGTATTATTATTGAGATGTAGACATAGTCTAAAATCATTCCGCTTCAAGGAAGCTTACAATTTTGTGTACAAAAGCTGTCTAAATAAGGTCTTTTTTTAATGCACGATATGCTAGAAGGAGTCGAGTGTTTACTAGACCTGCCGTAGCCGTTGTTGCAGTTGGCATGCGGTACAAATTATGTATGCATACTATTATATATAGTTTATTATCCAGATCTGTCTTAAGTAAAGTGTTTTTGTGCTTGCTTGAAACAAGAACTTCTTAAGCTATGTTTTCAATAACTAGAGTGCAAATTAAGAGGAAGCATGCATGTAAAACACATACATGTACCAGACTCGATGCTTTAATTCAGTAAAGAAATATCTGCTTCTATCTGACAGAATCAGATTATTCGCTTTGCATTTAAATAATTGATTAGCATTGTTTCTTTATATTTTACCAGTGTAATATAAGCATGATACAAATCGCCAACTATTTGGTTTTTCCAGTTTCAAAATATAATGTTCAAACTATTTTCATTTCTTAATATAGGTCATCAGTCATAGCATTCAACTAACCATTAGTAGTAAAAAGGTACAACCTAAGCAATTATTAATCAGATATGATATTTGCTTCCAGTAGGATAGGTATGTTTGCGTGATCTTACAAGAAAAACATTTCTTTCGACAAAAGAAAATATTTTTATCATTGAGTGCATTTGTACCGTTCTAAGTATTGTTTGTTTGATCGTTGGCAACTATACTTTTACAATTAGGTGACATATTTGATAGAATCATCGGACCTGAATTTAATTTTTAAATGTGTTTATCCTTACTCCTTCGTCTCTCTTTTAAACTGATTCTTATCATTCAAAACTATGCACGAATTGTACGGCTAAGTGCATTTTAAACAGTTGGGCTTATTTGCTTTTATAGTATAGTACTTTGATGTGCTTTTAAGGGACAAGTTATTTGTAATTTATATTTTTATTTAATATAACAAATTCTTCGTCTGTTTGTTTACTGATTTGAAATTGCATTTCCCCTATACATGAATATACCCTATATATCCTTTTAGTATAAATATATGGTAACATCATATGGAAGAATCCTTGGTACCTTCTTCATATGATTTGCACTTTGGACCTTTTGCTTAAATTAACTCCAATAGTTAGTCGTAGATCAAAATTTAGACTAGATCAAATTTGCGGATGTTAAAGTCTTGTCTCGTCTTGGATCTAAAATCAATATGTTTTTGAAAACTTCCTTTGACGGACATTACCAAATATGTTGTGTTAATTAAGGTAAAAAGCAAACAATTAGACTATAAACTATTAAAATCATCATGCGTTTAAAACAAATTGGTTTAAAACTACAAACCGCAGTTGAGATTGAAGTGATTAACATGAAAATGTCAACTGGAAGGTGTTCCTTTTATGCGGAAAAATCATGTACAATCTCTTAGCAATGACTACTTTTCATGATTTTCAGGATTCTACTTCGTCAAAATTATCTCCACATTACGCCAGTTCATTTTAATTGTAAAAATGGAAGCCATTGTAAGGATGACGCGTTTCCAATTAAGCTCTTAAAAATCGATAAATTTATCAACATAGCACTACTACTATCATTATATGCCAATTGTATTTTAAAAGAAAAATGCATCGACTAGCTAATGAGCATCAGTTAATGTACTTATCTTCATTCAGTCAACTTAAAACTATTGTCTGATCGGTTGTCAGGTGGAATTTTTTAAAACTCATTAACATTTAAAGAAAATTCGAATAAAATATTTTTGTTGAAGGGCAGATTAAAATTTTCAGTGGTTGAAGACTATCAACCCTAATTATCACACACAAAAAATGAAGTTTTTTCGAAGAAATCAATTCCAACATCCAACGTTAAAGTCTGTAGTCCAGTACTTTTAGTAAAATTCAAACGAAAAAACTAACGGCCTAGCTCATGTACAAAAAAATGAACGTAAAAAAATATTTAACACATAAACAAACGACAACAACTGAATTGCAGGCTCCTGACTTGAGACAGGCACATGCATAAAGAACGTCCCAACCCTCCTCTAACCTGGGACAGTGGTTTAACAGTATTACATAAGAACTATAAAAATCAATTGAAAAAGGTTTTTATTTATCAGACGGATAAAAATGCAAGTGGACGTGGCTTGGTAGTTGTACATCCGAACAACAAAAAGACACTAGGTACAGATCTGAGAGTACCCGTAGGTAACTGACAGCTAGTTCAAAGCCACTACTAACTAATAAAAAAAATATGCATCTAAGACTAAATAAGCATTTTTTAGATCCAACTGAAAAGACACACATGTCGTCGACTTGATATCTTATTATTCTACTCAATCATGTAATAGATAAATTGAAAACTAATAATGGTATTTTTATGATAAAATACTTCGTAATTTAGCCAAAAGATGTCATTTTATTTGTTTCTATTAACTTTTTTTTTACTATAGTTAACATTACAGAAAGCATTTATCGCCTTTTCTAACAAAGAGCTTCAATTATTTTGTTCTATTACAACTGGGTTTCCTCCTGAATTATACCACAAGTATGTTAAAGAGTTTTCATAGTAGACAATATTTTTTAATACGAATTAAAGACAAGAAACATATACAATTCACCTATATATCGACATCTTTTTAATGGGACTAAAGAATTGGCATATTTGCATTTTTATTTGATGGACATGTACAATTCTGTTGTGAAGACTGTCGTCACTAAAAGGTGATATTGCCGCAATGCAAAATCACGATTTTTTTAAATATGTGAAATATTTGTTTAAAATCTGCAGGACGATACAAATACCAGAAGAATGATGTACATAAATTTAAATCTGATTTTAATAATGAGCTTATATACATGTATAAACATGAAGATCAACTTATGAATGAAGGTATGCATATGATCATTTCAAGGTCATTACAAATATCTAACAGCCTCGCCAGTTGTTAGTTTTAACATATTTTATTTGCTTAAATGTGCAAAAGGGATGAGACACAAGTTAATCAAACTTATATAGTCTTCTCCCAGTGGTTGGGTTCTATTTATCTGTATTTCCATAGTTTATTTTTACATTCTTTGTCTCTATGTACTCAGTTTGTCAATATATGATATGAAAAAACGATTTTTTAGTAAAACTTTCTTTCTACAAAATATGTTAAATCAATTGTTTTATGTTTTCGTCATGATGTTTATAAGCTTTGTTTTCGCTTATTCAATCAGCGTTTAAGTGAGAAAAAATGTTCTGTTATGTTAAAGACGAAATATAGGTAGGCTGAAATTTCATTGCATATAAACGCATAGCAAACTCTTTTAAACAACTAAATTGATAAGAAAAAAGAAACGTTTTGATCAAGAGGCTACTGACCAAAAAAAAGAAAACTGCAGTATTTTATTTCTAATTCGATTTGATTTCAAAATGCAATAACAGTTTTCAAACTGCGTGTATATTGAATATTTTTTTATTTTTTAACATCTTTTATTGGTTTATGTTTTTTGCTTGAGATTTAGTTTAGTTTAAACATATTTTATTTGCTGAATTAAAGCAAAATGGATTAGACACAAGTTAATCATAGTTATGAAGTCTTCTACATAATACAATATAAAGTTACAATAATAGTTTAATATAATGGACATGCATATAAAGCAAACAGTTTATACAATATAATACTAGCTTTCATAGGTGAAAAAAGAGGAGAGAAAGTAAAAAGTGAAAAAGAAAGTTTGAAAAGTCGTATAATTCTGTGACGATGACTTGTGTATTGATGATGACGATGACGTTCCGTGCCAGTAATAATAACGCTCTATCAAGGCATAAGAAATCTGTTTGACTTTTTTATGAAATTTTGAACATGTTTGAAAATTTGAATATTTTGTTCGTTCGAAAGTTCCAAGTGTCCGCAAATTAATAGTTTTGTATCTAAAACAAAGTTTTCAGATAGCCAGTTAAGGTTATTGAATAAGGTTTTTCTACATAATGTTTATTTTGGACAAAGGAAGAAGTAATGGTAGACATCATCCATATCGGACCCACAATGGTAAGAAGGATCATTCATAATATTAGCTCTAAATAGGTCACTGTTTAAGAATGACAGTTCTATTGATTACACTCTTGATCAATCTGCCAATCAAACACATTTCGCTTTTATTCAAGATTCATGTGCACGAATGCAGTCAATACATTAATTGTTTAACGAAAACTCAAGAGCAACAAAAATGGTTGGACAGTTTGTATATTGTGTGTTGTATTGTATGAAATTAAACGTAAATGTAACTAAATGTTTATTTTCAAAATTACTTGCTGTAGTGATCATGATCAATGTTGTCAATAGACAAGTTTTTATGAACAGCTCTTTCAAAGAGTACTCAATGTCTACTGGATTTTTACAATTAAATAGGGGAAAAAAACGTTTGTTCCTCGTCGATTGTATACTGTTTTTGTTTATGGTAGAAATGTGATCTTTAAATATCTATGTAAGATAACACATTATTCTTACTGTCGTTGATGGATTTGCGTGTTGTAACATAGACCAAATGTAAAGCTTTGTGTATATGTTACAGTTTTGAAATTTATCAATTGATGACATGTTTGATTTAAAGGCGGCAAATTAAATGGACGGTGAATTAATATCTTTTACAGGACAAATTTCGGGTCTGGACATACACAGATTGCAAACCAAATTTTTGTTTTGTCAATTTCTCAAGAATTTACATTGAGAATACTATCATGATTATTATTTCTTTTAAATTTACAAATGAAAAAGATAAGGAACAGGTATCAGTATTGAACGAGGGTTTACTTTAACACTGTCCAACGTTAGATCCAGTATGGTTAGCCATGGTGTTATGTAGTAGAAATTATTTCTGTGTTGATATAATTTGATAACAGCAGAAAATATATTTACCACAATATCAAAGTAACTATTGGAATAGTATATCATGGCACAGAGTAGCATTTTAACTGTAATATTAAAGCCCTATTTTAGTTAAATCAACAGCTTAATATTGTTAAGGTGAAGCATGTAAGAAAGTATTATATTGCCCGTGAAGGTACTTCCCGTTTGTCAAATGTTTAAAGTTGTGAAGCACTCAGTGTACGAAATTTTCTTTGCTTTTTGAAGCGAATCAATTTATATCAGCTGTGGAACATGATAATGATTTTTAGAAGAAAAAGAGTGTTGCACGATTCACATCAGGACTGTAGCCATTACCTATGGACGAAAGTTTCAAATTTTTGAGACAGATTTAGAACCGATATTAAAAATAATCATTTCGTGTTATATAACTATGATCAATTACTGTTCACTGCCTTTTGATTGAAACGAGTCACATTCTACATATCAGAATACTAACCTATAGTAAATAGTTATCAAAGCGACCAGACTTGTAACAGCGCGTTTTATCCACACAAGACTCGCCACTGACGCTCAGATAAAACTAGTAATAATTCCAAAAAGTATTAAGTTGAAGAGCATTAAAGACCCAAATTTCAAAACAAAAATGGCAAACACAGCTAAGATTATCTATGAATGGGTTAAAATGGAGAATCGTTTAATATGCATGGAGTGATAATATGTGTACCTTTTTTTAACAAAAGAGAGAGTGAAGAATAAGTTAATCTAAAATTGAGAGACGAAAGAGTTTAGCATTACACAATGTAGAAAACAAATTGATCTGGTTGTCAACCATCTGACTTTTTGAAAACAGGAATGACGATTTTGTAATACATGTCACCTAGTTTTAAATAGGTACAGTTGCCAACAACAAAACAATCAATACTTGGAACTGTAGTTAATATCAGAAATATGATCTTTTATCTATAATGGGATTATAACTAATAGTTAATTCCATATTATTTATTGCACCCTTATGTCCAGTGTAATCCGATGGCGTATAATCTATATTTAGTTTACATGTTTGTTTCTAAGCTGTGAACAAGCACAGAGTAGGCTACTTGTTGTATGTTTATGCATTATGCAACATGTGCAACGCAGATTAAATATAATACAATAAATTGAAAATAAATTTCAATAAATATAATAACATGTAAATAGCTTTAACAGGCCCTTTGTTATTGAATCATTGTACAAGAAAACATTCGTTAGGCTTCTCTTGGATTCTCTGGAAGCCAATAATTTTCTGTTTTAGGTCAAACCTAAAATGGTGTGTAATTGTATTAGTAATTTTAACATCTATCATTCTGTTCTAAAGCTACTTCCTCATTGCTAAAAGTTTAAATGTTATACGCATGTTTAAACCCGGTATTGATGTTGTACAATATATTGTAGCTTGCTAAATAATTGTCACTGTTCGTTTAATTTGCCGCCTTTATAATCAAACCTGCCATCAATAGAACAGTACAAGTTTTAACGTCTAAACAAAATACGTGTTCTGTCTTTGTAAAATATGCAAATCATTCGACGATTATAATAATAACTTTTTACTATTTATATTGTTGATTACAGATAACATTTGTACCATACAAACCAACAACGTACGATAGGCCTGGAACAAACGTTTGGTTTATTACATTAACATCAATTACATCCTATTTAATTGTATGCATTCTGTAATCAAAGGGTATTCATTTAAAAGAGCTTTTCTAAAAATATGTCTATTGACAAAATAGGTCTAGTAAACAACCACATTGTCTTGCATGCCATCCGAACGTCCTTTTGAAGGAAGACAACTTTCGTCAACTTGATTAAGGCTTTTATACAAGGCCATGATAATGTCCATGTGTAGCATGTAAGAATTTTTTCTATAGCCGATCAAGCTACTTCCTGTTTGTCAATAGTTTTTAATTGTGTAGCTCTCATTGTACAAAGACAATTTTGGTTAATTTTTTCTTGGCTTCTCTAGCTATCTGGAAGCCATTAACTTGATATCTGGTGTAGATAATGATCGTTTTGAAAAGAAAGTGTTGTACATTTTACACCAGTCTTGTATCTACTACCTTTTTGCATATAGTTTCAAATTGCTTATGCAGATTAAGAACAGTTATTGGTCTTATAAAATAATTATTGCGTGTTAGATAATTATGATCAATTACTGTTAATTTTTGTTTGCCGACTTTCAACACATTCGACATAATTATCAAAGTACTATACTATAGAAACAAATATGCAAAGTTGTTTAAATTCATGTAGCGATACTATGTGTTCCATATCTTTGAACTATTTACAAGTTGAAGAATATTTTTTAAAAGATAGGAGACAAATGAATTGGGCATTTCACAACCATCAAACTTTTTGGAAACAGGAATGACGATTTGTAAAACATGTCAACTATTTTGAAATAGGTACAGTTGCCAACAACAAAGCACACACTAAATGGAACTGTAGTTAATGATACAAGTATGATATTTTGTCTATAATATGATTTTAATCATTAAATCTTTAAAGATCACGTAAACATACCTATATCAGTCGGAAAGGTGACCCCATTTCTTGAAACAAAAATGGAAGCATTTTTTAAAGTTATTTTTTCTTCAATTGAAACGACTCTTCTTCCTCCAAAAAGTCATATTAATGAAATCAAAGCATGATGTACTCAAGATAACAAAATGAGTTGTTGGTGATAATTATATAGAATATTATATCACATATGGTGTAGCATTCTACTGTTTTCATTGAATAGTACTTTCAAATAACGTGTTTCAAATGTTGTATTACGAATCCGAAGCCTTGATTCTATATTTTTGTATATTGACGCTGTGTTTCTATATATATATATATTCCTTGTCTTTAGTTGTATATTTAGCTATGTCTTTGTAAATTAGATTGGAAGTTAAGAGGTAGCATGTAGGCAACTTATGTTTTATACATACATGAACTAGAATGGAAGCTTTAAATGATTCGTAAAAACGATCTGGTTCAGGTGATTCAATTTGCATTTAAATAAATTATTAAAAGTGTTTCTTTATATTGTATCTGTGTAACATAAGCATACCACAAATCGCCTATTATTTGGTTTTTCGAATTTAGAAATATAAGAAGCATGTAGGAAACTTAATGGTTTCTGCATACATGTACTAATATGGAAGCTTTAAATAATTTAGAAAATCGATCTGCTTCAGATGATTCAATTTGCATTTAAATAAATTATCAAAACTGTTTCTGTATATTGTTACTGTGTAATTTAAGCATACCACAAATCGCCTATTATTAGGTTTTTCAAATTTCAGAATACAATATTTAAACTATTGTCATTGCTTTTAATTGGTTATCTGTCATAGCATTTAACTAATCATTTGTCGTAGAAAAGTACAATCTAAGCAATAATTAATCAGCTATGATATTAGCTTCCAGTAGGAAAGGTATGTTTGCGTGTTCTTACAAGAAAAATATTTTTTTGGACAAAAGAAAATATGATTATAATCAAGTGCATTTGTACCGTTCCAAGTATTGTTTGTTTGGTCGTTGGCAACTGTACCTATTTAAAATTAGGTGACATATTTTATATATTTATCGGACCTCACCTTATTTCCTAAAATGTGTGTATCCCTTCTTATTCATCTCCCTTTTTAAAATGACTCTTATCATACAAATATAAGCACCAATGATATGGCTAAATGCATTTAAAACAGTTGGGAGTATTTGCTATTCCGGTCTAGTAAATTTTTGTGCTCTTTAGGGACAAGTTATTTGTAATTTATATATTTATCTAATATAACTAATTATACGTCTGTTTGTTAATTAATTTGAAATTTTATTTGTCCCACCGACGAATTTACCCTATATATCATTTTGGTATAAATATTATTAGTTACATAGTGTGCTAGTGACCTAATACGGTATATATGGGGTCAGTAAATTCCATATGGGGTGCGAGCGAAGCTCGAATCCCCATCTGGAATTTACTTACCCCATATATAACGTATTACGTCACTAGCACACTATGTAACGAATTTATCTTACCGACTATCTTAACGTGTGAAATTAAGACTAGTGATTCTCAAAATGAGCAAGTCTTCAATACTGTTAGCACTAAGAAAATACTTCCATTGATCCTACAAAAACAAATACCAACAATAACGACTTGTAAGGTTTAAATGTGTTTTATGAATTTGTTTCAATCTTAATCATCAATTTCTTCGTCTGTTGGATCTTTTAAGATTTTTTCACAGTACCGTTTTGTTTTTTTATAAAGGGACATAACACCATTACTAACCGTGTATAAAATAAGCTCCGCCCCCTTCTTACCTAATAAGGTATATAAAGGGACGTAACTCCACTACAAACCGTGTATGAGATAAGCCCCGCCTCCCTACTAACCTAATATCAAATATACACGGTTTGCACGCGGACGCTTTTAACCAATCATATTCCTGGAAATGTATAGAAGGTAAGATAAATGGTATTATCAAATGGAAGAATCATGGGTATCTTCTTCATATGATTTGCAATAGGGGACTTTGGCCCTGTTAATTAAATTAGTTGTTAGCCGTAGATTACAATTTAGACTAGATCAAATTTGCGGATGTTCAAGTCTTGTTTCGTTTTATATCTAAATTTATATGTTTTGAAAAACTTCCTTTGACCTGACATTAACAAATATGTTGTGCAAATCTAAGGTAAAAAGCAAACAATTAGACTATAAACTATTGAAATCATCATGCGTTTAAAACAAATTTGCTTAAAACTACTAACCGCAGGTGAGATTGAAGTGATTAACATAAAACCGCCAACTAGAAGGTGTTCCTATTATGCGGAAAACTCATGAACAATTTCTTAACAATCGCTTGTTAAAATTTTATTTCTTTTTTAAATCTTGTCTTGTCGCAATCTAAATATGTTTCATATTACATTTATACCACAATTTTGCTAAAGAGTTTTCATAGTAGACAATATTCATTTGAATACGAACTAAAGACAAGAAACATGTACAATTCAAATATATAAGGACAACCTTTTGATGTGACTACGCAAATAGCATATTTGTATTTCCATTTGTGGGACATGTACAATCCTATTGTAAAGTCTGTCGTCAATAAAAAGCCATATTGCCGCAAAGCAAATTGACGATTTTTTTTAAATATGTAAAATATTTTTTTTAAAACTGCAGGACGATACAAATACCAGAATAATAATGTTTTTTCTGATGTTTATAATCTTTGTTTTCACTTATTCAAACAGCGTTTAAGTGAGAGAAAAAAGATGTGTTATGTAAAAGGCGAAATATAGGTACAAAAATGTAGGCAAACATTTCATTACACATAAACGCATAGTAAACTTTTTTAAACAGCTACATTAATAAGAAGAAAAAAAACTTTTGATCAAGAAGTTACTGACTAAAATAAGATAACTGCAGTATTTCATTTCTACTTCGAATTGATTTTAACATGCCACAACAGTTCTTAAAAAGATATCAAAGGTACCAGGATTATAATTTAGTACGTCAGACGCGCGTTTCGTCTATACAAGACTCATCAGTGACGGTCATATCAAAATATTTATAAAGCCAAAAACGTAAGAAGTTGAAGAGCATTGAGGATCCAAGGATTATTACAATTAAATAGGAAGAAAAACCGTTTCTTCCTTGTCGATTGTATACTGTGTTTTTTATGGTAAAAATGTGATCTTTATATATCCATGTAAGATAACACAATATTTTTACTGTCGATGATGGATTTGCGTGTTGTAACATAGACCAAATTTAAAGCTTTGTGTATATGTTACAATTTGTGAATTTATCAATTGGTTACATGTTTGATTTTAAAGGCGGCAAATTATATGGACGGTGAATTAAATCTTTTACAGGACAAATTTCAGGTCTTACACATATACACAGATTGCAACCTTTTTTTTTTGTCAATTTCTTAAGAATTAATATTAAGAATACTATCATGATTATTTTTTCTTATAGATTTATAAATGAAAAAGGTAAGAAGCAGGTATCAGTATTGAATAAATAAAGGCAACAGTAGTATACCGCTGTTCAAACTAATAAATCCATGGACAAAAAACAAAATCGGGGCAACAAACTAAAACTGAGGGAAGCGCATCAATCACATGATGAGAACAACGACACAACACTACAATGTAACACACACAGAAATGGACCAAGCATCAGACAAAATCCCACGAGAATAACAAATATAACATCAAAACCAAATACATGAATTTGGAATAGACAAGTACCGTGACACGTCTTATCGCAATGTCAATTTACACTCAAAAATAAGAGAAAACAAACGACGCAACGTTAAACTGTAACACACACAGAAACGAACTACAATATAACAATGGCCATATTCCTTACTTGGTAAAGGACATTTTTAAAGGAAAAAATGGTGGGTTGAACCTGGTTTTGTGGCATGCCAAACCTCCTCTTTTATAGCCATGCGAAATATAACATTAAAATGACAACTCAACACCACAGGAATACAATATAAATAAATTGGAGAACACAATTGACAAAAAAAACCACACGAACAACAGCCAACAAAAGGCAACAAGTTCAAAATTTTAATACGCCAGAAGTGCATTTTGTCCACACATGTTTTTAGTTACTAGAAATTTATTTCTGTGTTGATATAATTTGATAACAGCAGAAAAGATATTTACGACAATATTAAAGTATCTATTGGAATAGTTTATTATGGCACATGGTAATATTCACTGTAATATTTAAGCCCTATTTCAGTTCTGAAACTGTTATAAAATGATAAAATAGGTTAACCTAACTGTGTACATATGTCTGTTATATCATATGATAATTATTAAAAAGATAATTAAGTCTTGTACATAACAGCATATAGAGCTTTATATAATTATTAGTGCAAATAAGATTTAAAAAAAAACTATTAACAATGGGATGTACCTAGCAAAATCCTGAAATATTAAACATGGGAGGGGCATATTAATGTATTACAGCGTATTAAATGGCGCACATGTGACAAGGGCCGGTTTATAAAAAGCTTCATCACTTTTAAAATTCAGCATAAATTAAGAAAGAAATTTTGACAAGAAAAATAAATTGGCAAGACGAGGGACGACCTGGAGTTTGAAGGCTTTGTATTATAATTCAGTAGGCTTAGTCAAAACAGTTTGAACTTCTGAAAAGTATTTACAGGTGGCATTTGTAACGTACATCATGCATTGATTTCATTTAATATGATTTTCTGGAGGAAACAGAGTCGTTTCAGTTTAAGAGAAAAATGACCCCAAAAAAGCTTCCATTGTTGCTTAAAGAAATGACGTTGACAGCTTTCTGACTGATATAAGTATGCGTACGTGATCTTTAAAGGACGATATTTCTTCAGAAATAATGATTAGAATCATGTTATTAACAAAAGAATATATGTATATCATTAACTACCGTATTATTTGCTTAGTCGTTGGCAGCTGTACCTATTTAAAACAAGGTCACATGATTTTCAAAATCGTCATTCCTGTTTTCAAAAAGTCAAATGGTTGACAACTAGATCAAAGTTCTTTTCCTACAATGTGTAATGCCAAAGTCATTGTCTCTTATCATGAAAAACTACTTATTTTTCACCCTCCTATTTGTTCCAAAATATATGCACATACTTTCGATACATGCGGTTTCAACAATTTAAAACATATTTGTTACTATAGTGTCGGTTTTTTTTATAATTATG
Organism: Mytilus edulis; assembly: GCA_019925275.1. Classification (NCBI taxonomy): domain Eukaryota; kingdom Metazoa; phylum Mollusca; class Bivalvia; order Mytilida; family Mytilidae; genus Mytilus; species Mytilus edulis. The sequence goes on from CM034356.1 coordinate 60,185,288, forward strand.
TAAATGTGCAAGTTTCAATTGACAATTGGTAAACAAAAATGAAAAGTAACAGATCATAATTATACAGCACGCAATAATAATGTCATAATATCGGTTCACAATATGTGTCAAATATTTGAAACTATCTGACAAAAGGTATTGGCTACAGGACTGATTTGAAATGTATAATACCTTCTTTATAAAATGAAAAAACTCCACAGATATAGAGTTAAGGTCAAGTAACAGTAAATGAACGCCATCTACCGGATTCCGCGAAATATTGCGACGTTTTGTACGAATTACGTCCCTTTGACCAGATTTTGCAATGTTAAAATTGCACCCGGCGACTTTTCGATGGGACAACGTCAACGGTAAATTTGACGGAAAGTATGTTACTTCTAGGAGAATGAACTAGTTTTTCTAAAATTAAAAATTGAAAATGAATACAAAAACAGTCCTGGAGACGATCTACAATTGAAAATGAAAATCAGGACGTAGGATGGTAGAGTTTGTATATCTGCTGACCAGTTAAAAAAAGTGTGAAAACTGTTGCTCACTACTATTTCTACATAATTGTGATGAGAAAAAACAGTGTGGTCTCGGAAGTATTCTATATGTAGTGTGTCAAAACTGTCCTTTTAAAAACCCTATATTCACTGGGAAAAGACATCGTCTAGCAGAAAATAAGCAGAAGGGGACATTAATACTAAAGTTAAAACTTAGTATTATACGGTAAGACTATATCTCCCATATTTTGAAAATTACCACACCAGTCGGAACAAGTAAAAAAATTATCAAATTAGAGAAAAGGAAATGAACCACATAAACTAATACTGGTCATAAATTCGCCGCTGCTGTCAGTCAGTCATTATATGGCACTAAACTATAATACACTTAAATTAATTAACTTTGTTCACGGTTGGAACATTATAGTTTAATATTCATACACAGTTTTTAGACTAACAAATTAAAAATCAGCAAAAATGATGTTTCACGATCATTAATCCATCGCTACATTTTGTAATCTAACGGGTTTTTTTTTTGTAATGGTGCTTTCTTTCACGTCCGCAATTTTGATGTTAAAAATAGAACACAAATCTTTAAATAGATACATGTACAAATAGTATATGGTTTGAAGATTTATACAGGGCTTAGTATCCTAATAGTATTGATTCGTATGGTTGTCTCCTCAAAGGAAATTGTTATATATATATATATATGGGTAAAAAATTTTAAAAAAATGTACCCTAGCTGAAAGTAGCATCTCAAATACAAAATAGAACTGTTCTCAATTCTATTTCACTCATAAAACTTGAAGGTTGAGAACGAGATTATATCGATCACCTCTATATCATAGTACAACTATATATACCGACTGAAAAATATGCACAGTGTCACTGATTTTCAGTACCTAAAGTTAAATGTAAATCCCGTAAGTAGTCAGTACTTCAATAAGACAGCAACCAGACAACAACACAAGGCCAAAAGAAAATTAAAAAGAAAAAGACATCTTATGATATCAATTTGACGGGGGGGGGGGGGTGCAGGGGTCCTGATCCCGAAATCCCGGACTTAAAAACATGAAATCCCGAGGTCCCGAATTTGTAGAAATTTCAATCCCGCCATACCGAAATTCGAAAAAAGAATAGCCGGATCCATAAAGGATCAATCCCGAAATCCCGTGCTTAAAAACACCCGATCCCGGACTCCCGTTTAAGGTCCCCCCTCATTTGTGTAGATGGACTAAATAACAAAACACACATATTACCAGTCATGTCTCAGCCTGTGTGCGATTGTTTTTTTCTTGTTTTTTTTTCGCTTCCTCTCAAGACATTGCACGGTCTTTGTACTACAAAGCTACAAAGACCGTGCAATGTCTTGAGAGGAAGCGAAATTCAGAGAGAGAAGCACATTAATTAATTGTCACATATAATTAGATCTCAAAGGGAGTTGAAGAATGACGGATACGGGCGAATGTCAAAATTGAACAAAAAAGTTTGCAAAATTATAAAGAATAACAACGGAAAATAAAATAATTATTTAATATAATAGTGTAGACCATGTACAGAATTAAGAAATCATGTAATGATAGAAGAATTTTACAAAATCGTTAATTGAAGATTTTACAGAATAAGCGTTATATTTAAAGATAAAGAACATTTAATTCAGTTTCCTGTCATTACTACCCCCTCTTTCCTCTTTTTATTTGTCGCATGTTGTGTATCATGTACTGATTCAATATATACTTCGAGCATACATATCTACACTTATGGAACAATAACTATTTAGTAAACTTTTTAAAACGTTTTTGTAGACTTGTTTTCTTGTTAACTTGAAGATGTATAAATAACCACATGACACTCTTTCAAGAATTTGTAGAATCATTGATATAATGTTTGTTTATATATGCGATGTTAAGCAGCAGTACATGGACAGAACACGTTCTGTCACGATATAGTACAAAACCACAGCTATTACATGTTCCGCTGCTAAAAAAAAACGTTTTTTTTTTCAAAAGTGGCCAAATCATATATCGGAACGGAGAAAAAGTGTAAACAGATGACTTACAAGATAATCTAAGAGATTTATGAATTGGTTACCCAAAAATGACAAAGTTATACTATCTCTCATTAGAGCAAATATTAATAAAAAAAATGACCACATGCAAACAGACAGCAAAGTACGTTCTAGGATTCAAACTGTAGATGTTTTGCGGAATAACTATAAACTATAAAGGGGGACGGACGGACGGACGGAAAGACGGGCGGCAAGACGGAATGACGGACGGACAGACGTACAGGGGTAGTTGGCCGGGGGGAGGGGGCATAATAAAATATAGCTTCAATTACATCTTTTATTGCGTCAACTTGTAGACAGTAACCCTCATGATGTCTATTTTTAAGTTTTTACCATTTTTGCGTTCATGTACTTACAACGTATTTTTGTCTGAATTAGTAATTGTTTTAGATATGTATATTGAAAATGAACATACATGTATCACATTTTTTACAACGTATAATTTTTTTTTTAAATGTTCCATAAAGGAGGGTCTGATTGGGGTTTACGGAATACAGAATAATGGGCAAAAATTGCAGAATAAAATACAAAAAAGAAAAAAAAAGAAAAAGTGTATAATGGGGTGCTAAAATATAAAGAAATTCATAAAGAATATTTGTAATACTAAATAAAAATTTATGATAAATATCCAGACTCTTATGAGAAAAAAGAATCAATCAATACGAAACACATAATCATCGTGCATAATCAACACGAAGAACGTTGGAAATTATTAGCATGATAACTTGACGTTATGTAATAACAACTACGACGTCACGAAATTTGATGGTTTTTTTTTGCCAAAATGTTGGGTTTGCGTCGCTTCTACAGGGAAAACGAAGTCGGTGACCATATTTTTTTTTAATATTATCTAGTTCGTAAGACAAAGAGGAAAATAATATTAATTTAGAAAAAAATTCTATGGAGATACAGATTTACCCTATATATTCAATGTAATTTAGTACCCTCTCGGACCATTTTAAAAATGGATTTTTCTTGAAAACGAAGTCGGTGACATATACTTTTTATTACATTTTCTGATGTATATTTTCAATATCTAATTGAGTTCTAAATTTAAAAAAAATCTATGGACTAGTTTATTTACTGATCCTTGACCTTAAGGGCTTCCATAGAAGCCAAGCAAAGTTTGACCAAAACTGTCTTGTACAATGAGTGCCATTAAATTTCACACATTTGACGAATGGGAAGTAGCTTCACTGGCGATAGAATACTTTTGTACATTTTACACAAAAAAACATCATCAAGCTGCATATCGAATATAGAATCGTTGCTTTATATAAAAGCTTTAAACAATGATTCAAAAGTTGTTTGCCGTTCGAATGGACGTTTGGATGAAATGAAAGACAATATCGTTAGTAACTTGTTTTTTTGGTTTTTATCTTATCTAGATCTTCAATATAATATGATCATGTGATGATACATAGTTTATTATTATCGTCGATGATTTTGCATGTTTTTACAATATAAATAGTACCAATATTTCTACTGCAGATACATATGTCGACAATCATGTCTCTCAAGTGATGCTCGAGGCCAAAATATTTCACTGTCCAAAGCTATTAAAAATAGGTCAGCTATACACAAAAAGGGACCACAAAATATAGCCAAAGCTTGGCAAGTTACCAGAGCTTTGCATGAGAGAGATTCATTCATTAATCTTAAATGATTTAAGATTAATGATAAAAATCATGTTACTAGAAATGACTTATCTGACATTGACAGAACTCGAGATTTTATTGATAAAAGATTATATTTGTGTTATAAAACTACTGTTTCAGGTATTATTTGTTTCGTTGTTGGCAACTGTACCTATTTAAAATGGGTGACAAGTTTTACAAAATCGTCATTCCGGTTTCCAAAAAGTCAGATGATTGACAACAAGATCAAAGTATTTTTTCTACATTGGGTAAAGCTAGACTCCCCTGTCTCTCAATATTAAGATTACGTATTCTTTACCCTCTTATTTGTTAAAAAAAAAATAGGTACACACAGTATTACTTCATGCATATTAACCGATGTTGTATATTTGTTACTTTAGCATAGTATTTTGATATGTCTAATGTGACGTGTTTCCAATCACAGACGCAAACAAATGAACAGCAATTTGTCGTAATGTATAACATAAAATAATTGTTTTTAATATCGGTTCTAAATCTGTCTCAAAAATTTGAAACTATAGTCCAGAGTGGTTACAGTTTTGATGTGAAACGTGCAACACTCAAGATCAAGATCATGTTCCACACTTCCACGACATGATAAACTGCAACGGTTGATGAATTTTTCTTTTAAAGTTAGTAGCCAGACCTGTCTTATGGTAAAACGTCTATGTTCTTGTTAGGTACCTTCGATTTTTGAATGTTTTAAGACAATTAGTCTGTATTTTGTAATTACATTAAAGAATAAGTGATAACATGTATGCAACATAATTTTATATATAATATATTCGATTTGTTTTAAACGAATTGCTAAGAGTGGTCTCTTTCAGATCATCACATTTTATTTCAACATTACTTGATCATTTTCTTTTTCATAATATCTAGTTAAGGAAGTTTAATTATTGAACTGATAACCAGCTTTTTTTTGTTCTTCCAGTGAAGAATAAAACAAATGTCACCCCTAAATATAGATTATCTGACATAGCATTTAACAAAAAATTAAAAACTAAAATATGTGTAGAGTAAAAGAAATATAACCAAATCGATATTCAGCTATGATATTTGCTTCAAGTAGGAAAGTTATGTTAGAGTGACCTTTGAAGGAAGCCCTTTTTTAGACATATAAATTTATTTTTTTTCAAATTGCAAGCGTCGAACTTTTTGACCGGTCAATAGTTACAAGTTCTGGACCTGGCCAAAACTTTAAGACTGCAAGCGTCATTATATTTCGCGGAAGTTCCAAAGCAGCAAAGGGATTAGAAGATTTTGTATATACCGCGGGAGTGACGACGTCGAGTTTTACCTAGTGTATATAGGGTTGACGTCAATGCAAGACGAAGCCTTAGCATTTGAGAATTGTTATGTTTGTTATGGTTGGGTTACTGCTTTTTATATTACGATATACGACTATCTATCCCCGCCATTTATTGTCTGTTGTCTTTTTTGATATTATAAAATGCTTACTGACTGAATATTCGTGGAATAATAAGTTTAGTGTCCCTTCGGACACAACTATTGCCCTCGGCTACGTCTCAGGACAATAGTTGCACCTCGGGGGACAATAAACTTACAATTCGACTCATACCCAGTCAATAAGTATACAACACCACATATGGTATAGCATTCTACTTTTCTCATGGGATAATACTATAACGTGTTTCAAATGTTATGTTTCGTATCCGAAGCCTGTTTCTATTTTTAGGTATATTGACGCTATGTTTCTATTTATATGTATATTAGATTCTTTTGTTGTATATTTAGCTATGTTTTTAATAATTATATTGAAAGTTAGGAGGTAGCATGTAAGCAACTTATGTTTTATACATACATGAACTAGAATGGAAGCTTTAAATGATTCAGTAAAAACGATCTGCTTCAGATGATTCAATTTGCATTTAAATAAATGATTAAAATTGTTTCTTGATATGCAATCTGTGTAATATAATCATACCACAAATCGCCTAGTATTATTTTGTTTTTCCAATTTCAGATTATAATTTTTAAACTTTGTCATTGCTTTAAATAGGTTATCTGTCATAGCATTTAACTAACCATGTCACAGAAAAATACAACATTAGCAATAATTATTCAGCTATGATATTTGTAGGATAGTTATATTTGTGTGATCTTTCAAGAAAGACATTCATTTAGACAAAAACGAATGTCTATCATGAAGTACATTTGTACCGTTCCAAATGTTGTTTGTTTGGTCGTTGGCAACTGTATCTATCTAAAAGTAGGTGACATATTTTACAGAATCATCGGACCTTTTTTCAGAAAATTGAGTGGACTCGATAGAATTTATTTCTAAAATGTATTTGTCCCTACTCATTTGTGTCTCTTTTTAAAAATATACAAATAGTATTGTGAAAATTATTCTGAAAAGTTCAGCTTTTTTTGTTTATATAGAAGAAGATATTTGGATGCTCTTAAAGGACAAGTTATTTCTTATTTATATTTATATTTATATTTAATATTAATTAATTAAATACTAACTGTTCGTTCGTTTGCTTATTTTGCCTATAAGCGATTTTTTCCTAGAAAAAAATACTTTCAATATATATATATATATATTATTATCCAGTGAAAAATATTAAGATACTGTCTTCATATTATTTGAACCAGGGAATTGGCCCTTTCTGGTGGAAAAATACTTCCAGTGGATGTAGATTATAAAACAAATTATACCAAATCTTTGGATTATCCATTATTGTCCCCTCTTGGATCTAAAACTCATCTGTCTTTGAAAACTTCCTTTGGTGGAAATTAACAGATATGTTCTAACGTAAAAAGCAAACAATTTGACAGTTTCCTATTGAAATCGTCATGTTTTTAAATGTTTCACTAGTAACTGTTTTTATTACTGAAACGGACATTTTAAACTGAACAACTCAAAAACGCCTGAAATAACCACAAGGAAAAATTTCAAGATCTGTTTTAGTTGTTCATTATATGTTCAGTACATCAACTATCTCGGTCGATTAAGTACCAGACAGTACAGGTTCAGGTAATTAATAATAAAAAAAAAACACACATAGCGTTAAATCCAGTACAGTTAAGAACATGTGTGATCATATCGGTTTATCGATATAATCGTTGTCCAGTATTTTTCATTGTATTAAAACTACATAAGGATTGCTTCCCTTTGATAGCACAGGAATTAATGAAATCATTAAAAAAAACGTGAAAAAAAATATTAACACTAAATAATAACGAGACATAGTCGGCTATTGGACTGTAGATACACGTTGTTGTTAACATGCGTTTTTCTTCCAAAAATAGATAAAAGATAACATGGATAATAACTGGTAAAATATTTGTATGGAAATAGCAATATAACTGGGGAGTACTATACAAATCATTGCAATAACGAAGGATGTATAATAATATACGTCCTTGTAATAATCAAATAAAATCATAATAATTATTCTTTCTATGCAGACCGCAGGTAAAAAAGAAGTGAATAAACTAAAACAGCCAACTGCAAGGTGTTCCATTTATGCGGAGAAATCATAAACAACCTCTGCACTATCACTTCTTTTAACTTATATCTATGTTGTATCTTGTCTTTTCACGATTTTTTTATATTTTCTATTGTAATTATACCAAATTTATCGCTAAAAAACATAGTTTTGAAGTATACTATTTTCCTTTGAATACGACCTGAAAAAAACACCTGTATTCACCTGTATACGGTCAAATTTGTGGTGTGACTAAGGCATTAGCATATCTGCATTTTTATTTTGGGAGCATGTACAATCCTATTGTATTAGTTGTCATGAAAAGGTAATATTGTCACTATGCAAATTCACGAAGTTATTCATTTTTTTTCATATAATAAATATTTGTTCCAAGATGAGAAAAAGTAGGAAGAACATCATTCATGATTGTTGTTTTTTTTTGTTTTTTTTACATAATACTTGTTTTGAACATGAATGTATTTGCTTGGTGTAGACACATATTAATATTTATTTACTTTCTAATAATTTTAAGATATCTATTGAGTGAATATTAAGCGACAACTATTTTATATAATGAAGGATTTTATACTAAATTACAATTACTGTTTTCATCTTTACTCATATGGAAAGGAAATAATGTACTTGTCACTTAATGTAGTTCTATGGTTACCAAAAAACAGCAACAACCTTAATTAGGTTAATTACCATTTGATAATCTAGGCAATAATTTATGCAGATCATTATGCATATACATGCAATGTATGAGTATCAGCGCTTATAATACACACTTTCAGATATTGATTAAAAAGTCTCAAACATTAAACATCTCAAAGCACTATTTACAAAGTAATAAAGTTCTAACTATATTAGTCAGTACTTAGAAAGTAAAATCACAAAAAATACAGAGCTCCGAGAAAAATTCAATTGGAAAGTCCCTTTAGAGGCTTTTTCAACGTTGTCAACATCTTATTCTCTATCAAATTATAATGAAGATTTAATGTTTTGGACAATGACACTTGCATTGGCTTTGATTAACCGTATCGTTGTCGGAAGCAGGTTAAATACAAGAAAAAAGATTTGCCATACGAAATTTGAAATCGATAGAGTCAAAAAATTGTTGTGTACTCCGTCATGTATTGTAACTAAACCAATTGATTGGTCAATGATCCTTTTAAAACAAATCAAGCATACGTTAACGAACAGCTATGGTATCGGGAAAATATATTTAGTGTGTTAAATTAAGCATAAGCATAAGGTAGTGTACCCCACTTTTCACCGATTTAGTATACCCTGGTCTATTTCATTAAGTAATATAAAACTAAAGATACAGTAAATAAAAAAAAAAACAATCGACGCCATAATCAGCTACGATATTTGTTTCCGGTGGGATAGATACGTTTGCGTGACCTTTCAAGTAACGATGAGAATCAGGTTATTAATAAAAGAAAAGATATGTATCACTAACTGACATTTCCAGTATTGTTCGTTTGACTGGGTGGCATTTTGAAACTACACGCCATATTCAACAAAATTTGTCCGTTTAATTAGGAGAAGATAATAGACAATTAATCTGTTTCCTCAACACCTAGATAAAAGAGGGACGAAATAAAACCATAGGGACAGTCAAACTCATAAATCGTGAATAAACATAGAAAACTAAAGAGTAAGCAACACGAACCCCAACAAAAACTAGGGGGGATCGCAGGTGCTCTGGCAGGGTAAGCAAATTCTGCTCCACATGTGGCACCCGTCGTGTTGCTCATGTTATAAAAAATCCGGTGAATAGTCTAAATCGGTAGGTCACATTCATGAAAGGGAAGTGGAGTGTAGTTACGACGTAGAGAACATATTAGATATCATTTGTGAAACAGTTATTCTATAATGGTCAACCAACTCGTGGTGGCGTCCGTAAACTGTACGCAGATATGATTTCAACTTCATCATTTTGGAACTCTTGATTTAATAGCTTTCTCGTGAGCAGCAACCCTCTATCCAGAAAATCATGATAGGAAATGCAAGCACGGGAAGTTCGTTTCAATTTGGAGATATATACCCCGTATGCAGGGGCTGCTGGAATGTTGCTACTCAGAGATGGAAAGTTACAATTGGAAAGCTGAAATAATCTCTTTTGTCGTAAAGTTTTGTTTTCAACCGACCCTCATTGTAAATTTCTAGATGTGAGTCAAGATATGAGGCCGACTTAACTGTATCTGTTGTATACTTTATCTCTAGTTAGATGGGATAGATGAGCATCGTTCAACATATACACCAAATTTTTAACTATTTAGTGAAAGAACATCATCTTTATAGCGGAGAGTAAATGATATTGCTAATTTCTTATCTTTCTTCTAATTCACATAATTCAAAATGTTTTATTTTTTTTAAATTTAAATTCATTGTAATCAGAAGTAATCATTTAAATTTCCAAAGAAAACTGATCTTCAAAGTGTTATCAATATATATATAATAATATAATTATAATTTATAAATGCACATATCATTACTTACCATTTTGTCGAATTGCGGTAAACAAAAAACAAAAAAGCTGCAGAAAAAACTAATAAAGAGGATGCAATTATTTTTTGTGGTTTGTATTCAATGCGCATGCGCATTTTAGTGTTTAAGTTATGAACACAATACAGTTTTTGTATAGTTAAAAGGCAACCAGCTGGGATATCCAATATCAAACATTTAAGATAAAACATTTGATAAACACAAAAAGCGATACAAGCACAAGAACTCTTCTTATTGGTCAAAATCAGGCATATTCACTGATTTTAATATTTCCTTACAGTTTGGAATTTTAAATGTACATTGTTTATTGATATACATTAAACTTTTATTATATTATTTTGTTTTGTATTTGGATGGTGGTGTATCTTTTATTTGTTTTATTTTTTCGTTTATTTATAATCAATGTCTTAACAATCATAGAATGGGATGTTTAACCCTGGTCATGTGAATTGTTCTAGTCTTCTTACTTGTCAAAATCATGAGTTTTAACTATCAGTGATTTTAATTTTTCTTAAGAGTTTTAATTATGAACGAACCTTGTTTGTTAATATACATTGACGTTTTTCAATAAAGGGAAGAGGAGATTTGTTTTATTTGTAAGCGATTTCTTAACAATTAAAGAATGATATGCTTTCTTCTTTTCTTTATTTTTTCTAAGTATTGTAAACATAGTTTAAAAGGTATTAAGAAAGAAAAATGACAAGTATAAATAAAGAGAAATTGACATTTGAAATTAAGAATAAATTGAAAAGTATGAAAAGGGAAAGTTTAAAGGTATCAAACAGGAGAGGTTGCATTAGGATTTGATATTTGAAGAACACATCAAGGTAAATCTGTTCTATCAATAAATAAATGAATACTTATACCCAAAATGGATTGAAAAAATAAGCGTAGAAAACTACCACAAATTCATTACTGTACACTTAAAAAGACAGCATATTAAAACATAAAGACATGTATGAGATATAGTTTTTGCACATATGAGTGGTGTCAGTCACGGAGGAATGAAAGAATTTAGAAAGTTTTGACTGGAAATGGAGAACGTTTCGTAGAGACAACAACGTGCCCGACGTAAGAAGGACACAGCCGAAGACCACCAAAGGGTCATCGATACAGTGATATATTCCAACACCCGGATACAGGCTTCAGCTGGCCCAAACATATCCACTTTTTAAAGACGTGATACTAACACTTAAGATACTTTAAATATCTTACAGTATTAATAATTACATCAAAGTGCCAAAATTAATCAGCAATCTAAATCAGGATTTGGTTAATAAACCAGAAAAGACAAGATCGTACAACTAATCTTATTGCCATACAAAAGTGGTGTTAAGTATAAATTTGATGACAGCAAAACTGATTGCTCTTTTCAAAATAGAGAAACAATTTGATAATTATTCATTACTTCTGTCTACCATATTCGTAGCCTACGCCTCTGATATATGAGATTATTTATTAAATACGTATGCAAATGTAGAGACCTCCCTCCCCAACGTCAATGATGATCTAACGACAAACAGAATAAATGTACGTGATAAAAACATTAATTGTCATTATAAATTTGCACAATGACACAATTACAAAATGTATTTTTCAGAAAACATTTTTGATCTCGGTTAGATACTTTTCATATCTTTTATTGTATGTATTGAAATCAAATACTATAAAAAATAAAATTTGCATATATACTACATCCGAAAAAGTGTATTGTCGTCATGAACACTCCAACCCAATATTTCAAATCGAAGGATTTATAAATACCTGTATACGTAAAGAGCATAATAAACACAAAAGTATACGGTATCAAAAAATAAATTCATTAACTCTGTCCATGAAGAAGTAGCTTTGTTTGCTGTTGTTGAATTCATACTCCCTTTGATAAAGAGATAAAAATAAATTGCTGTGTTTCCAACACATAATTACACTTGTTAAAAGACTTTAATATTGGTATAATTAATAAATATGTTGGTAGACATGAAAAAAAAAACGTTACCAACTAATTGTTGTCACTAAATGCTTCGAATTTTCATGTCTCTTCATATTTATGCAAGAACCTTGTAATGTTAAATTTGTAGATTTAACGTACTTTTGAAATCATCACTCAATATTCATAGGAAGAAACAATTTACTGGTTGATTAAGAAGTGATAACATGCATTTGATGTACGCCGATTGAATTTAGTTTGTAGAAAAAAAGTTAGACAAAAAATTATAAAGAAGCTGAATAAGAAAAATACTTATTGAATCCAATTAAAGGGTCGGTTTCCGAGCATAATACATATATATGTAATATTAATTATACAGTAGTTTTAAAGACGTATTACATAAAATATAAATAATTAAATAACTATATATATATATATATATATTCTAGATGGTGTTTGAAAATAAATATAATAGAATATTTTGTTATAAAAAATTAAATTTAAATAAAAAATTAAAAAACACCACTATGCATATTCAGTTTTTGGAATGCAAATTTTCTCTTATTCCAAAGCAAGTATCTATAAATCTTGACACTAACATATTAATATTTTAGACTCGCATGACATCAACAAAAAATGGTTCAAAACTTGAAATGTAAGGGAAGTTTTTACATTGAATGCTGTGATTTTTTCGTTAAATTATTTTTAACATTCTAAAAACGTTCCTTTTGCAGATATCAAGGAATTCAGAAAATAAGAAAAAAAAATCATTTGATGAGGGTTATCCGGACACTTTACGCTCATACATTTCTCATAAATCTGACTTAAACATGATATTTTGATCTTTTCAATTCAGATCTAAATAGTGTTTATTATTAGAATTCTACAAACTTTTAATTAAATACTTACAACTAAATTTTTCTCAAAATTTACTTGTTTAGTATAGATGTTTGAAAATTGTAATAAGGGGTATTGTAATTCTACATTTTTTTTCAAATGACCTAGCTATTTTTAGGACACAATAAGAAAATTTCAAGGTTAAAAATAGGACACGCCTCCAAGTTAATGTGAAAATAACCATTAAATCGGTGAATGAACTTAAATTTGTGTCTACTTTAAATCAGTAAGTCGGTTAAGAAAAGTAGGAAATCAAATTACAAATTATAATAGGATAGTCCAGGGCCATAATATACATAAATAACCTGAATAACAATAGAAATGTTAAGATAAATTTGTATGACTTTATTTGATTTAAATAACACAACATGTTTTGATTCGGT